>CM073762.1:53717015-54103716 GCA_037127475.1 Arma custos | reverse complement strand
ATCAAATGGGGCATTATGGTCATTATGGATCACTTGGTTCGTAACAAAGTTAGGATTTTGGATTGTAAGGATTGAATACCCCTGGGTAGTTTCTCTACTTGTCATTTCATTTCAATGTATACATTCATTCTATTTACTTGTTGTATAAGTATAATACAGTTGTAAATTTAATTGAATAAATAATAATTGCTTTAGATGCTCTATATGTGCCAACGTTCTTCTTTAGCTGTTTTGAACCGCATAAACTTGCTTTTAGCATTTCCAAGTCTATTTGAATCTTTTGCTTCCCTTTCAAAGTCTAAAGCAACCCTTTCCAATTCAAATGTGACTCTTTCCAAATGAGTTGAAACCCTTTCCAGATGAGTTGAAACCCTTTCCAAAGCAAATGTAACCGTTTCCATTTCAATTTTCACCATTGAAAATGTTTTGAAAATTTAACCTAATTTTAAACGAACAGTGTTATTTTACGTTAGAGAGGGAAATAGTTGACTGAATGATAAATGGAGAATGGAGATAGTTGGGGGGTGCAGTCAAGAAAACACCAAATAAGTGAAGACATATTTTATGTGTGCCGACGTTTCGACCTACTTTGTAGATCATCTTCAGAGCAAATAGGAGAGGCGGCTGGGTGAAATGTGAATCAGACACTGACAGACACTGGTCAGTGTCTGTTACTTATTTGGTGTTTTCTTGACTGCACCCCTCCCCCCACTATCTCCATTCTCCAGTGTTATTTTACTTTCTCCTTAGGAATAATCACCTTTTTTTTTAAATGTGATAATGTTCAGTTCAGTTTAAATTTTTTCATTTATTTTTATTATTTACTTCCTGAGAAACAAAAATCAACTTTTTATTATAAATTATTTCCTTATTTTTTTGTAAACAAGAATAATATTATGTTTATTATTTTATTACCAAAACTATGAAGATGCTGCTGTTAAGTTTTACTTTTTTTAAATTAATTTTCTCAGAACTCGCCAGGATAAAATCAATACAACCTTTTTCTTCAAAACTCTTATTAGGACCAAAATGAGGGAAATAACTCAAAAACCAAATAGTTGATTTTTTGTTTCTGAGAAAGTTTATTTAAAAAAAGTAAAAACATGTAATCTGAACTTAACAACAGTATCTTCTTAGTTTTGGTAATAAAATAATAATATTCTTGTACAAAAAATTAAGGAAAAAATTTAAAACAAAAAGTTTTAAATTTTTGTTTTTTTTTTTTCTCAAGAAGTAAATAATAAAAAAAAAGTAATCTGAACCGAACATTATCACATTAAAAAAAAAGTGTTTATTCCAAAGGAGAAAGAAAATAAACGCTGTTCGTTTAAAATTATGTCAAGTTTCAAAACATTTTCTAGGTGTGACAATTGAAATGGAAACAGTTATAATTGAAATATAAACAGTGACAATTGAATTGTAAAGCGTTACGTTTGCTTTGGAAAGGGTTACATTTGAATTGGAAAGGGTTGGTTGTGACTTGAATAGGGTATCATTTGATACTTTATTTGTAAAAGGTTATAGTCGACTTGGAAAAGGTTCAAATAGACTTGGAAATGCTATAGACTAGTTGGTTTGCAGTTGGGAAATTAATGAAACTTGTATGCATTTAATTTAATTGAGTTATAAACTGAAATAGAACTATTCTCATATAATAATTAAATTTGTTATTAAAAATAAAAACCTGTATCATACCCATGAAGGGTCTTGGGTTCAGTTCTTATTAGAGACTGTACTGTTTCTAGGACAATGATTATGCAGGAAAGTGATTTGCCCTAGGTCATACTCAACAGGTAGCTTTATTATAAATTTGTTGTAGGAAACTATTATCCCACATTTATGATAGTATAGAAATGAAATATAATTTTAAGAATAAGTTCATCAACTCAAAATACTTTGCAGGAGTCCGAATGTTGGATGGTGATGTGACAGATGCTGTAGAAGCTCGCTCACTTTCCTTAAACCCACAACATATCGATATTTATTCAGCATCTTGGGGACCAGACGATGATGGGAAAACAGTTGACGGGCCCGGTGAACTAGCCATGAGGGCTTTCATCGAAGGAGTGACTAGGGTAATTATAAGTTATTAAAACTATCCTCCAAGTTACCTATAAATTAGTAGTTTATATATGGATCTAAGTATGGTAATAAATAAGCCTACTCAGCAGATTGCTAAGGGTCAAATTTATAAAGAAAACACATCATATAATTCTCCACCTTTGAATCATGTTAATTTTCTCTTTACATCATATTTAACAAGAAATAATTTTTTAAGTAGTCAGATTTGAAATGTATATTGGCTTATAAATCTATTTATAGTTAGCAAGTTTAAGTCGAATTTTCTCCAAAATTAGATTTTTGTACTTGGGGAAGCGGAATCGTGTTATTTTCATTGTGAATAAAGGGCTAAATCAGGGATTGACTTGAAAAGGAGTTATTACTTTTGTTATAACTCCATTTCAAACCAAAAACTACAAGAATAACACGATTCTGCTTCTCTCAATATAATTAACTCTCTGGATAGAGCCTGACTTAGCTACTCATTCACCAGGGCTGCAGAAATATGGTTAATATTCTATAAAAGGTCTGACAAGCTCAATAATATATTTTGTTACTAGCTTTTTCTGTTCAAAAGATATAACAATTTAATATTAAATATTAAGTACCAACTAATTGTGTACTTAGATTTTTTCAAATTTTGTTCAATATTACATTCCATAATTTTATTCTATGGAGACATTTCTTAGAAGTCTCAGAAGAATGAACCACCTAAAGCCTCTTGTTTACTCCAAATAATTATCATTACTTTTTTCCAAGTCTTATTTATAATTTAACGACAGATTATTATGTAGATGAATTATGATTATGTTTTTTCTAGGGCCGAGGTGGAAGGGGATCAATATTCGTTTGGGCCTCAGGTAACGGAGGCAGGGACCACGATAATTGTAACTGTGATGGCTATACAAATTCGATTTGGACTCTATCTATCTCAAGTGCCACGGAGAACGGACTAGTTCCTTGGTACTCAGAAGCCTGCTCCTCGACACTTGCTACAACCTACAGCAGTGGATCGACAGGAGAAAAACAGGTAGGTCTACCAGTTTCTGTGAATTCCTTGTTTTTTATAATTATAAAAGAAATATTTTACGTCATTTAAATTACGTTAGAAAACCTAAAAATCTGAGTCACTCTCCTATTCTAAACTAAATTCAGGCATTACTACACATTAATCAAACCAGAATGTTTATGTGCTTCTGAGACAATATCCAGGAAGAACTTATCAGAATTGGAAAAGATGAGATTCCTTAAGACCAAACCGAAAACTACAACAAAGGTTTGAAAATATCACAGCCAAATTTTAAAAAAATGAGATTGTCTGTCTATCACCATATTAAAAGGGTGGGACCTTAAAGAGTTCTCACATCCCAGAAAAATAGGAAAACACAAATCCTTAGATAGAGGAAGTCCACTGAGAGACAGCAAAGTATGGGATCAAGATAGAAGGCATACAATACAGAACAAATTTCAAAGATACCCGGATCAAAAATTGAAACAAACCTGCCCCATGAGAAGATATGAAGGGGAAAAATTTATTCAGCAGAAGAATGGGCACTGGCCATCTAAAGTATGTAAGAGTGCCAAGGAAGGAGTAAAGAGAGGGTTAATTAAAATTGGAAAAAATAACAAAAGTAGATAATCATAATTCCATGGATGGTTGAAACTAAAAAAAAAAAACAGTAATACTTTTCTAATTCCAATAAAATTAATATTTCATTTTATATTTAAATTTTAAACATATAACAATTAGTTTCTGACGTTAAATTCATATGTTACTAATATTTTGTGTTGTAGATTGTGACTACTGATCTGCATCACCAATGCACATCAAGCCACACAGGCACCTCGGCCTCAGCGCCCCTCGCTGCTGGCATCTGTGCACTTGCTCTTGAGGCTAACACCCAGCTCACGTGGAGAGACATGCAGCACATTGTTGTAGCTACGGCGAAACCTGCCAACCTTAAAGCTCCTGATTGGACAGTTAATGGAGTTGGTAGAAATGGTAAGTGCTAATCTAATTTCAATATTTGTAATAGTTTATAATATGTTGTCTTACTATTTTCCCGTTATTTGTAAAAATAAAACATCTACTGTGGCTGATAATACAAGGATAGATAATAAGGGGGGATCTTGAAGGAAGAGACTATCCTGACTGCATAATTTTAGGCACTGTTTTGGTCTCACAACTAATTATTCAGAAGTGCCGTAAACAAGATGAAGATCCCTTTATTAATACCCAACATTCAAAATGGATAAGGACGGGAAGAAGAAGAAGATACCGTTTACACTGAAGTCATGTTTACATCACTTCTTCATTTAGCTTTTGGTGTATTTTTCATTTTTTTTCTATTTTGAATTGGTTTTGATAACATTCTTTGCTATTATTATATGTCCAATTTATTATAAGGCCATAGATTACAAAAAAGAGATAAATTCAGTTTTGCTATTTTAAAAATTATTTGAATTAAAATAAAATTGAGAAAAACAGTTGGGAGACTAAAAATTCAAACTTCTAATCAAAGCATCAACATTTATTACGTTTTTGTCATTTATTTCAGTGAGCCATTCTTTTGGATATGGTTTGATGGATGCAGCTGCAATGGTCAAACTTGCAAGGAACTGGCCAACTGTCCCAGAACAACATAAATGTGAAGTCTTAGCTCCTCATACCGACAAGTAAGTAGCATTCTGATAATATCGAATGGCAGTTAAAATCGTATTTTTTAACAAGGCTAAGCTTAAAATTAAAATATAGAAAAGAAAGTATTTTATCGATATAATTAAACTTTTATTTCATTAATTCTTTAGTAATTTTGAGGTTAGGTTGATTATTTATGTACACTTAACGTCTAAGATCTTCAGTGTCCTTATTCTATAATTTTTGGTCTATTAGATTTTATGAAATATTCCTTCTTTTTTGAGGAATTCAATTATTGTTTTAAAATTTGTGTCATTATCACCCAGCATCGTTTGAATTTTTCCCTCCATTCCTAAGTTTCTAAAATAGCTTCCATGTTGTGGGCACTCTTCAAGGATATGGCGTATTGTCAGTTGTGAGTGACAGATCCTACAGTTTGGAGGCATTGTTTTTACCATAAGGAAACCATGCGTAAGTTGCGTGTGGCCGATTCTCAGTCTTGTGATAACTACTTCCTCTTGTCTGCATATGCCGTGGGAGCTTTTCCAGGCATTGGTGTTTCTTTTAATGCAGTTTAGTTGATTCGTCGGTGGTGTGCCAAATTGTTTCCAGATCACCAGAGCTTGCTGCTTCAAAAGGCTGCATACATCTGTTGTTGTGTGTAGGCTTGTAATTTCTATCGATGATAATGCTGCTTCTTTTGCCACTCGATCTGCCACTTCATTTCCTTTAATGCCTACGTGTGATGGTACCCAGGCAATAACTAAATTCTTATTGAGGTTTCTTATCATCGAGGAGTAGACTTGAGCTTTCTTAATGACAGGATCTTTGGAGTATATGTTTAACGCCATTATTGCGGAAAGAGAGTCCGTACATAAAACAAAATATTTTTCTTCTCGCTGCATAATACTGTACAGTGCTGAACTAATGGCAAAGCATTCTGCAGTAAAGTTGCTGGTGGAAAGTGGTAATTTATATTTCATGATATTAGTAATTTTGATTGGTTCATATGAGATAACTGAGTTGTTATTTCCTATTGAAACAAATAAATAAAATATAAAATGTGCTAGTTATTCAACTATTATGACACTAGTGACTTTGCATGGGTAGTATATTATGCCTACACGTTTCGTCTGTCTGATGAAAGCTCCCTGGTGGCTTGAATTTTTCCAACTTGCCAACAATTATCATTACGTTTCAACCAATTTACACAAAACCATTTCAAACTATATACCTTAACATATTGATAATAATTGTTGACCTATGATAATTTATGTTAAAGAAATTGGACCGGGTAGAGGTCACTGAATGAAATTCTCAAGTAATTTCAGAAGATATTTATTGTTAGCCAACGTTTCGACCTACGTTGTAGGTCCTACACATACCGCTTTCTTAAATTGTCTGTATTTTGCTTATAGCCCTGAAGAAGACCTACAACGTAGGTCGAAACGTTGGCTAACAATAAATATCTTCTGAAATTACTTGAGAATTTCATTCAGTGACCTCTACCCGGACCAATTTCTTCAACATATTTACCTTAACCTTCCTCATGAATCACTCTATCTACTGGTGAAAACCCCATGAAAATCCGTTTAGTAGTTTTTGAGTTCATCGCGATCAGAAAGACAGATGCGGCGGAGGACTTTGTAGATGTAATTATACTATATTTACTGATGTCAATAATTATTGCTATGGATTTTAGTGAAATTTTACTAAAATTACTTTACTTTAAATATTACTTTTACTGATGGCTCTATCACTATCCTACCTTCAGGTTTTACAAGCCATTTGCCATTTAAATTTGTTTATTTACTAAAAATATTTAATTCTGATGCAGGGTAATACCAGCCAAAAGTTATGTGACTTTGGAATTAAATGTGAAGGAATGTGCTGGTGTGAATTATCTGGAGCATGTACAGGTATTTATCTTTTTTTTTAAATTATCGTATTTCTATTACTTGTTGTAATCTTACAAGCTTCTGATTTCTTCTTAAGTAGTAAAATGAAATAGGAATTCATTATATTTTAGGGGTGTAATGATTTCTTTACTGTATGTCATGACTTGATTTATGAACATAAAATGATTTAGGAAGTATAAATCTTTAGTTATGGGATGTGAAGTGGAGGTCATTAGTCTCATAAAGATCCCTATCCTGATAATTCCTGGATAAGTAAAATGTAGTAGCATCTGATTAGCCATAGCAGCGTAAGCAAATGTTTAATGAAAGGAAATAAATAATTATTTATATTCTAATATGTTTCTGATCAAGCAGCATTAGGCTATTTTTTTTGTTTTTACTCGCGTATTATTACTATTAAATATAATGAGTGAGTTATTTTTATTAAGTTTATATACAGTTTTATTAAGTTTTGGTTATGCACCGAATTTGTTTCAAAGCTACAGAACTTTCATTGTACCATTATTAGCTATTGTGGCTCAATTATTCATAAATCAACAAATAAATTATTTTATGTGATCTTAGCATGATTATTAGATGGTGAATATAGTTCTGGTGTGTTATTTATGTATAGCAATGACCATGGTCAATCTGGGAGCTTTAAACCTTGTTAGCTATGCACAGAAGCTGACCTACTAGGCATAGTTGTAGCATATTACAGTAAACAAGCTTTCAGAATGAGTTTTTAATGACTATTATTTTATTTCATTGTTATCATCTAGTAGAAAAACATTTTCCGTCTTAATTCCCTTCAACAATCATCTTCACTAACCTCCTGTCTTTTTAAAATATTCATTTATTTATTTAAATACTTCATATTTTTTCAGGCAAAGATTACATTGATATCTCAAAGACGAGGTGATTTAGAAATACAATTAACGTCTCCTTCAGGCACGAGAACTACTCTATTGGCCAGACGACCTCATGACGTTTCTCGTTCTGGGTTCAGGTCTTGGCCATTCATGTCTGTTCATACCTGGGGTGAAAATCCTCTCGGTATTTGGAAGCTGGAGATACACAATGAAGCCAGATTTCTGGGTAAGTAATGCTTGTAAAACTCATTAATTGATAGTTTTGTCATCTGTTCTATTAACAATGTGGTGGCGTACCATTTGAAAAAAAAAAGAACTAACTGTATTGTGTATGTTTTGTATGCTGTTAACTTAGTTTTGGTTTATTAATAAGTACTAATGTTTGATTTTTATAACATATTCATTAATATTTGCAATGAAAAATGCAATGAGGCACTTGTCACACAACTTTTAATTACGTTGCTACCCAATATAGAGTTAAAAAGTTTAAATTAACTTTCCATGGAAATTATTTTATTTTATTTACATAAAATAATTTATATATTATTAAATAATAAAGTAATATAGAAAATAACTGAAATTTATGTGTTTTTCACATTCCAGTATCTTTAACAACCTTGTATATTAGATAATATTTTTTTCTAAAATCTTTAGCTTTCCAAAGGCATACAATACATATATGCCTCTTTTTTCCCAGATTTTTTCTATCCAGGAAGATCTTTTTTATTTTTCTACTTTATTGGATTCTTTTTTGGTTCATTTGTACTCATAATTATTTCTAATTAGAAATACTTGAAAGTCATTGGAAAATTCAGTTAAGTAGTGCCCGAATATTCCATTCAAAATAAGACTTAGCTGATAATAAGATCATGCAATTGTATGTTTTTATGAGTTTAATAAAATTATTTAATCATTTTTGAAGAAAAATGGTAAAAAAAAAATGTGTAAAACCAATGACTTAAAGTTATACTTCTGGTGAGTCAATATTACTACATAATAGTTTCTGTAATATCCTTGGTGACAAACAATCTTAATAGTGTAATTTCAATTTCGTATAACTTTTTCTGTTTGTGCTAGAATTAGCACATACACAGGCAAGCGTGCACATATTCATGAACACACATTCTGAGAGATTAAGTTTTTTGGATATTCTATTTATACTTTTTCATAGTGATAGAATATTTTTAGTCATTTTTTAGACAAACTTCAAAGAGATAATGAAGTACTATGTATAATAACTAAAGTGTAATATTATGCTTATTGAGATATTTATAAGTGACAGAAGACCAAATGTGGGCAGTGAAAAGCTATATTATCAAACAATCAAGATTCAATGATAGCTATTAAACCTTATAAAGTTCTTTATCAAATTGGCTAATGGACTAAACAAAATGCTCTAAATATTTCTTCAGCAAGCAACATCAGCATATTTTTGAATCTTTAGAATCAAATGATTGATTTATGTTAAAAATAAAATAAAAATTAACCAACATAATCTTTCTTTAATTATATGTAATGATCAACTAAAGTTAATCATTAGAAATTTGTTGGGGGTGCAGTCAATAAAAACACCTAAATAAGTGTAACTTATTTATTGTGTGCCGACGTGTCGGCCTACAATGTAGGCCATCTTCAGGGCTAAGAGAGAGAAACAAACAGAAATATATAAAAACCGTTGCAGTAACAAGAATATAGTGACAAGTAATGTAGTAAAGTGGTACAAGTGTGGAAATTAAAATAGTGACTAGATTATATAATTATTATTATTATTATATTAATTATTATTATAATTTCCACACTTGTACCACTTTACTACATTACTTGTCAGTATATTCTTGTTACTGCAAAGTTTTTTATATATTTCTGTTTGTTCCCCTCTCTTAGCCCTGAAGATGGACTACAATGTAGGCCGAAACGTCGGCACACAATAAATAAGTTACACTTATTTAGGTGTTTTTATTGACTGCCCCCCCAACTATTTCTTCCTTATATTAGAAGATACAGTCGACCAATTCTTCTCTAACATTAGAAATGTGATTTTGACCAAAATATTTTGCTCTGTTTGATAAAAAAACCCAGCTTAGCTTCACTTATCACATGGTGAATCTACAGAATCTTCTGGAGTATATGACTATTAGTAAAAGAGAGGAATTTTATGGTGGTGTAAGTATAATACGTTTTATATGTTTATAATTTGTAAATATCCAGCATAGTATGTTTAAGAAACAACTGTTTTCATATTAGTGTGTGGTGTAGAGCAATTTAACGACAAAATAGTAGTTAACTTGTGTATAAATGGATGGTAAAAGATTTAGGATTAGTAAGGGAAATATTAAACATCTCATTTCAGTAAGACTTAATATTATCAATTAGGTTATGTTGCTATAGTTTGTTTCACTCAATGGAGGATTTATACTGCTCCATCTGTTTCATTTACCAATTTGGCCCAATGATTTGTTTTTTATTTAGTTTCTCATGAACAATTAATTTTTCTACATGTCTTAACTAGTATAAACATTTAATTGAGATTTAATATCTTCTTCCTTAAGTATCGGTGTAATGATGCTCAGATCTTAATTCTAGTTACCGTAATTGTTTATCTTGATAATATTAACTGTGGTAATTAGTGACTGGATGTAAAAATCTTTATTATACTGGACACGCTATTTAGTAATGTTATGTCTATCTTCATATTAAAAAAGAATATCATGATTGGTATAATATACACTTCGACAATATTATTATTGTTATCCAATATATTATTATAACATTAGTAGTGAGAACAAAGTGAAGAAAATTTGCTGGTCTTCCGGAACATCGCTTACTTATAAACTCTTTTATTTGTAGGTAATATATATTATTTCTTTTATTTATTTTCTCCTTATTAATTATTTCTTTATTTCCCCTCCACTCCACTTAAAGTAATTACTAGATATTTTCAATAATTACAATCTTTCAATATATTTTTCTACTGTCCTTTCATTGTAGAAAATAAATATTAGTTTTTGTAAAAATGTATTTTATCTTCATGTTAAAAGTTTGTTATACTTCATCTAATAGTCGTAAATCAATTCTAGAAATATTATCTTTCAAACTACAATAGAAAATGGAGAATGGAGATAATTGGGGAGTGGAGTAAAAAAAACACCAAATAAGTCATGACTTAATATCTCCATTCTCCATTATATCATCTAGTCAACTATTTTCCTCTCTACAATAGAAAATATTTAGTCTTTTATTTACTTTTTTTAATATTCTTACTCTTTTAAAATAAATTTAATTCTAGGGAGAGCTACACTACAGGAATGGGCCCTGATATTCTATGGGACCGAAGTTCCCCCGCCATCTTACAAAGGGAGCTATGTTCCACCTCCTGTACCTCCTCCCAGACCACCTCCCCCTATGAATCTTCCAACTCAGCCGAAGAAGAGCAAAGGAGCTCGTAAAAATAAGTCGGCCAACGCCACTCAAAAGCCTGGAAGGGCGAAGAAAATATTCCCGACAAGTGCTCCTTCGGGGGGAAGGAAGACTCCGAGGCCTTCTGTGATATCTGCAAGAAGGCCGACTATTTCTCCTCTGATGACAGCGACTCATCCGATAGGGCTTACGATATTGTTAGCTCCTCCACAGCAAGCGAGTCAATCAACAAATCTTTTCCCGGCAATATTTCAGAAGTATAATAAAGTACAACAACTATTTCCTTATGCTAAAATAAATGAATCCCCTTTAAGACCATCAAGAAAAGGCCTTGACTCCATCGATCTTCAGAAAGAAACAGGCAAGGGTGTCTGAAAAAATTCCTGCATTCCGTCTTCTTAGAAATAGTGTCATTTATTTATTTCATTTCATACCTTATTTGTTTTTAGACATTTTTATTTGCCATATTTTACTCATTATTATTTGTACTTGTATTTTTAAGTCTTGAAAGTAGATATTGTTGAATATTTTTTTTAGATTTTTATTTTTTGTTAGTTCTAACTTCCTAATTACAAATTTGTTGTTATTTCAAATTATATTTTGTTTTAATTATAATATGTTGCATGATAGTAATTGTACTGCTGCTCAGCTATGATTCCTTAATTTGCATTTTTTTTTTTAATCTATGCCTTACACGCTTTATTTATTGTAGAAACATATATATTTATATTTAATAATTGTGACTTATGTTTTATGTTTTCATAAAACAGGCATAATAATAACAAGGCCCGAAGTTACCCAAAGGCATGTTAAGAACTTAAATTTTTTTCTGGGAGGAATTCAATTATTAAATGTTTCAAGTTGAAAACCAAGTTTTAGTCTCTTTAATTGAATTTTTGTATTCATATTTATTATGATATTGTTTAAAATTAGAATTATTCCTCTAAAATTCAGTTAGCTTAAGATATTCTGCATGTTGTGTGATTTTTTGTTTGAACTAATAACTAATAATTTTATCCCTTTAAAACTAATAATTGCATCCCTTGTTGGTGTTGATTTAGTGATTATTTAACATTATTAACTGTCTGTTTGTTTTTAAAATAAATTACTAATTTAATAATATGTAGTTATTTAAAAAACACTCTAAAGATATCATTTTTATACCTATATAATTTTTATTGAATATACTTTCTCTAAAACACTAAGTGTTATTGAATTCTAACCCTATCCAATTAAGAAATATTTATGTTTATTTCTGATAATTTTAATTTAAATTTCCCTCTCATGTTTGATCAGTCTTTATTTTTTTAAATATGCTATTAAAAAAACAAGAAGCTGAAAATGATACAAAGAAAAATTGTTGATGATTGCTACACATTTTCTATAATTCCAATTACTACTGAAGTTGATTGATTTCCAACACAAAATATATATATGTAATCAGTTGTTGAATTAATTTTTTAATAATTTCATTTTTTATGATTTCAGCTAAACTTTCTGACTGGAATTTAATATTCTATGGAACTGAAACTGCTCCTGGTTATGAATTAGAAACCGACACACCTAAGAAAAAAGAAGATGTAAATGCTGATAGTTTTAATGAGGATAACTCGGTTGAACTAAACAGTGGAAGTAGGTGGAAAGAAATTGCCCAACGAACAGGGCAGACCTCGCAGGAGGTGTTACGCACTATGCCAGAAATGTCTTCTGGCTGCAACAAACCTTCTAACTCTTGTCTAGGTTTGTCTATTGTTCTTATCGTATTTTTAATATCTCTGAGGAATGCAATTAGTGAACAAAGAGTGACACGGACTTAAGTGTTTCCTCGGATCGTGTAATTTTTTGCGCTATGTGATACAATATTGTGAGTTTTTATTGTACTGAGACAATATTTCTTAGACAATTTTTCAGCAAAGAAGTTTTTATGGTAATTTTTAATAACAATGACTTTTTTGAATTTTTGCCAAATGTGTAGATGTACTTAACGATGTCATCGAAATTAACATTACAGGTCTGGTTAACATATTTCACGAGAAAATGAAATCAAGTTTGACCAATTAATACATTAAAAATGTAATTGCAAAATATTTTCCTTTTGCGGCAACAAATATGCAACTAATTAATGAATTATTATCTCCACTCCCCTCTAATAATTGGTGAAAATACAAAAAAGTTGTATAAGTTAAGTATAAATCATAAATACGATATTGCCTTCAAGATGTTTATACACTTCAGTAGCAGCAGGCCTTTAAAATATTTTATTTAAATCATCTCATATCGAAGATTCCTTTAATTTTTTTCTTTTTTTTTTTTTGTCCACAATATTTAACCCATCAAAGTTATTTGTATTAAACATCTATAGCAGGACTGTTTTTCTTTACTGCCTACTGCTGCAAGTGCCATTATATAAACGTAAAAAGCCCATTTATGTGGTTTGCTGTGTATTGGTGGAGGTGGATAAGTCAATGTTTGATCAGTATTATCTATTTGGTAGTGTGTTCGTTGTGTAGGGTATTCCTTTTTCTGTGTAGACCTCCATCCAAAAAGTGTTCGAAAATGCTCAATTTTAAACTATATGTTGTTGCTGTGCTGATTCGATCGAATTTAAACCGATTCAATTAAATGAACACTGATTTATTAAAATTATCAAAATTTAACCCCCTATTATAGTTTCCATTATATCACGAGTATTGTCAAAATTCTGTGTTTAGATTACATTTTATTAAAAAAATGAGTGTTGGTTAATGTTAATAAAGTTGAAGGGCTGATTGCAACAATGAAAAATTTCAATTTATTTCTTCTATTTCCTGTCAGGATGATATTAGGTTTGTTTCGTGTCATCAGTATGGTTAAAAAAAAAAATAGTAAGTCTGGTTTTTTAAAGGAACTGCTTCAGTTATAACTTAGCGTAGTCTTGAATTTATTTTAAACTCACTTACTTCAGTGCCTTATTATTCAAACTTAAATAATTTGTGACCAGCATCTTTTATGTTCAGAGGTGAAATAGTTAATTTCATTCCTAATTTAATCTTATTCTGTTACCATCTGAATAGATTTATTCTTATTATTTTATTAACCCTTAAACCAGCAACTAGCTCTTAAACGAAACCTGAATTTATCCAGTCATAATATTAAAATCCATTTATATCATATAAATTAAAATATAACATACAATACTACTTATAATATATCACAAGTTTTGTATAAATCCATTTATATCATATAAATTAAAATATAACATACAATACTACTTATAATATATCACAAGTTTTGTTAATATAAAAAGATTTTCTTAAGACTGGAAGGTCAAATCCTGAATTTTACTGGACTTTATCCCTGGAAGTTTAGTACAATCAGGAGGAAGATACGTCTATGCTGTTTAATCTCACTAATAACAATATTTCACAGATAAGCATATTTTGTATCATAGCTTCACAGATTTATCATTCTTTGATTTCCATGGCAGATTTGTATACATTTCCATGAAGTTCATGAATATACAAGGAGTTCTTTCTTTATTCTGAAAATATCTGGTTTTGATGAATAATCTTTGAACATAATTTTGGTGAAGAATATAAATGGAAAAATAAGTCTTAAATATTGATGAAATTTATTTATAAATGTCAATTTTGGCTGGCCTGATTTTGCAATCAACCCTTCAATTGTTTTAGAAATACTTTGTTTTTAGTATTGGACTTTTTTTTTAATGTTTTAAAATTTTACTCCATAGAAAATAGAATAATTTGATATTATTCTATAATTAAAATATTTGTTTTTATCAAATTATGCACAAAGAAAATTTTGTGAATTTATTTTAATGTTTAATTATTCCAGCGTATTTTGAATTTTATTTTAAGCATTGTAAAATAATTGAAGTTTTGTTGGTGATTTCAATACTTTTGTGTTGAGAATTGTATAAACATATATATTGTATGAATATATACTATACATATGAAATCTTATTTATAAGTCAGTGAGTTGACTTGATCATTGGAGAAATTCAAATATCCAAGACCACTGAAACGTGTATAAAGTCTGTAAATCAATATGAATAAACACATGATACATTATTTATATGGATGAATAAAGGATTATTCATTATAAAAACCTTTTACCCTATATAGTGTTTGGTTGTTTTTTTACTTTTAAAAGGTGTTTAATCAAAAACAAAGCTTTTTCTTTTAATTTGATTTATGCTGTTTAAAGTATATTTATTAATTTATTTTAATATATATTTTTTACATTATTAAATTCCTTCAAATTATTATTTCCCTTTTAATCATAAATTTGGTTTGATAAATAATTTGCTTTGTCTCATTAATCTAACTGTAAAAATGTTAGTATTTATTTTTCAAAACGCAATTCTTTTTATATTGCTCATCATTGCATAATAGAAAAAAAAGCTAAAACTTTATCTATAAGGATATTTACTTCTTCCTCTGTTCCGTTTATCCGCAATATGTTTTATTTCTTTTAGAATATATTTTTTTTTTATTTATTACTGTTTAACTATATTAAATTAGTTGATAATTTACAATTATCTTTTGTACAGTTGTCTTTACCCTTTGAGGTATTTAACTATTCCTAGAAAAAATATAATTCATACTGCAATTTCATGAATTGAAATCAATATACATGTAAGTATATTAAGAAAGCTACTTAAATTTATGAAGGAGAATAAAGGTAAAATGGGTTTGAAATTAAATCTATTTTAATTTTAAATTTATATGAACTGTTTTCAGATTTATAAATATATTATATATGTGGGTACATTCATTTAAAAAAAAAAAAAAGGTTTCCTGAATTGTATTGTTGTACTAAGTTTATTAACATAAACATAGTGCGAGTAACATATTTAGCCGTATATTACTGACAATTTTCTCGAGTAAAAGGAAGTAAGAAAGAAGTAATACCAAGGAAAGGAGTTGAGGGTGGCGGTGTGTTGGGGCATGCAGAGCACGTCTCTCAAACAGCATATGCTTTGGGGTGAGTTAAACCCCTAACTATCCCTTTTATATTTTTGCATTTTAATATTGCTTCAACTCTAGCTTTAATTCCATCTTATTTTTTCTCCCTTTTGATTTCTGCACTATTTATTTGCCTAATCATTTTTCTTGACTTCATGCATTTAAAAATTTGGTTTGTCATGTGTGAATGTATAAATAATGGTCACTTATAATTTTGCTGTTATAAGTAGTACATTAAGCTATAATGGTTTATCATTAAAATTCAGGTTGCATGCAAACTAGAATTGAATTTAATCAGGTATGTGTGAAGATGCTTGTTTTTTTTTTATTATTATTCTTGTGTTTGATCGAATTAAAATTGATGAAATCAGCTTGAATTTTTTTAATTTTAGTTTTATAATAGTGCCATGAAAAAGTATTGTCATAAATTTTCGCATGCATACCTTACAATATGCTATGACTGTCTCTCTTTATGCTGCTACTATTTCTTACAAATTCCAGAGTGGGATTACTCTACATAGTTTAGTTTATCTACTGACTTTATACGTTTGTGTTTTTTTTTGTAGAAAAGTTTAAACTCCTGCTCAGTCAAGGATCTGAAAAATCCAGCCTCACAATACTCCTATCATTTTTAGGTTACCGACTTACTTGCTTGTTAAAAATGCATTTAAAAAACGTTTCATTAATTTAAAATATTTTACTGGAACAAATTTTACAATATTATATTACTTTTTAAACATTATAATATTTTTTTTACTATAACATGAGAAATGAAACAGGTCAAATTTAAAATACTAGTTTTGAATTCAAATTTTATTGAAAATAAAAAAATACCTTTAATAATCTAAATTCATCTGTGGACTGGAAAAACTAATCAACTGTGTGTATAATTTTTTAATTTTATACATATATGTTGTTCAATTTACTTGATCGTGCATATTCTACTAAAATTTTTAGCATATTATTATCTTTATTCCCTCATGTTAAGTCAGAAACTTATATCCTTCAAAGGAATAAAATTCTTTGCATTTTAGCAATTAATGAGTTTTTTTTTTAAAGGAATATGACCAGTGATCATAAAAAGAGTCATTATTAATAAATAGTATCTTAATTTTACATTTAAAAAAAATATGCTATCCTGTCATGTTTCATAACTTGTCATATTTATTTTTACTTACATAGAGATACTTTATTTGATAAACTAAAAGTAGAATCTAGCCCAACCCTTTTTCCTTTTTATGAATCATAACCATATTCTGACCCATCATTTTTATTTAGCATAACTTTTATCAATTATAACCATATCAATGACTGGTATGTGATACCAATTAATAAATAATAAATTTTATCGTTGTATACATTTTATAAGTAATCATTAACGGTTAATGTTTTTAACTTGATCGTATATCTATCACTGTATAATAACGGTTTATAATACCTGTGCATAATATCTAAACTATTGCTAGTTAAATTTTGCTGACATTTATTTTATTATTGTAATTTAATTACTCTAGGCTTATTGTCCAATTATAAGTTTTCTAAATAAACTAAGTGTTGAAAAATATGTATTGCATCAAATATAAAGACTGTCTACTATCCACGACAATTGAAACACTGTTGTATATTAAATCTCGAAAAGAATAGAGTGGTTTCACACATTTGTCATTGATTTATTATGAATTTGCAGGCATGTATATTTTAAAATTTTTAACAAATCTGCCTAATATTGATGCTTTTAGTTATTATGTATTGTCTTGGTAACATTTTGTGGTGTTTATGAGTTGTTCTATTTTTCTTTTTCTTTTTTTTTTGGAGCATTTTTCTCTTTGATTTTAGGACCATTTGAATGATATTTTTGCAAGTTAATTGTTTGAGCTATGCTGTTTCTTACATGATTTCAACTTAACGACCAATAGTTGCCAATAAATCATTCATTTTTCACAAATATCTTATATTTTATTTTGCTGCCTATCTTAAACCTAGTTAGCCCACCTGCACGCACATTTGTTTTGGTGATCTATCTTAAAATTATTTTCATCTTACTAGTTCACTAATCGCATCATTTCCAGAAAAGTTCTCCAAAAAGAATTTGGTATTCAGCTCCAATTATCAATAAAAAAATTTTTGTCAAGAATAGTTCATTTCTTTTAGTGCTTCATGTGTTCTATCGGAATAAATGAAAAAAGTAACATTTAAACATGCTGAATTTTTTTTAAATGCAAAAAAAAAGATTAGGTATACAATATTAATAGATCGTTAAATATTAATAAATTTCATTTTATATGCATGAAATAGGACGGTAACGGTGGTATATACATTTCTTGGGCTAACTGTGGTGTAGTGGTTAGCCTAACAAACTACTAAGCCCAAGAACGCGGGTTCGTAGCCCGGCAGTTGGCCCTAGGATTTTTTTAAGGGAGTAAAAAATCCTTAGTTACGCCGCTCTTCGGAAGAGACGTTAAACGGGGGTCCCGAGCCTGTACGATGTCAGGTCCTCGTTAAAAATCCCTATCCTAATTATCCTGGATAGGCAAAATTTAGAGCTCCCACTGTAGCATCGTCCGATTAGCCATAGCAGCATAAAGTGACATTAAATGAATAAACAAACAGACAAGTTACGCATAACTTTTGTAGGGTGAAAATATTTACAGAAACTTTATTATTATTACTGTTATAATATTGAATACCATTCAATTTATTATTTTGATTGAGTATATTTTATGGTTAAATTATAATCATAATTGTTTTATACATGAAAGCCTCTAGACTTCATCAATTTCATTATTACCTTTTAATGTTGTTTTTTTGGCTTAAGGGTAATATGAAATCTTTAGATGTGAAATTTACTTATTACAAAGTTCCTTACTGCAAGGTATTGGGCCACAATACTCACTTTGTGGTGACAGATTACCACACAGTTAAATCCATTTTCAATAATTTAATGTATTAATGAAAATAAAAATGAAATCTTGGTCAGTTTTCTCTTTGACCCGTGTTGCTTAGTTGGGGTAACCAATTCACTAAGATTTCAGGAGTCCCATTGTCATATTTAGAAATCAATATCTCTTAAGTTTTGCTTTTACCTGTTGAAGTGTTCCTTCAAATAAATATGCAGATCGTTTGTTGTATTTACTACCCTACAATATCCATAGGATATAGTGTTTAGTATAGAGTTATGCTATACAGAATCATGTAGCGTCTATATGAACAAATTCTTTAACAACTATATTCAAATCCATGAATCTCATTATGGATGCCTTTTGAAACTCCGATAATTCTCTTTTTTTTTAATGGAGACCTAGTGGATTCATTCAAGACCTAACTTCTTGTAAAGAATCTTAAGAAGTATCTGATATTAACTTAGTGGATCTTTATTGCTGCCAAAGAAGCTAACCACTACAACATTTAATAATGTACAAATTGCAAATAACAAAAAAAAATGTATAAACCAGGAGCTATAATTATGAAGATGAAACAGAAATTAGAAATAACGTAAACTGCAGTTAAAAGAACTTGGCAGTTGAAGAAGAAAGATGTATTTCACTGAAAGTAGGAGATCAGTTCTCTATCAGTATAAAAGCATTATTTTTCGTTGTATAACTTGGAAGATCAAATGAGTTAAATAGAAAAAAAAAATAAGAATATATTGAGCTACATTAAGCCAATTATGTGACAACTCCCTGTTTAGCTGGCCAATTAAAACAAGTGATCTTTTATTATATATCTTTTTAATATTATGAATATTTAAAAAAAAATAACAAAAATAATTGAATGGACATTATTGCTGTTTTTAAATTCCTTACCATACACTAAACTCATATGTATATATGAAAGTAAAAAACTTTAGTACATTTAAGACTTTATAAATTAGGAATCTAAAGCCAGACATCACAAATCAATACAAAAATTCAAAAGAACTCATGGACATGGTTCCTGATAGCACTCATATTCAAAAACATGTCCATGAAACTGATTGCTATCAATTGGAAAATAATGTTTACTAACCACATGCCTTCCTAATGTTGCAGCATTTATAGTTATAGCAGTTTTTTTTTCTTAATACTTATTATTTTGTCTTCCTCTGTTTTCATTTTAGTTTTTAGTCAATATAATTTTATTTTATTTTTACGTTTATTTCTATTAGATTTAATCTAGTTTTTATTTATTTTTATTCTATATGTTTTTGTCTATTAATAAACCAACTTGATACATTAGAATATGACTATTGAAAGGTTCTTTTTTACTTGTTTAGAATTAAGTACGAATATGTTAGTTATAAATTTGATATTATTAAGTAAACTTTGCATATCGCAATTGAGTCTATAGTTTTAAAAAAGTATTACATGTTTACAGAATGTTCAACTGGTTTCATCCTTTGGAATGGAAAATGTGAAGAACATTGCCCACCTGGTTCGTTTCCGATAGGTTCCACGGAATGCCAGAAATGTCATTATACATGCCAGCGCTGCGATGGGCCTAACGATTATCAATGTACGGCTTGTTTCGGGGATGCTGATATTTACACTTCGGACTTCGAAAGTTACTGTCATCCAAAGTCTCTCCAACATGCTATTAATTTTACTAAGTGGTACTATAGGACTTGTATTATTTTAGGAATTAATGTGATTGTATTTGTTATCTTAATAGTGATATATATCAGATACAAAAACAAACAAGATAACTCTAGCAATCAGTCTGTTTATAATATTGAAAAAGTTCATTATAAGCTTACACAAGATGATAGTGAATCAGAATAATATCTTATTAATTAATTAATTAATATCTTATTAATTAATTGTGGTGTCTGTGGGAAATATTATTGATGTGGGTGTGCGCATATACACACATACACATATAGGCCATGAGTGGTTGATATGATTTACTGGCAATAGGAAATTTTAGTTCTAATGAATTCTTAAACTCTATTTCGCTTGTAGTTGGTTAAATATTTTTAGAAAATATAGCAATAGGTAATTAGTTTCAAATTTTAATTATTGTTTCGATAAACAAATTATAAATGGTAAGTTGGAATTTTATAATTGTTATGTTTGTGTAGGTATTTTATAAAACGTAAACAAACAAAAGAAATGATATATATTTTTTTGTTTTAAGTTTTAAGTTAGGCATAAAGTAATAGTTTTATTTTTTAATTTAGCTAAAAACTTAAATATGTAAAGATGTAAATTATTTAGCTTTATATATTCAGTGATGTTTAAGATAATCAATTAATTAAACTCTCAAAATTGAGTATTAAAAAAAAGTTACTAATTTCAAACTTAAATTTATCAATACAGTTAATAGTATAATTTAGTTACATAACAAATTTTTTAAATATTGAAATTCATATTTTAACTTATAATATTACTGAATTTAATTTCAATGGCATACTTTTTTTAAAATTCTATTGTAGTTTGTTATAGTGGTTTATTTTATGTTCCATTAAAAAAAAAAAGATAATTATCAAATAAATAAAAAAAATATAAAAAAAACTTAATTCTTAAATTAGGATTTATTATAGTTTAAATTAAATGCTGTTATTAATTGCCACTCCTGTTAATTATTGTAATTTCTTTATTTTTAGTTTTTATTGGTTAGGTAAATAGAAATGGATTTAGCTGTATTTTTAATAATCCTTTGTATGAGATATTTGTTTTAAATTGATTAGTCTGATTATTGTTATAAGGAAGAACATAAAACATTGCTTAGATTAAGAATAATTTGAATTATTTTTATTACTGTTTGTGTATTTATAAGAAATAATTTTTAATTTTGCGACAAAAATTTTTAGGATTCCGATTGAAGTGACTGTTAGGAAATTAAATATATATTTAATATCCTGCTGTGCTACTGATTGTATATTTAAATAATTAAAAAGAAAAAAAAACCCTGGACCCTCGAAACACTTTTTCTTTGGGTGTAATTGCACTTTTAATGATAAACATATTAAAGTGATTTCTATGTTCTAAGTAAGTTAAGTCAATAAATTATCTTATTCTGCAATTTTTATTTATTATTACTTTATTATATTTTTAGCATTCATATAGGTTAAGGTACAGTTGTTCTGAATTATTTTTGGTGATGTAATAAATAAAGACATTAGTTTTCTGTTTTTTTCCTAACCCCTTGGTGATTTTATTTTGAGTTCTAATGAAATATTAAAAAATTTAATTCATGCTCAATTCGATTAAGGAGAATAAAACAATTTTGACAAAATAATGATTTATATTATTAACTAAATGTATTGCATAGTATAAAAATATCAACATTATTCTAGAAAAGATTAAAAACATGTAAAAAATATCATAACTTGCCCAAAGGGCTAAAAATAGCAATTATAAAAAAATCACAACAATGCATCATCAAAAAATAATAGTTTAAAAAAATTCATGTCATTGTCAACAAATATTACTAAGTATAAGTAGATCTAATACAATGGAACAATTGATAAAAATATGATAATTTAGCATTAAAAATCATACAAAAGATAGCTGTGTAGAGTTACAGGAATACGCAATTCCTTTATTTTTTCAATAAAGTTCTTTCCTAGGCATGTTCGAATGAATAAACGACAGATCTGTTTCAACGGTGAAGGCATCTTTCCCCTTTCTATCAGAAGGGTTTTTTGCTCCTGAAAATTTAAATATATTTTTTTAGATCTCCTAATTTTTCTTTAACAAATTAATGTTACAAGTTATATACCACAAATTAAATAACCAAAAGTATTCCTTAGGCATATTCTCGATATGGCTTCGAGTGTAAAAAAAATTATACTCAGATTAAATGAAATTTATTTCAACATCAACCGATATTAAATACAACAACTATTGATATTTGTTTAGAAATATATGTCAATAAATCAATGTAGTTAATTTTTAATTGAACGACTGCAAACTTTTCAGTCAAAAGTACTTAGACTTATCGCCAAAGCACCATGGTACATCAATTACAAAACTTTGCATATGGACTTAAAAATACAAACGGTTGATGAATACATACAAACGTTTTCAAGAAAAACTATACGGACACCCAAACCCATTGATACAACAAATGGCCATGGATCACATGCCTGAGAACACTAGGAGGAGACTAAAAAGAACGTGGACGAGGGATCAATTACAGTAGGAAATTAAAGCAAGCCAATGGAGAGGTACTGCTGAGTACTGTTCTTGGTCATGCCTTTCATTTCATTCTGTATTATTTTCCAGTCAGCCAATCTGCTGATTGTCAATTACTTGGATTTGACAGGTGTGGATGAAAATATTCAAAAACCTTGTTTTATAAAACAATCTTCTCAATTTGCAAGTAATAATTAAGATTATTTTTTAATTTTGAATTAGATCATAAAATATGGTATATAAAATGTTAGAAATTGTTTTCTCGATTTAACAATTATTCAAATTAAAACTTGGAAGTGAAGTATTCTCTGGTGCCTTTTAAAGTATAATTAAAGAAAGATTTTTTTCTTTTGGTGTATAAAAATATAATTTAAGTCCAATACCCTAGACCATTAATATTGAGAAAGATTTTTTTAAATTCAAAATAATTAAAAGTGAGGTAAGGAAAAACTTGATAAATCATTTTATTGCACATATCCCATAATATTTAAAGGTTAAATGTAACATTAGAGAGCAGAGTAGCTCAGGTATGTAGAGTTCTGAGTAATTGCTGAAATGATTATGTTACTTCATGGACCCTGTTTTATCTGATGACCTCCATTGGGCTCACATAGCCTCTTTGAAATAATAAGTGGGTTACCTTAATTGGGGTAAAAACCTGGTGGTTAAGCATGATCTCGACCAAATGGATTATAGTGGTTTGATCTTTTATATTAAAATATAAAAATATTTTCATGGTAAAGATAAAAAATGTATATACCTGTGTTAAGAAAGGATTTCTTTTTATCATACACAAATCGAAACTTTCTGCTGCTTCCAAAAGGCATTCGAATACCTTTGGGTTTTTAGATATATGCTGCAATGAGTTGAGGATGCCATGAGGATGTCTATATTGGGTTTTCATTACCACCTGGAATAATATTTAATTCATTAGTAAGCCTTTTTTTTTAATCGCAGCTGTCAATATTTTGAATCCATTCAGCAATGGTTTCATTGGTTGGGTTCGACTGTGTCGTCAAATTATTTACTAACGTTTCGCTAGACATGCTGTTAGCTTCCTCAGAGCTTAATTTGAGATTATCATGGGATATTAAGCACTGAGGAAGCTGGTAGTATGTCTAGTGAAACCTTAGTAAAGAATTGGAAAACTAGGTTGAAACCCAAAGAAACCTTTGATGAATTGATTTTGTTTTTACTTGTTTGGAAGTTTTAGTATGATCATTTGATTCTCACTTTAGCACCATGCCTCAGGAGTAATTTGACAACTTGAAGTGAGGGGTTCTCATTGGTAGAAATAAACTCAGGCAAGACTGGGCGCAGAGGAGGTCCATCATCGCTCTCCACAATGAGGTTGGGGTCTGCTCCAGCTGACAGGAGCATAGTGATTAATTCATTCCTATTGATGATGCCGTCTGAGCAGGCCACGTGGAGGGGGGTACCAATTATGGGAGAACTGCTGTTTACGTTCGCACCTGGAATCCAGACATAGTTTTCAAATGATGCTACATTCCATGACAATATCAGGTGTGTTAAGACTAAAGTTTACCAGATGAAATGAGCAACGAAACAAGTTCGGGTTCTCCCTTCAATATTGCTAGATCCAAAACTGTCGGTTTGCTTATCTCGGGCGGGTAGTTCAACTTCGCTCCTTGCTTCAGGAGTAGGTTGACTATAGCCATGTTCCCGGACAGTACTCCATAGTGCAATACGCTCCTGTAGTCATGACGCTCATCAGTCAATGCGTTCACATCAGCGCCATAGGAAATTAAGAGAAGCACTGATTCAATTCCCTAAAATTAATTATTTGGTAAGTATTTTTTAAGAATTCTTTAATGAACATTAGTATTCACTAAATTACACTATTACTGACCTGAGGCAGTCTAGCCGCCTTCATGAGGGGCGTGAGTCCAGCTCGGTCCCTGGAATTAGGATCTGCTCCGTACATCAACAACAGTTGGAGGATTTCTGTATCCAAAGGAGAGACGAGGTTGATTTCGGCGCCGAAGAAGTACCTTTTGTTTGGGTTTGCTCCGTGCTCAAGGAGAAGCCTACAATCATTTGAAAGTAAAACATTAGTATATATTAATTTCAGAGAATTTCGCTAACAAGAATCATATGAAATATTCTATTTTTCATCCTCTGGTATTATTGGATATTGGGCGTTGTTATTGCGAATATTTTTGGTTTTCAAATTTCACAAAAACATCTATTTTGACAGTCCTTAAATGCATTTTGTCTAGTTGCTCGTGTACATTCATTTGTTTAGTTATAATTTCCTCTTTTGTTTTGTTATACTGAAACGAAGTGTGTTTAATTGAGGTTTTGCGTGATTTATCTGGAGTGAATTAGTGGAATAGTCTAATTTTGTACAGAATGAGTGCGAAATCATGTCATTCTCGTAGTCTTTTGCTTGAAATAGATTCATAATAATATAAACAGTCCTCCTTTTCAAGTCAATGTCTGATTTAGCCACTTATATACTATAGATAACACTAACTCGTTTTGGTCTTAACCACTTATTCACTGGAATACAGATATAATCTTAAATACTTAATCCTATAAGTATAACTATGAGTAAGGCATCACGTGGCTTAAGCAACAATAAGGGATTTAGTATTCTTGTAATAATCGTACGATTTCGTACAAGTAAGATGATGTGTTATATATGTTATTTATATATATAAACTACGTAATTATTTTTCGAGATGACTATACCTGGCAATGTCGAGATGGTTGTTCCTGATTGCCAATCTCAGCGGTTCGTCGCAGATGGTTGTCCTCGGGAAAGGATCGTCCGTGTTCTCCCTGTAGTCCACGCGAGCTCCTTCACTGAGCAGCATCTGGACCAGGTCAGTGTACCTGCGACAGAATTTCGGTCAGGGAGGAGCCTCAAAGATTTCACAGAATTGTGCAAGATCTATATTAATATTTTTTGGAAGAGTGCCATCGGGAAAACCGAAGTGGAGGAAGGATTCTAATTTATCTCCAACAGACTCCCTTGGAAATTTTTTCTTGCTTGGTTCTAGGTATTCAGCCATTAAATAGATTAATTGAAAAAAATAATTTGAATGATCAGTAATTAAGTTTTGAGAGTCTTTGATAACAAAGCTTGTAGACTGAGAGTGAGCAAACAGTGTTCTGCGGAATGATTATATATTTGATTCATTAAGGACTTCATATTTAAATAATTAATTATAAAAGTCTAATTATAAATAATTCCACGACAACTTGTACTATAATATATTAGTGGTTATAATATTATAAAGGAATATTTTGAAAATTTGAACTTTACATAGTCTTCTCACATGCTAGCAGGAAATAAATAGGGAAGCAGAGTAAACAATCTGGTTTCAGGCTGATGAGAGCCCAAAGAAGGCTGGACCAAGTTAGACGGAGAATCGTAAGAAACGTGCTAGTGAACGCATGAAAGAATATTGGAGACAGAAAACTTCAGCAGAAGAAAATAAAATAAAATTGTAACTTGACCCGACGTGGTCGTGGTTTTGCTGAAATCTGGCAGGCTAGATGGTCCCGCATAACGTGTGTCTAAAGATATACCTGATAGGCTTTTGAAGGATATTGTAATAATAATAATAAGAGTATAAGCGAACCTGAATCGACATCACCAATAGCTGTTAACAAATTAACCTCTTGCCATTAGCTTCCAAACCCAAACACGTAAGATTACTCTTAACGCAATCCAACCACCTACGCCTCGGTCTAACCTTCCGGCCTTTACATTTTCGTTACTATGTCCAAGAACTTTACATGCCAATCTTCCAGATATAAGCCTATTAAGTATAGGATATAAAAAAGTATTTAATGGTTTATTGTTTAATGAAAATTCTGTTAGACTTACCCGTGTTCAGCTGATAGATGTAATGCAGAATAACCGCATTCATCCCTGGCGTTGACATCCCCGCCCCTGACCAGGATGAGGAGGGCGGCCTCGGGGTAGTTCTTCCAAACAGCGTAATGGAGTGGTCTAAGGCCCTGAGTTACTGGCTCGTTGGCCTGCGAGATATATAATACATTAAGATAAATTATTTATTCATAATAGGTTTTCAATTTAGTTACAACAATAGAGACAAATCGACTTAAATGATATGGTCGTTATGACGATGACTTAAAACAGTCTTTGACTATCGACATAACAGAAAGGAAGAAATCAGGGCAACTCAAGAAGAGATGGTTGCAGGATGTGGAGGAGAGCATGGTAGCGAGGGGTCTTAGAGAGGATCTGCTGGATCGAGATTCTTAGCGACAGCTTGTAGCTTGTTTCATTTAACATCAATTTATTAACATTGCTTTGATTTTGACCAAATCCTTGGAATTCTCAAAACCTTACACAAATTTAAACAATTTAAGCCTCAATTCAATATATATTAATCTTAAGAACATCGAAAAAATCAGGTATGATTTTCCTGAATATTCTGCAGTTTGAGAAACATTCCTTAGAAGTATCACAGTGATTAACATTGAAAAATCATTTTTAATGATTACAAATCAGTTAATTAATTTAAAGCATGCATATAATTAATTATTATTATTATACTTCGTAATAAGTGTGAAATAGATATTTAAAATATATCAATAGTATACTACAGACAGTTAATAGTACTTCCAACTAATATGCTATTGCTAAATAAAATTATGCGATTAGTATTCGCAGTTATTTTTATATGTTCTTGTAGGCTGTAATATAATTAAAAATAACATTCCTTTAAAATAATTCACTATCTGTTTTCCCTGATTTATAAACTGGAATATGTGAATTTAAATTATTTTTGAGATGTTCTTACAATGATTCCATTATGATTTTTATTGAAACGTTTTAATAATTTTAAAGTCTTCTTTCCTGAAAATTTAATGTTTAATGGGGATATACAATGTTCAGGTGAGTTCCTCAGTGTGATAACTGCGTTAAAAGCCATCTTGTGTGCAATCCAAAGGTTAGTAATATACAGAAAAGATTATTGCCAACATAAAATAATTAATAATCCTACCTTTGCTCCAGTGGCCAAGAGTATTCTGATGTCATCCAAAGGTAACATCTTGACGATACTGTCAGCAAGCTGCCTCTGAAGTGGGTCCACACCAAGACAATTGGCCTGCATCGGTGCATACATTTTGATTCAATCTGAAAATATTAATTATATTTTAAAGGCTTAAATAACAATACATATTTTTTACGTAAGACTTCTTATGGTTAGCATTTGTTTATTATTTTTTGAAAGACACATTATAACTAAAAAATTAAAATATTGGTTTTTGACTAACAAAAAATAATATATTAAATAAAAATAAATAAAACAAAAATTAAAATGAATGATCTGAAGAATAATAAAACGTTGATAATGAGTTGTTCAGATCAACGTCCTACGCAAGGTCGTTCCTTCTTGTGCTATTAATAGTGATGCAACTCGAATAATTGGAACTGACTAGATCAAAGAAACAGTATTCTATTCTAGAACATAGTTTATTCTAATGGAAGCTATTTATTTTTGTCTTCGATTATGTCGAAAACGATTTTCATATAATTGTAGTATTGTATGCAAAAATAGTTAGTTTTATTTTTATTATATTATTCTACTATTCCAAATAGTTAATTAATCAGTTGAAAATCTTTTCAATGGTCGTTATGGAAGTACAAAAAACGTTCTAAATACAAAGAAGCAAAAATTAGTGTTTTACAAATTGTCATTCTTTATTTTATTACAAAAAAAATATTTCTTTGGGGTGAGCATTTATTTTTTAGTATAAAAATGTTTAATATGAATGCATACACAGCTTCGTAGGGAAACTTTGAATGATTTTAGCTACACAGACATATATGACGTATATATGAACGGATATATACATATAGACATGAATCAACAGGTGAAAAGTTTTATTATAAAAAAATACAGGCAGATTTATAGTTTTAGGTACTATGAAAACTCATTTATTATTACAGAAAATCAACTCAAAATATTTCATTAGTGTTCACGAACAATGATGTATCTGGAAAAATAGAAAAAGAATATCAAGTATAGTTACGAAATAGATACTGTTCATCTACACTTAATAGAATGATATTCTAATATTAGAAATTCTACCTAATTCTGAAAAAATATAACAAGATAATTCTAACGATAACATGTTCTGGAATACAGATCCCCAATTAAGTTGTGAAATTTACGAGTAATCTGCACAAATCCACTAAGACTTGTTTGGATATACGGATCAGAACTTTAAGAATCGTGAACATTCCAGCTAAATAAACAATATTTCACTTAAATCTAATGTTTGATGATGGTCTTAGTCATTATTTCATTTAATAATTAATTACTGAAACGGACATAGATACATTATTTGATATTGTCATAATAATACAATTTAATTGTGAGCGGGGTAGCTCAGTGGTAGAAGGCTTAGTTACTATGCCGATGGTTTAATTATGGCTGTGGTATATAAATTAGATACACTCCGGGGGCTCACTCAGCCTCTATAAAGTGAAGGGAAAGCATGGCGGTTGAGCTTGATTGAAGAAGCATAATCACCTTCTTCCACAACTGTTGGTTAAGGAATCGTACAGTTTTTACCAAGTACTGAATCCAAAAAGTTTGTGTTTTATTGCAGTACATTTTTTAAATATTAAATAAAATATTAACCTGAATAAATTAACAAAATTAAAAATGATCTATAAAAGAATTATTTATCCCATTATTTAATATAAATTAAGTCTAAATATTAATAAGATGTTCGTATAATAGTAGTATTGTCTGGATAATGCGTTAGTTTAATTGGATGATTATACGCTTTTACTTATTTATTTATTACAATATTCATTAAATGTGTTTTACTTTTAACTACTCAGTTTAAATACTACCAGGAAAAAATAAGCATTATTTTGAATAAGTCGTATTTTTCCTTTTACTTTATATATTTATTATATATATTTTTTGTTGTATCGTGGAACAAACAAATATAAAACAATAATAATTTAAGAATGTGGGCAGGACGACCTACAAAATTAGGCATGCATAATAAATATTTCAATTCGATGTATTTTCCGTTGATAATTTTCCGTTCTAATTATATCCATTATTTATTACACTGACCTACTAAACGAAAAAAGAAATGTCTTTTTATATTCTATTGTTTCAGAAACTTTTGCGACGTGGCTACAATCAATTGCGCTTCTGCCCGTATATTTATAGTCGCTGCGAAATGCGTTAATATATTAATAGTTGGTGATTCGTGGTTTCTTCCCCCTTCTATTTTGTGAAAATTCTTTCTTCCTGTTCTTTACCATTATCGAACTAAAGAAATGCGTATTTCTGGAGAACAGGATGTGAGAAAGCAAAATAGTAACATTAAGACTTAAAATATCAGTTTAGGAAAACTGTTAATTGACTTAATCTGTAGAAATTTGTATATTATAGAATATATTTTAAATAATAGATACTTTTAAAAGATTAATGTTTTGACATGATGATAAAGATTTACATTATATAAATATATATATATATATATTAGAAAGATACAAATGTATGTCAAAAAACTCACTTTTTGACTTAAAACTTACTTTACTCTAACAGCAATGTTTTTTATCTAAAATTTTTTTGTTAAAAAATGTGATTAGTATAAAAGTTAAGACCTCTCAAAAACACAAATGTTACTTTTTACTGATAATAGTTCTTAAATTAGTTCATTGTTAACTGTATATAAATATATATATTATATAACACATATATGTACATATCATCAGAAAATTCTATCTAAGAATGATCTGGTTATTTGTTTCTTTGTTGTTGCTTATTGGCGTAAAACCCTAGGGTCATCAATCCCTGTACATGTTTTATTTTTATAATTATTTATCTTTAAAAAAAAGAAAATATAAATATATATATATATATATATTTATATAAAAATATATATGCATTATATTTATCACATATATGTTTTATTTCTTTATTATATATTTATATAAAAATATATATGCATTATATTTATCACATATATGTTTTATTTCTTTATTATATATATATATATATATATATATATATATATATATATATATACTAAAGAAATAAAACAATCGGAAAGAAAACAACAAATGCATCTATATTACGGGCAATGGATGATCAAATATTGCTTATTAATTTACCTTTTGTGAAATTCATTACAAACTTACTATAGATGCATTTGTTGTTTTCTTTCCGATTGTTTTATTTCCTGTATATGTATAGAATGACTGGTCTTTCACCCATTACCTGATGCTTTATTTAAAGCCTGGCAGAGGAACCGACCTAACAGGAAAATGACTTGGCTTCTGGCGTTTTTACAATTGTCAGAAATTAGACATACCTTTTCCTTGCAGATATGAAACAACATTATGTAATTTCTCCTTATAAGAGAAGGATTACTGAAGGGATTGTGGAAAGCAAAAATAATAATTGTATCATCTACAATATGATCACTGAATCTTTACTCCACTAGAATCGAAAAGAAAAAAAAATCTGAAATTTCATCATGTAAAATAAAACAATTAACGATTAATAGTTGTGTTTTAAGCGAATAAAAGATTAAATAACTTTAAAATTCAACATCTGATATAAAATTAATCTTATTCATCGAAAGTATTCCAACGACAGTTGTGTCAATGACAAGTAATCATTGATTCTTGAATATATGAGCTGAATATATTTGGATGTTTCATAAGTCCAATTTTTCATGTATCGAGATATTCAAGGGTGTGCATTTGAATTAATATTTTAGGTTTTTAACACTTAGTTTTATAGCATTTAGTAAGTAATGATGTTTTAACCACTGTACAGCTTTTAAATTTTATCATTATATAATAATCATTTAAATTATTTAAAAGAATAAACGGGGCTAAAACCACTGTCAAACATCACAGCTCTTATATCTTATAAAACTATTGCGAGAAATATGTCAATCGTATTTATTTATAAATATATATGTGTATATATATATATATATATATATATATATATATATATATATAGATATATATATATATATATATATATATATATATATATATATATATATATATATATATATAGTTACGTCACTGACCCATCCCAGCTGCACCTATTCTCTTTCCCACGGGAGTCAGCACAAGTCAGCACTAAGATTCTCTTATAAGTAACTCCTTAGAAAATAAGCAATCAATTCTTGTCCTAGTTCTAGACTGTTACTATGTCGGTTTAAATAAAGTTTACTTTTTAAAAAGTCTTTTCAAGTGTTCATTTATTTAATTGGCGCCAGTCTTTACTGTCTGCTCTTCACTTGCTGGTCATTTGAGAACATCACTCCGCAGAACATCTGGGAAATCGACTCAAGACTGCAATAACTTCTTAACAACGCTTGGTAAATAAAAGACTTTAGTATAGTTCACATACTGCATGAACTTAGAATTAAGTAGACGTTTAGCTAACTTAAGACTTAATCACAGTACAGTAGATCAGGATATTGATACAATGTCGGTATCAACTCTAGAAATAAAAGATTTTGATTTTAAGTTAATTCCTAATTATGATGGTGATTCTTTGCATTTGGTAGATTTCACTAAAAGTATTAAATATCTCTTAAATTTATATTGTAAAGATGGGAATCCATATAAAATTATAAATCATCAAAAAAATTTATTAACAATTCATAACAAATTACAAGGTAAAGCCAAAATAGCTACCTATGATAAAGATTTTAACAATGTTGAGTCAGTAATCGAGTATCTAACTAGTAAATATCAGGATTCGCGGACAAAAGAGCAATTGCTTGCTGAAATTCTTAACACTCTACCATTTAGAAATGAAAATCCGGAAGATTTTATTGAACGGTTGATGTTAAAAAGGTGTGATTTATATGCCAGGACGTATGCTGATGAAAGTATAACTAATAAGCAAGATGAAATGGCCAGATATGACAAACAGTTGGCACATCATGCCGTACACCAATTTCATCCAGATTTAACAGATTTTATGTATCAAATTAAATTTGATTCATTAGAAGATTTAGATAATATATTACGAAACTCTGCTTCTTTTATAGTGTACAGATTATTTCCAACAAAAAGGGAATATCACAATAATAAAAATCATTTTGATAAACCAAAATATTCAGACAGACCATGGGAAGTTAATAATAAACCTCCTTACCCAGTAAGATATGAATACAACCCACCGCCCAGACAAGGATATAGACCTAGGGAGCACTATCAGCATAATCACAATTACAATTACCAATACAGAGCACCATATCAACCACAACAATTTGTCCCTAATAATAGACGGGAATGGTCTCCGCAAGATCAACATAAGTTTTTTAATAAACCGCCCTCATATGGATATAAACAAAATGAAAAACCAAATTACCCTCAAGAACAAACATTCGGAAAAAGGGAAGACAGTAATACAGTATCAATGAGAACTTTCTCAAATAGGGTAAACCAAAACAATCGTATAGAAGATGAAAAAGACAGTGTCATTCAACAACTCACAGAAAGACTTAATAAAGTAGAGCATTTTTTAGAAGTAGGTCCCAAGGAGGAGGAACCTCCGGATCAAATATAAATGAATTAAATATGACTGACACTCTACCACAGGTCATAGACAATAAAGGCTTAAAGTGGTTATTTGATACTGGCGCTACTAAAAATTATATACACCCGGATGTGGTACCGGAAAATGTAAAGAAAATTAAGGATTCATTCATAGTTAAAACCCCTGCTGGAAGAAAAGAAGGAACACATAGTGTCATACTTCCATCAGAGGATCATTTAGGACTAAATGTTATGAGTAAATTTCTAATTTTTCCATTTTCGGACCATTTTAAAGTATTAATAGGATATGAAACAATGAAGAATTTAAAAGCTAAAATAAATTGTGAAAAAAAAGAAATATGTCTTGAAAATAGAGGAAAAGTAAAAACCTTCAATATAGAAGGACATAGCATTAATAATTTAAATATAATGGAAAATATAAAAGAAATAAAAAATGCTATAAGGCATGAACATATAAGAGAAAAATTATTTGAAAAATTAATAGAAATAAAAAAACAAAATAATGAAGTAATAAAAATAAAAGAAGAACAATTACAACCTACGAACTTACTACAACATAAAACAACAACTAATAACTTAAAATTACCAACAAGTTCATTTTATATTAATATAAGATTTTAAAGTATTTCGTAAATCGGATAGAATATTGCATGAATCTAACGACAGGAATCGGACTACGGATATTAATTAGATTTAATATGATTAAAATTAGAATTAAATAAAATTACTATTAAAAATAATGATACTAAATCATAGGAATAAATAATAATTAAAATTAAAATTAGAAAAAAATATTAATAATAAGCTTCAATTATTAATCAATTAAACAGTTTTATTAATCGCTTCACGAGTACAAAGTAGAAAACAACTCCAAGAATTTGTTTCATCAGCAGAAGATGATATCTTCTCAGAACAACTGTTACAAGAAGGAATGTAACGGACTTAGACGAACAAATTATAACAAACACATCAGGAAATGATACGCCAGAATATGAAAATTTAATTAAAGAATTTGATACACTTCAACAAAACGAAGTCCAACCGGATTCCGAGAGTTTATCAACTTGTCATTCACAACTCTCGAGTAATGAGCAAATATGGTACACAGAAAAAGATAAAGTTATCAACGTAGAAAAAAAACCAATTAGTTATTAAAAGAGGTATCAAAGAAGAAATAAAATATACAAAATTATTTGGTAACACCAAACATAGATATGAACTATTCATAAACAATACAAATCAAATAATACCCCTTCTGGACACAGTAATTAAACCAAACACTGTATATGGAATTATTTGTGAACCTAATGTAAAAATATTAGCTAATGAATTCGAAGAATATTTTATGGAGATAACAAATAATATTACAAGATGTCCAAATATTAAATTTAAAAGATATTATACAATAAAAAATGACATTGAAAACTTAGAAGAACAAAAAGAACTTATTTTAAACTACCACTTAGGCAAATCCTTACATAGAGGAATACTAGAAACTTGGGAAAAACTGAAACGAGAACATTACTTTCCAAACATGCGTGATAAAATAACAGAAGTCATTAATCAATGTGAAATCTGCAAAGTAAGCAAGTACGAAAGAAACCCAATCAAACCAAAATATCAGTTAACGGAAACCGCAGATAAACCTTTTCAAATATTAATGATTGATACTTTAAAATATGATAAACGAAATTTAATAACAATTATAGATACATTCACAAAACGATTATTTGTAAAAGAAGTTGAAGCATTAACAGGAAATAATGTCTGTCAAGTTATTGAAGATTATTTAACATATTATCCAATTCCAATAAAAATTGTAATGGATCAAGGTAAAGAAATGAATAACGAACTTGTTAAGCAGCTATGTCAGTTGCGCGATATAGATGTACACATAACATCTGCACAAAATTCCAATTCGCTAGGAGTTTTAAATAGAGCACATTCCACGTTTATTGAAATGATGAGAACAATCACTAAAGAAAAGAAACATCACGAATTTAAGAAAATATTAAATTTATCTATTACACTTTTTAATAACTCTTTAAATCAATTAATTAAACTTTCTCCTAATGAAATGACTTTCGGAACAAATAATGACAAAATCATAGAAATGGATATCAAAGAGCAATATGTTCAAAAATATCACGACGATATGAAGATGCTACACAATCGCATAAACAAAATCATAATCAATGAAAAGGAAAACAGAACCAAAGAGTTAAATAAAAATAGAGAAGAACCTATAGTATTAGAAGGGAAACAATATTATAAAAATAGCCAATCTAGAATAAAAAGCCAGAATAGATTTAATCCTACAGAAGTAATCATAAAAGGAAAACGAGGAACAAATAAAACTCATTTAAGTCAATTTAAAAGACCTAACAAAAATAAGAAAAAATATTTTGTTTCAGAAAATGCTACTGCTTCTACTTCTACCAATAATGATACGGAGCCTGGAGGTAGTAGACCTAGCTAAATCAAATGGTATAGAGCAATACAACATAAAAGAAATTAAACTTTTAACAGACTATGTAACTTTATATCATCAATATAATTTAACATCCTTAAAAGCAACAATGCAAAATCCTATAAATTCATCAAACACACTTTGTAAAGATTTATATGCAGATATAAATAGCAGACTCGATGTAATGTTATCTAATAGACATAAAAGAGGCCTTATAAATGGTCTAGGAACAGCAATCTCATGGTTAACAGGAAACATGGATACTACTGACAAACAACATTATGACGATATGATCGACTAAATAAGAAATAATGAAGATAGCAATAAAATTAATGAACAGCATCTTTTCCAAACTACTCATGATTTAATCCGTAAACATGAAAGTATTATACACACTTTTAATAAAAATACTATTTCAATTAAAAATGAATTACAACGTGTAAATAACATAACAAATAATCACCAACTAATGTTTCCTTTATTAAATATTCAAAACTATGTTAAACAATTAGAAATAATGCTTGAATTCTGTAAACTAAACATGTTACATAATAACCTATTGAGAGATATAATAGATACTTTACCCGATAATGTAACATTAATATCCAATGATGTAAAAACTTTATGGTTAACATCAAAAATCCATTGTGACACCCGCAATAATGTTATTATAGCTATAATTCAACTCCCCAGATTAACTAAAACTGTAACTGGTGTTTATATTTTACCGATTCCCATTCAAAGAGGGAATACATTTCAAATGTTACAACTAACATAATGTATTTTTATTTTCTGATAACTATTATTTTAATGCTCAATGCATGTTTTATGATGAAATAATTTGTATAAAGCAAGATATAAATTATTGTATAACTGATTTAACACTTAAGGGCATTAATAATCCTAATTGTAGCCTAGATGTAATTAAAAATAAGGTTGTATATTATTATCAAATAAGCACTTATGTATCCTTTAATATAAGTAACTTAAGATTATGTAATAATCATACTGTATTCATACCCACTGTTGCTAAAATACTTGTAGCAAAGCAAGATTGTATCCAACATTTCCCAAGAATTTATACTCATAATCCTAACTTTGAATATACTCCACAATTTAATGATCCATTTAAATATGATTTGATCCCTAACAAAACCATTCATGAATATTCTTATTTGTCTATAAGTACTATAATTATTAATTATTATGTATACCTTCTTATTATTGTTGGACTAATTTGTATTTTGATTATCCTTATTCTTTTATATAAGTTTGAATATTGTAAATCGCCTACTCCTCAAATGTATCTTCCTAGTGCACCTGTTCCCAGTAATCAGGAAATATTAATGAATGTATTTAGAAAATAGGAACTTCCAGGAGTAAGTTCAAATTTTGGGGGGAGGAGTTATGTCACTGACCCATCCCAGCTGCACCTATTCTCTTTCCCACGGGAGTCAGCACAAGTCAGCACTAAGATTCTCTTATAAGTAACTCCTTAGAAAATAAGCAATCAATTCTTGTCCTAGTTCTAGACTGTTACTATGTCGGTTTAAATAAAGTTTACTTTTTAAAAAGTCTTTTCAAGTGTTCATTTATTTAATTATATGTATATATATGTATATATAATTTTAATAATGATATAATACAAATACATCAAACTATGAGTGAGCACATGCACGTGTAAGCTCAATAAAAGATTTACTATAAGTTGTATTAAATAGATAAGAACAGAATATAGACGTATATTTTACACCTTAATCCTTAAAATAATTATTATTTATGAATAACTTTAAAGAGAAAGAAAATAAAATATATTAAAAAAAATACGATTCCGATACTTAATTGAAATATTACAATATTTACATAATAATAAATTATTTTTTCAATTGCTTAAAATAGTATGCTTGATCTATAGGAAAACATTAACTGTTTCTGATTGTGCTGATTTGACCTGAATCCGATATCAATCTTTCCATGACAATCTTCATTCCCACTCAAACGCACTAGTTTCAAACCGAGCGATCTCTTCAATTCCTAATTATCCTCTGAGGCGTCTGAAAAGAAGATGGTCTCGTGATCTTCTAAGTTGAACTTGTTAGTTGAGTATTAACACTGGGTCGTTTCTCTACTTGTCTTTATTCATGCCAATATGTTCCATAATATACCATTCATCCTATTAACTTGTTGTATTGGTACAATACAGTTGTGAATTTCATTGAATAAATTATTTAAAAAAAAATTAAAATCGTATATTGTATATCGTATATACCTTCTTCAAGGCTTTGGCTATATTAATAAATCCACTAATATCCCCATTTAGCAATATTTGATAAATTGAATGATTTGAGACTAACTAATCAACCATTTTGGTCCACCCGAAAATTATAAAACAAATTAAAAGTGTAGTACATTCACACGTTGCTTGTTCATTGCCAATGATTTCAATAACAATACTATTTCATTATTAAGTTATACAACGCATCACACATTGTAAAATAGTCATAGTTTTGTATAAGGGTGTAGATGCCAACGAAATTTTAAATTAACACGACATCGTACTGTGATGCACTGATGCATCGTTGACTTGGCACTACTCGACCATATCAAGGACTTTGTTACGAAGGCTGTATTGAAAATAAAACTTTTTAATATAGAACATTTTTGAAATCGTCTAGTAAAATGGTCCAAGAAGCGAAGAAAATAAATAAATAAGTGGTTGGTTTGTCATAACGTTTTTAATATTTCAAAACAGAAATGGCTAGAACATAATAATACTGCTGTTATCACCTTAGAGAATCAAATGTGAAAAATAAATTATTTTGATTAAGTTACACAAATTTGATATAGAATATTTGATATAGGCAAAAATAAGTAAAAGGTTTAACGTTTAGGAGGTACTATATTTATCCAGAATAGAGAATTAAATGTAATGTTCTTTTTTGATCTTCTGAAAAACATGTGTTTATTGACACATATATTTTATTCGTATATTAAAATTGAGTATTCATATTTTCACAATCTCACTAGAGGGGTACAAAATAAGTACCTTACTGAATTTCAAATTCTATAAAAATATCGGGTAGTCTCTACGAAACTTTCAAGTGCTTACTGTGTTTACTACAATTAAATTAACAGTTGTACAACTTGTTTTGATCTTATGTTACATTAATAATAGAAGTAAGAGGGCCCAAGATTCCTGATCAAAAAAAGCCAAACGAAACGTGAATCTTTTGGCCAAATAGCACTAATAGTTTTAATTATAATTATGATTTAATGAAGTTCTATGTAAGCATATTTTTATGTTTATTTATTTATGTTTTGAGTATTATATGAATTTTATCTATATGAATATGTATAGATATAATGTGAATATATTATATGAATTTTATCATTGCTGTATATATCACACCTCCAATGATTAATAGTCACATCCAATGATCTACGTTGAACTCGTTTTTGTATGATCCACAAAATTTTACGTATTATATTTACCTCATCCACGAAATAATCCTTCTGAGATCCCTTTCCAGAAAAAAACATCTCCGTTTGAATTTAAAAATATTCTATTTAGACTACCCATCTGTGGAGCACATGCCAGAAATTTCTATTTCTACCAGGATTTCCACGTGTAGAAATTAAACATCGGCTGTTTTTATTAGGAAGGAGGGAGTGTAACCGACGTAATGTATATAGAAAAAAATACTTTAGGGCAGATTTTTCAATGACATCATAAAGAAACAATATTGGGGTCAGATCAGTTGTTCTCAATTCCGTGCTACATACAACTATGCAGTGCGTATTTCTTGTATCAGGAGAGAACAATTTATTGTTCTTAAAGTTTACGGTAATTATTATTAAAATATTATATCACCATAATATAATAATTATTATACTTTATAAAATTAATAATGACAGAAATTATAAATTATTAATCATGGAGAGTGCTGCATTCAATTTGCTTGTTTATTTTGCTATGGCTAATCGGACGATGCTACCGTGGGAGATCTCAATTTTGTAAAATAAAAGGTTTGTTGTTTGTTCATTTAACGCCACTTTATGCTGCTATGGCTGATCGGACGATGCTACAGTGGGAGCTCTAAAGAGTAAAAGGTTTAACGTTTATGAGGTACATATATATCCAGAATAGTGAATTAAAATTAATGCTCTTTCTCAGATCAAAACAGATGAGATTATTGACAGATTTATATTATTTTAAAAGTGAGTATTCGTATTTTCATAATTCACTAGGGGGTACAAAATAAGTACCTCATTCAATCCAGGTTTTGTCTAGGGATTTATAACGAGTACCTGTTACCGCACAGGCTCTGCGCTACAATTTTACTTCCCTTCTGAAAGACGGCATAGCCAATGATTTTTTACCAATATATCTGAGGTGGAATCATTCTGTGACTTAGCTATTTCATTTTCAACCTAAAAAAATTAGGTTAGTTTATTCTTTTTTTTTTCACTATTGTTATCGATAATTCAAAGACAATTACATATTTATTTATATTTTTAATTTAACCAATCATTTTAATTTAAAATATATTAAAATCTAATCTATTAGAAATCATTGAAAAAAACTAGTGCGCTATCTAGATTAAGGGTAACTACTCTAATTTACAGGGTTCCAAATATCCCTGTACCATACCACTGTAAGTCAGAGTAATCTATTAATTTCATTGACTATTAATAATAATACTGTTGAGCGTGACTTTGGCATAATCGCCTTCATGCACAGCTATTGGCTTAGAAGTGTACAGTCTTTATCATTTACTGATTCCAAAAACAATCGTTTATCCGTTGAAATTTACATTAAAATGTTAATAATGTAGTTATTATTATAATTATTTGTATTCATGGAGAGTACAAGAAGCTCCCTAACGAGTTCTATTGACAATGTCAAATATACTTGTATTTTTCTCTAGGAAGCGAAATAAAGAAAATCTAGGTCTGAAGCTATGTAATTTAGTAATTATCGAGTACAGGTGAAAAGTTACTAAGTATAATTTGTAAAACTCTTAGGGCCAGCAGAACTAAGAAAACACAAGGTTACAAGCCTTAATTTTGATTGATAATGAACCAAGCCCGAAAGAGTGAAGTTTTTAACGGCAACTGGTCGATTCTTTTGGTGTTCTGGGCATAAGTTTATAATAGTGTATATAAAAATAATCGAATATCTCTCGTTTTTTCTTGCATTAAGTGAACTTCCGATAATTGAAATAGTTTAATATTTATTTTTCAAATGCATTTGTAGTTTAGGATAAGACAATAGAAAACTTTTATTGGACATACTTTTAATTTAATTTTTGGTTTAAGAAGCTCAGTAAAGAAAATTGAAATCCGATTTCTTTACATTTTATTTTAAGGCCGTAATGTATAGAACATACAGGAATTTTTAAGCAATAGTAATACAAAAAAAATTAATAAAATAAAATTTAAAAATTACGAAATTAAGATGGGGATACTTTTATACCGATTGGCCTCATTGGCAAACCCGTAGCTTGTTTATTTACAGACCCCGGGTGCGGGCAGGACATCCAATGCATTACGTGTTGTTGCACCTCTTATAAATCATAGACCCATCCAAGATATTCTCTACCGTTTTATCATAATGGATGAATGACTACCGAAGATTACTGGGGTATCTATAGAATACAAGAAATAAGTCTTCTGGAGAGGCTTTATATACGTCTATGTTCTTCCTGGGATCTGTAAACTGTCCCCATTCTGTAGAATGAATATAATTTCAATGGTCAGTTACCGTTTATTTTTATGATTCAAAACCTCTTTCTTTCCCTCCCTTCTTTTTGTTTTATTATTAAAAATAATGGTATGGAAGTTTAAAATTTCCAACATCTTTATATGTAATTAATTCATCCATAATTTATTTTATTTTCATAAATTATCAATATAACGAAACTTCCTAAAAGGAAAGAAGCACAACTTTTTCTAAACACTTATAACACAACAATAATATTATATTAAAAGGGAAAACTTAGTAAATAAATATTACATAATTAATTAATAAATAGCTATGGGATACATATTTAAGTTTCCAATTACAGATTATCGTGTAAATAATATGTTCACTAAACTATCAACAGCCTCGATGAACAAGTGGTTATCATATTTTGTGCAAAATATGTTTCTTGTACTCAAGGAAGCGGAATTGTGTCATTAACATAGTAATTTGCGTGGAATAGAGTAATAATGTAAATGATATTCCTAGAAAGTAGTGCCTATATATAGATATATACCGTTTTAAACTCGCACTTCCTACATCGTATTCACAAAATGAGTGTGTGTTATGTTGTATGTAGAAAAAATAATTGGTGTACCTCAACGTCATATTTTATTTTGAACACCATTAACTATAAAACCATAATATGACTCACAAGACTGAAAAGACAAGAAACAGCTAGACGCTTACGACTACTTCAACACATACTAGACAAACGCTCAAAGCTTCAGATCAATTACAAAAGACTTATTTTTGTGACTGTTATAAGACCTAGATGGACTTACGGAATTGAACTATGGGGTTCCACCAAACCATCGAATTCCTCTCGTATCCAATCTTTGCAATCCAAAATCCTTCGCAAAATCCTAAACACTCCTTATTTTGTCACAAATAAAACCATCCATAATGACCTTAACGTTCCATATGTTACCGATTCAGCCCATTCCAGATACCTATCATTCCATAATAAACTTCAGACCCATCCAAACCCACTAGTTTCCATCCTTGCATCAAATTCCATCCCGGACAATCCTCCTAGGCGTAGAAGAGAAGATGGCCTTCTATTATGGAAATTTTATTAGAGTGCTGCCAGTGGGTAGTGTCTCTACATGTCCTATCATGTATTATTTATTCTTATAGCAATTATACTAGATGTATATATTACAGTTGTACAACTCAATAAAATAATTTATAAAAATAAAAATAATATGACTCAAAGAATGGCTTAAAATGCAACAAATTTCAGTTCGGAACAGCACAGTAATAAGAATGATTTTCAAATAAGTGTTCTGAATTTTAAATTACGCATCATCTTATAAGAAAGTTAAACAACTATCTAATAATGTAATGGTAATTAAAAAAAAATCCATTTCAAATAAAATACAAAAAGTTTGTACCAAATTAAATGCCATTGTTTTACAATGTCGTAATCTAATGGTTTCATTTTATTTTATTTTTTTCTTATTTTATTGGTATTGCTCTAATACAATAAAAGCAAAAAATGAATAGTGACGACCTGTAAAATTACACTTCAAACTTCATGCGATTTAAACTTATTTAAGCATTCGATTTTTTTTATTCTATGTATTAACCTGAAGCAATTTTATATACGTATACCATAAATGTGACATTAACACTGATATACTGATGATGATCTGAAAGAGTAATCGTTATTTTTATTTTAGTTTTGCACTTCTAAAACCCATAAAAACTGATTAATAAAAACTGAGAATAACTATTATCTTTAGTAATTTAAAGTTATACGCTACTTTGTGAAAATGCGAAAATCCTTGAAAATGCAAGGTTATTTATATCCAATTGCATGTTACGAATATTGCAAAAATCCACATCTGTTTGAGGCAAGGGAATAAGAATCCTTGAACCAAACGTGTAAATATTTTTCACCATTCACCGAACGATTGATTACATGTGAGAATGGATAGCAAAGTATCAACTTTTCATTTGAACAAATAAAAAAAAAACACAAATTTATATAAAGATTATTTTTCTATGTTACACAATAGTGAAAAAAAAATCAAAAAATGCAGAGCATATTCAAAGTGAAAATTGAAAATTTTAGCGGTTTAATAGTTTAAAATTTAAGAAAAAATCCAACAACCAGTGTGTTTGACAAGTTCCGCACGACCTAAGTTTTTGACAAGAAACTGGATCTACAAGGCGTTGAAGAGGAAAAGGTAATTAGTCATTGAAAGGTACTTTTACAGGAAAAGCAAAAAACTGTTTTGACAACAAAAATCAATGTTTCAATTTGAAAATAACAACTACCACCTTAGATATAAACAAAACCACTCCCAGTTTTGACTTACATCTCTTTCTATCATATTTCCATGAGTAATCACTACCATTTCCATGTCAACACTTCAATCGATTTGCTTATCCATTACTTTTAATATATTTTAGCTCCGAAAGATTATGCTTGTCATCATTTCCTGCTTACTAATAAAATTTGCAACGATTGACAACCTCCAGTGTACTCTTAATCATTAAGAGATAAGCTTGCTTTATTTTATCCTACCTTGCGTTGCTCCTTAGTGCAGATATATTCCCTTAGGTCAGTCCTCTCAACGATTTGAAGGTTCAAAACAAACTGAGCCGTGGTCAGCTGTTGGCACAACAAACGAGGATTTGGCGCAGTCCCCTTCGGTGGAGGGGGATCTATTCCTGGCCCCGAACTGCGGCAAGTCGGTGGCCGGAAAAAGACCCTCAAGGTCCCGGCTACATCTTCCTCGTAGTTCCCGACCTAGCTTCGGCCATATTCTACCCTAAGTCTTTGTCCTCATGAAAAAAAAAAAATTGAATTCCGGAAATATTTCCAGAACAACCCTTGTTCACGACCTGCATCAATATCTATATCCGTCCTTGCTTTTTGCGTAGTTGTATTGGATAGTGTTTGTTTTTCTCTCTAGAGTCTAGAGGCGAATGTAAACAAACGCAATTTTCGGCACAACAACACACTGTTGTTTCTACTTCCTATTTACTATATTTTTCTACGCACACAAATAATTCAGCTGTAAAAAAAATGCAATTTAAGCTTAATTTTTGTTCTCAAAGAAACTTTTCAATGGAACACCAAAAATTACTGGCATTAAAAAGCGGTAAATTTAATTTTTGTGTTTGAATTTAACTTATTTATTACTATATTTGGCGCTATAGCCCTTTTACAGAGCCTTGGACCTCCTTCAATCGCTTCTGCTTGTTATCCCTATCCAGCGAAACATCTTTATATTATATTATATTATATAATATATTATATTATATTATCTTTATATTATATTATATTATCTTTCTGCCCTAAAGATGCTTGAATATGCAAAATATTGACAGGTATTTTTACCTGTTTTTAGAGACTTAAGGCTTTTTGCTTGGAATTTTTCCATTCATATCTTAACAAGTTTTTATTTCCCTCTTGAGTTTTTGCTCTTCTACATTCACATAAGAAGTTAGTGAGTGTTGATATATCAAAATTTACTGTAGACCAATAATACTCTTCTGCATTATATTGAAATATTAACTACATTATAAAGTTTTTTGATAAAACGATTTTATAATCCTTCAATGATTACAACCTTCCTACACGTTTTCTCCTCGCTTGTTTAATACGCTGAGTATATTTTGGTTGGATCACGCTGAGAAGAGCCAGTTGTTGGATGCAGTTCCTTGAACCAGGGCAATATTCCGGATAGAACTGCGCCTCACTGCCACGGGTCGATCGAATGCGTTCTAGTCGCATCAACTGCGAATATTTCATTGAGAATCGGGAGTCAACACTGATGGGGTTTGGAACATGGCCAGTCTGAGACACTCATCTCGCAACAGTAATGATGTAGCAACAATAATATTTTATAAATACACTGATTTATTTCCTTTTGTTTTGTAGTTTTTGCAAGCCTTGTGTACGACTTCAAGAACGATTGTTTTGTGGATATCTGTTTTGGTATCTCCACCGGGAAACGGAGTAACTCGGTGAGTAGACCGCAAACTATCTAAAAAGTAAGAAGGAAGGCTTACATAAATTTTCTAACATACATTATTTCCTTATCTATCTGTATATATACATACATACATTCACATACCTGGTTGGACCTGTTTATCTCTGATTCACCTCTTAAAATTCTTTCCTCGTCCCAACATCCTGTTCCGTTTCTTTCATCACACGATCTCATTCAAATTTCATATGACCTACCAGTCAAATCCTTTACTCCCAGAACGGTGTCCTATCGCAATTTGGATCTCCTTTCCTTCGAATCACTTCAATCCGATTTAAGTTCCATCAACTGGGACGTCATTTACTCCTATAGTTCCATCGATCAGATGGTTTCCACCTTGACTTCCAATCTGCAATCCATATTAGACATCCATGCTCCTTTAAAAACCCTTACCTTACGCCGTCCAACGGCACCTTGGCTAACCCCGGAAATAAAAGAAATGATGAAGAAAAGAGAAGCAGCAAGGAGAAAATTTCGTCGCACACGTCTATCAGTAGACTATGCAGGTTTCAAACTATTTCGCAATGAAACACAATCTGCAATACGTCGTGCAAAATCAAACCACATCCAATTCATCCTCACCAATGCAACCGATCCCAAATCCAAATGGAAAATACTCCGACAATTATCGCCAACAGTATCCGGTAAACTCTGTTCCTTTTCAATCACGCCAGACAATCTCAATAACCACTTCGTACCCATCACATCTCCTAAATCCTCATCCGCTACCGACATTGATCATATAAACTTTAACCCTGATAACTTCTTTTTCTCCCATGTATCATATGACGAACTATTAAACGCCATTCTGAAATCGCGCACCAGTGACTATGGCCCCGACAATATTCCTTTAAAGCTACTAAAATCCTGCCTTCCTGTCTTAATGCCCGTATTACATCATATTTATAATTTCTCGTTACAAAACTCCATATTTCCCACGCCTTGGAAAACCGCGTTAGTGCGCCCGCTAAATAAAGTTGAAAATCCCTCCTCTCCAAATGACTTCCGCCCTATCTCCCTTCTCTCTAACCTCTCAAAACCATTAGAACGCCTAGCCCAAAACCAAATTTCAAATTTTCTAGAAGAACGTTCCCTCATTAACCCTCTCCAATCCGGCTTTCGTCCAGGCTATTCAACTCAATCCGCTCTCCTCAAAATCACCCATGATCTCCATACTGCAATTGAACAGCAAAAATTAACAATTCTGATCCTTTTAGATTTTTCCAAAGCCTTCGACTCAGTAGACCACAATATCCTTCTCGCCAAGCTACGAAACTTACCTATATCCAACAGTGCTCTAGGATGGTTCAAGTCTTTCCTGTCAGATCGCTCCCAATATGTTTTGGTCCCCGGTCAACCTCCCTCCATAACCCTTCCGCTATCCTGTGGTGTCCCACAGGGTTCATCACTATCCCCCACCCTATTTGCCATTTACATAAACGACCTTCCACTTCTTATCCGACATTCCCAGTATCATCTCTATGCCGATGACTTTCAAGTGTACCTATCCTTTTCCCCTTCCGATCTAATATTAGCCACCGAAAAACTCCAAGATGACCTGAATCGAATAAATCGATGGGCAATGGATAACAAGCTAAAGTTGAACGTAGACAAAACCAAGGCAATAATAATAGGGTCAAACTACTTCCTTAAAACTATTCCCCATAATCCAATCCTCCTTCTAAACAATAATCCTATCAAATTCTACCCAACAGTCAAAAACCTTGGAATTACTTTTGATCAGACCCTTTCCTGGAAAAACCATATCTCTGAAATTTCTCGTCGTACCTTCTCCACCTTAAAGCGTCTCAATTACCTTCGTCACCTGTTCCCTTTTGAAATCCGTAAACTCCTAGTTTCTTCCTTAATTTTCCCCCATTTTGACTATTGTTGTTCGGTGTATGGGGGTATCTCTGGGGATCTCGAAGCAAAATTAAAGCGGTTGCTTAATTGCTTCGTTCGATTCATCTTTGGGATCCCTAGAGATGCTTCGGTGACCCGATATTACGAAGAATTGAAATGGCTCTACCCTTCCTACCGCCGTAAGTACGTCCTAGCATCTTTCCTTTACCAAGTTATCCAATCCCGTCGACCATCTTACATTTTCGATCTCCTTCAATTCAAAACCACAGTCCTCTCCCGCAACACCCGTTCTCGGCTCTCTGATCTATATACAGCATCCCACCGAACTGCAGCTTTTGACAGAGCTTTCCTGATCCGATCCTCATCCCTTTGGAACTCTATACCTTCTTCCATTCGTCGTTCCAATAATCTTCCAACCTTCAAATCCCGTATATTCCAGCACCTATTATCCCTACAATTCCCAAAAAATCGAAAATAGTAGGGGATCAGTATTGACTTAATGCTCTCTTTATTCGATGAATGAATGATGTTTTTAGATGTACATTTTTGTGTGTTATTTTGTTTTCATATATTTGAGTGAGTGGAATTTAAACCACGTACATATGTATTATTAATGTCATATAGATAGATATTAAAAAGGACAAAAAGGGATGAAAGGTAAATCTCGGATAATCTTGTTTAATCTTTCTTTTTTGTTTTTTTTTCTTGGCATAAATTTGATATATGTGACCATAAATTTGTTTCTCTTATATAATTATTGTAAACTTATTTTAATTTTTTTTTCTTTCTTTTCTTCTAATATGTTTTTGAAATACTGTTATTGTAGGTAATTCACATTTTTGATTTGTTCATTTTTTTATTCGTTCTCACTAATTAAATTAATTGTAATAATTAATTAAACGTAATTATTTAACACTCTAAGATTTAATAGCTTACAATGCCTGTATTGTTATTCTATAGGGACTCGTCCCAGAATAAATAAAGACATTATTATTATTATTATTATTATTATATACTCGTATATATATATTTTAATTCTTATAGTTGGATTTCTTAATGACTTACTGCTCTCTCAGGAGAAAACGTTGTAATAATTAATATTGAAAATATTAAAAGCTCAGTGAGTAAAACGCTGAATTGTCTTGAAAATCCTTGTCTGTAGTCAGATTGAGTTATATAAATTATTTAATCTGTAAGCAAAAGCTCTGCATACCCTCCTGGTGCAAAACAGTTGCAGATTTTTTTTCTTTTCTATCCACTAATACAGACATTTATTAACGAACAGTATTTATGATGTATAAAAGAATTTATTGTATACTAAAAGTAATGAGGTGTATAAAAAAGAAATGACCGTTTTTTAACCAAATATTTATTTGCATTATTATTCCTTTGATCGATAATTCTTTCAGAACCAAAACAGCTTTCTTCAGAACCACATCAATATCCATTAATAGTCGCCCGGAGCCCTTCTTCCTTTCCAACGTCGTATCTGCACGGCTAAATTTTTCAAACCAAGGCCGCGAAGTGCACTTGTCAAGGACACTTCCCCCTTCATATTTAATAATTTCACGAGTTGCTTCAGCGGCTGTAAAATTTTTTTTTCAGTAATGTCTTACAAATTATGAGAATTTCATAGGACACTGTTATATTTCTTCTTTGAAATAAATAACTAAGCAAAGGCTTTTTTTGAAGAAGTCCAGTGTTAGTAAACAAGCTTAGAGAATGCCCTAAAGGGATTATTAAGTGTTGGTAAATAATAAACAGCATTAAAATATTTACAGACTTTTAAACTCTGGAAATTGATAAAATAGTCTTTTTTTTATGCACCCTATTATTATATTTTTGCTTACATAAATTATAAGGATTCAATCAGAAGGATCACAGTTTTGTATAAAACGACACTTTGCCGCCTTGTTTCTCATAATTTTAGTCCGGTTCTGAATCTGAAGTTTCAGTAGCATGAAATATTGCTTGACTAAACTGGAGAAAAATTTGAAAAAGACAATTTTTTAAATGTTGGTCTCATCCGTTTTTGAAGCTGAAATCCACATATTTATAATAATGCTTTCTTTTTATCAAATGTCTTTAGCAATCACTTCTGCTTATTAAATAAAAAGGCTTTACTTAAGTATGTAAAGACGACTTATGAGAAACATTACTTGCTAATGGAATGAGAATTGTGTTTTTTTCAAAATAAGTATGTATCTGGATATTTTAGCATATTTGGGGTAACCTATTAACAACATAACGCTTGAGGAACTGGGGAATAGATTTGAGGCCCAATAGTGTGTAGAGATACAGCACAAATGCCAAAGGAAATAGGAAATTTATATTTGTAAAACAGAAATTGCGTAGACGGTCAAGAATTATTCAAAAATATTTACATGAAGATTAATAAAACACGTTCGTGCCAAATGTTTTTCACTTTGCAAGCAATTTAAGCAATGAAAATATGGTGGCTTGAATTTAGTTCAGAAGAGATTTTAAAAGAAAATACAAGGCGTATTATGAACGTAAAGACAAAATAAAACCGCAAATAGAACATTTTCATCCTTGGACGATAGCCAAGTATAGGCAGTTTTCCTGGGATATACATTTTCTTAATAATAATTTCTGTTAACGCCTTATACTAATTTTATAATTAAAAAATAGTTTAATGTTTAATTAGCTAATGCATGAAATATACATTATTTATTTTTTCAGAGCTGACGTATTAAAATAACAAAGTTTGATTATATAAATAGTCCTCGATAACCAAAAATTTAAAGATCATGTGAACAATTTTGTGAAAAAAAAATTAGTAGATAAATGAGATAATTTCATTTTAATATTTATAGTTCATTCTTAAATCAATTAACATGGGAGAAATACAAGAACAATACAATTTTATTATATAGTTATAATTTGTAATGATAGTTGGGTGAATCTATTTTAACTGTTACTTTTTTAAATATTTTTTTTAAATTATATAATTACACTTTTAATGCAAACTATTACTCTATTGTATATTGAAATGAAAGTTCCAGAAGATTTCACTACGTCTTCAAAATATTTACAATAACTTATCCATCCGGTAGTGACAATATAAATTTAGTAGACATTCTTCAGAAAATTTTTAAAATGTATTTATTATTTTAAGATTAGGATTTATTGATTAATTAGTTTGGATCATTTATTACTGAAAAAATAAAATTAATCTTTAGGTAAATTCTAGAAATGGACGTGACATGATATTGACATTTAAGTGATTTAACTGCAAGCTTACTCTGAACTTTATCATACGAAAGAAGTTAATTATATATGTTCATTAGGATCATATCGATACAAACATTTTATAAATAAATTGTTAGTGGATGACCAGTGAGAGAAAACAGTATAGGAAATTAATAAACAATTTTTAGAATGGAATCCTCCAGTTATCATTTTGTTATTTATTTGTTTATTTAACGTCACTTTATGATTCTATGGCTAACCGAACGATGTTACAGGTGGAGCTTTAAATTTTGCCTATCCAGTTTTAATTAACACAAGGATTTTTAACGAGAGCCTGGCATTGAGTAAATGCTCGGGACCCCCGTTTAACGTCCCTTCTGAAGGATGGTATAACTAATATAAGTTTGACCCACTTTAAAAATCCTAGGGCTACGAACCCGCGATCTTGGGCTTAGTAGGTTGTTATGCTAACCATTAGACCACAGGTCACCCTAATTTTGTTAATTTAGCTATTCTTGTTGAACTTACAATAACTAAGTTATAAGGAGTTTTCATCTTAATCATTTGGAACTAAGAATCTATAGATAGGCACTGGTATAAGCATTATATTTAGATATTTATTTTTAGATTAAGAAGAAAGGAGGAATAAAGATGCCAAAAGATAAATAAATATTTTTCTCGACTATGCGAGACATGGGGAAATACTGCCAACGTTGTACGACGCGCAGTCTACGCCTCAGGCTTATTTTTAAACGTATTTTATTATTTTTAAAGTTAAACTTTGATTCTATCGCCCCAAAATTTTTCGCCCATCTATCAGCATGTCCTGTTACACTTGGAGAAGGGGTAAAGTGAAAGGGCAGCCTAGGCCAATATGGCGGCGCCCAGTCAGCTGACCATGTAGCATTTATATTCTCACTTATTCCTGCAAGTTTTCCACGGTATTTGGGTGTTTTGATCTGTGTATTAATGTAAAAGCATTATTTACTTTATCCTAAATGTTCATTTTCTTAATTAAAATTAAATAAATAAAAACGATTTGTTTACTAATAACAAATCTCTTCAAAGACTATCAAATCGTTTTATCAGTATGTATTAATTTTAATTTTAATATATAATAATATATTTACCTAATTATTTCTATGCTTGCTGCTTACAACACCTGTATTGTTATTCTAAAGGGACTTGCCCCAGAATAAATAAAGACATTATTATTATTATCTTGTTCTTTTTCTCGGTTTCTACCAGAGAATGAATCAACCCGGACATAAGTCAAGGGTTAGGCTAGAGTTTGTATAATGATAAAATACATCAATGATATATAAAATGCTTCAATATATCATAAAAACAATCAATAAAATCATCATAAACAAACACTTTATTGTGAATATCCCTCTTATATAATATTGCTCTTAATTTTTAATATGCGTTTATCATCAAAATGATTGTATTAATTATGTATTCCGTGCTCTAATACGCAAATTGAAATTAAATTTTATAATTGGATATTTTGTCTACTATTGATTTCCCATTATCATTCCCATTTTTCAATAATTAAGTTAAGATTAAAAACTTAATTTTAATACCCTAAATCGAATAATTTTCCAATTTTTTTTAGTTAAATGCCTACAAACCGAAAAAAAGTTTCACTTGCCTCGTGGTTTCATAAAACCACACAACTTTTTTATTTAATAATATGTTATTTTTTATTATACTGGAAAAGTTGAGGGAAAGGTTTTCTATAGAAAAGTTATTCAGCAAAACATAATGAAATCAAAACATTATTTTTCAAAATTTTACCCTCATTTTCTATACATTTTCTCCTACCTCTTATCTAATTCACGGTTTGTGATTAAATATAGTCTAAAAATACGTTTTTGACAGGTTAATCATTTTCCAAAGTTTTTTTTACCATTAAAGAAGTTGTTCAAATTCCTAAAAAGATGGAGAACTGATGATAAGTCTTCGAAGTGAATAAGGTTTTGGTGGACTTGGTAACCAAGCTCGTTTAGTTTATTCGCTGTCTGTCATGAATGCGAGGTTTGGCGTTGTGTAAGAGCATAGGTTCCTTCCGATTAATGTAGGGTGTTAATTGAAAAGTTTTTGTTACATTCTGTGAACAACCCTGCAGTACGATGTAGATGTGATGGTTTCCCCTCCGAGTAGGAAGGAGAAATGAATTATTTATGAATTCATTGTTTATTTACGAATAAGTCTGTGTCACCAGCTGAAAATTTCTCAAACCAACCACCCAACTTTTACAATGCCCTTACCCAAACGCTGTAGTAATGTTTCTTGTTGCTTGGGATGTTGAGTGTCCAACTAATATAAAAATAATACACGAAAATTGCGAGTTTTCATGGCTAAATTTGATGGTATACTAAACAATGTACGTTCAATGTTAGTGAAGTATTATTTAAAAAAAAACGGGAGGATTAACAACTGCTAATTACAATCTGTAAACATTAACATAATAACCAATTAAAGTCCTCTAGTTTTTATATACACTTTTAATTTTAGATATATTAAAAGCAGACATTTAATATGAAACGATCCAGTGTAATTTATTATTCTTATATATGTTATACAAATAATTGTTTATAATTGATAAGTATTTTTTTGAATTTTATTGATTTATTAATTTCTTCCTTATATTTTCAATGGTATTTAGGTTGTTTACAGACTAAAAAGTTGTTAAATTAGTTGCTTGTTTGTTAATAGTTTATCCTACTAATATTATAAATGCGAAATTTTGTGTGTTTGTCTCTCTTTCACACAAAAACTACTGACCGAATTTAGATGAAACTTTATAGTAATATAGGTTATACATCAGAACAGCACATGGGCTATAGCAAGGGCGGATTTAGGTGAGGGCACAGGGTCACGTGCCCTCCTAGACAGTTTTTTAGGTACTGTGAAAAACTACTATAGTACATAATTAAAGACAAATCACATGATGATAGTTGTTAAAATAACAGAAAGAACATGAGTGAAACTATTGTTTTGATATCCTACTAATATTATAAATGCGAAAGTTTGTATGTTTGTCTCTCTTTCACGCAAAAATTACTGAACGGATTTGGATGAAACTTTACAGTAATATAGTTTATACATCAGAATAACACATAGGCTACAGCAAGGGCGGATTTAGGTGAGGGCACAGTTTCACGTGCCCCCCAGACATTTTTTTAGGTACTGTGAAAAACTACTATAGTACATAATTAAAGACAAATCACATGATGATAGTAGTTAAAATAACAGAAAGAACATGAGTGAAACTATTGTTTTGATATCCTACTAATCCTACTAATATTATAAACGCGAAAGTTTGTATGTTTGTTTCTCTTTCACGCAAAAACTACTGAACGGATTTGGATGAAACTTTACAGTAATATAGGTTATACATCAGAATAACACATAGGCTACAACAAGGGCGGATTTAGGAGGATGGCACGGAGGCACGTGCCCCCCCAGACAGTTTTTTAGGTACTGTGGAGAATCCATTATAGTACTTAATTAAAGGCAAATCAGGAACTTAGCATCTTGAAATTGGCAGATCGGTTCTTTGTATAATTTAAGGAAGAAATAAATTAAACGTTAGGTTTAAAAACGTAAAATTCATATCAACACAAAACTCCCTGACGAAAAATGAAAGCGTCCCATTTTCCCCACTAGCCAAGTTATGTTAAATACACGCGTGGAATCTGTGATTCTCCGCAATATTTTGGGAAACACTGACGCCAGAATCCAGAACTTAAAATTAAACATCCTTCCGGTCCTAGAATCTTGAACTTTATTTTTAGATATTGAATCTTCTTTTTTGTCTTTTGAAATGATTTTATAATTCTAGTATTTGAATTGATTTTCACACAAGAGAGATAATAATGTACAAGTTAATATAAACATGCATAAATCTTGTGTAGAACGTAGGATCTGATAAATTATTTTTTTTTAATGAATAAAGAATCGCATCGATTTTCAGTAAATGGCTAATTCTTTGTATCAGAATCGACATCTGAAAAATTATTGCTTTTCATATGCATACAAACAATTATTATTTTAATTTGAAGAGAAAAGATATGCCCCGCCCGGGATTCGAATCTGAGTCCTTGTCTCTCTGTGCAGTGCTCTACCATTTGAGCTTCCGGAGTCGCTTACCAGCCGGGGACAAATCTGTTCTCTTATCTGATCCCATGTCCCCGTATCTTATCTGATCCTTTTCGCAATTTTTTGCTAAGTATACACGAGAACGAATGTTCTTTGAACATTACTTAATTTTAGGATCTTGCTGACTTACGTCATATTACTATTTATATTTTTTATAATTTTTTGTTAATTGTTTTAATTTTTTAACAAAAATTAAATGAAAAAATTGCGAGAATACGGGGACAGGGGATCAGATAAGAGAACAGATTTGTCCCCGGCTGGTAAGCGGCTCCTGTAGCTCAAATAGTAGAGCACTGTCATGGAGAGGTAGAGGACCCGGGTTCGAATCCTGGCCGGGGCATATCTTTTCTCTTCAAATAAAAATAGTTCAAAAATTAAAACAATTAACAAAAATTATAAATAATATTATTTTAAATGCAATTTTAAAATATGTGAGAAAATTCCTAAAAAATTAAGAAAACTGAATTCTTTGTTATGTATTTTATTAGTGTATCTTATTAGACTGATGTGGGTAAGAAAAATTGCGAATATTTATAAAGATTCAGAGGAAAAACAATAAAAATCATATAGAGATACCGAATTAGAGAAACAGTATTTTTTCTCCTTTTTTTAAATGTTTAATTATTTGATATATTTTTCTTTTAATAAATTCTTTAGTTTTATTTGATTAGCTTTAGGGCTGGGAGACCCTTCTAAGACATACAAGATCTCAACAGAATTGCTATTCAATGTATCTATAGATCGTGCTTGGCAGATGATGGTGTTTGGTACAGAATAAGAAGCTTGCTTAACTTTCTACTAAGAGTTTTTCATGACATAATATCTTGTTGATCCAAAGACAGAGGCCACTCTTGTCTTATAGCAATGACTTTTTTAAAAATAAATTTATAAAATCTTCTGCTATGTGAGGTTTCATTCTACCTAGGCCCTATTCTTACTTCATTTATTCCATAGAACTTATTTCATCTTGCTAACTAATTGTATGGCCATTTTGAAATAATGCTATGTTGCTAAAATAAATTTGTATTCCTTTAAAACGTCTACTAACTAATTAGAGATTCGTAAAATCTTAAGGAAGGTACAATACCATGAAACAAAGCCAAAATGTGAGTAGTGTCAAATGTGTACTAATTTAGCAAACATTAGTTACAACATTAAAAAAAAAAAAACGTGCACCACTACAACCCGTGAAGGGGTCTGGGGTTCAGTACATGGTAGAGACAGTTAGGTCACGTAAATTACAAGATAAGCCCAACAATATCGTTCAGATAAGAGACTATAAGAGTTAAAAAGATGAATTTCAGTTAACTACTCGTAATACAGTTTTATACATACATAGATGGCTCTACATCCTGTGCAGGGGTAAAGCCTCCTGGGAAGATAACTAATTCTAAGCAATTTTAAGGATCATCAGTATTTGGTACATTGTTAACAAGCATAACATTATGATTGCTAGATGATTAATAATAGTTTTTAGTTTTTAAATTTTATTTTTATGAGACTGCAATAATCAATAGTATGATTTTAATGTTCAATTAAAAGGCTGCATAAATAATTTAAATAATATAATTGCACGTTATGCCTGGGTGTTATCATAATTAGAGAATGAAAAATCCTTATTTTTATATGTTCAGTAAATGTACTGCTTGAGTTCCAGTATTTCATTTTTCAATAATCTCTAAGCTTTAAATAATCATATTGTAACATCAGATTGCATTTTTGCAAGATCAGTAAAATATAATGTTGCATTGTAATAAATAAATTTGTATGGGAAAGAGAATTTAAAAAATATGTTATCACACAAACTGAAAGTTCTCTAAGATATCCTAAAAATCTTTAAATGAATACAATGGCTCAGACAAGCTGATAGAAAAAAGTAAATTTAAAATTCAAACGCTTAATATTAAGAGAAAAAAATATTGTAATTAAAGTAAATGAAGTTCATATTCCCGACAACTCTTAAAATATCAAATATTTTTTTTCTTTTAGGTCAAAATAGCATCTTGAGCCTTGTTTTAAAGAAATTTCATGTAGGTTTAATAAGATTGAAATGTGTGAAGAATTAAAAAGAAGCAAAATTAAAAAAAATAATGCAGTCCATTATTAAGGCCATATAATGAACTAAAATAAACAACACAAAAATTGACTATAAGTCCATAATAATTTTATTTCAGATATTACACTTTTCAGATTTCTAACTTTCTTTAGCATATTACAAAAATATTAATTTATTTTTTTACAACACAACAAAACATTAAGATAAACAATTATCAATGATACAACCTACACTGTCGTTTAATAATAATACAATGACAGTCATTATTAATACTGTGATTTCCTCAAAAAAAAAAAAAAGAAAGAAAAAGTTTACATCTTTTGTTTAAGATGAAAAAAATAAGAATTACTATTGCTCTTCTGCTAATTATTTATCCAACTTTGCAATAATAGCTTGTCCAGGAACTAATTCTGTGTCTTGGAATGTGGCGTACCGTTCAGCTCCTCCGGAAGTATCAAGTATGAGAACGCCACCATAATAATGAGATGAAAAATCTTTTATCACTTTTTCTTTGCCGATGTTGGCCATCAGGAGGAATGTGTGCCTTCTTGGATAGTTCCTTTCCAGAAGGAGTACATTTTCATCAATGTATCTGAAATTAAATTTATTTGTAGAATTATTTAAGCAATAATCTTTAAAAAATTCATACTACATGAGGTTTGCAAAATAATAAATTCCTTTTTGTTTCTAAAAATATCATTTTTTGTAATTTGTTTTCGTTAAAATTCTAATTTGCATTTCTATAGCAAATTTCAAATGAAATATATATAACAAAGCTTTTGACTGAAAGCTTAATTAATTAGAGAGCCAAGGTAATAGATAAGCCATGATTAGCTTCAAATTAAAATATGAACAGACAGATGTAAGAAAGCCAAATGTCCATGACTAAGCCGAATATAAAACTTATATATAAATATTTTTCGTGGTATGTTTAGGAAATATGAGCTAAAGAAACTATGTTTAAAAAAACATAAATATCATAAACATTTAAAAATATGAACCTGATCTCAGAGTTGGGTATTAGTCTGTCATTTTTCCACATGGCATTCATGTATAGTCCGGGACTGGCATCTTTGATGATGGACATCTGCGTTATGAATTGAGTAGCAGACAGTGAAAGTCGTGATGGAGTCACTTTCATCCAAGGAATAATGTTTCTTACCGCGAACCCATAGCTGCTCGGAGAGTCTGACCAGTGCATTGGAGCCAGCTGGTGTAAGTGCTGCACATCCTACGGAATAATTGTCATTAAAAAATATTTAAAAGTGGTGGATCCAAGGGAAAAGTGGAGAGAAGGGGAAAGTATCCCCTTTTAAAATATTCTCTGAGACATTATAAGAATACTTATTCAAAACAATACGCTTGATTAACTGAGTCAAATTACCATTAGGTGAAAAATACCTTAACCTTGACTGACCGTGAGATAAATTGATCATTAAAATTCCAATTATAATTAAATTTTGTTTTTTAAATTTTAATACAAGAAGTGTGTTACTTTTGTCAGCCCTCTTTTTATGTTTCTAGACTTATCGATACAATCATAATCCAGATAAATATAATTCAAAATTGAAGCAGATTATGTATAAGTTTATTGTCATTAAACTTTTGATTTTAAAATTAGTCATTGGGTAATCAATCATTCAGATATCCTGTAAACCCCTTTTAAACTAGCATTATTCATGTATTCTTCCTCTTATGCTCTTACCATAGGTGAATTTATACAAAAGTTACCTAATATAAATAAAAAAATTGTATTTGTGATTTTGTAAATCACTAAGAAACAGGGCCAAAACAAGATACAACACAACAAAACATTAAGATACTAGGAGAATCTATGCGGAATGCTAAGGCACCTTTCACTCATGGTTCCCTCGAAAATATTCGTCACTAGAAATAAAACAAACATTATCCTCAGAAATATAAAAAGTGCATGGTTGTACCAAGCTGATATTACTAACCAGCAATTTTAGAAAACATACAGGTTATATCATTAAACTAACTAATGATGTTAATTAATACTTACAAGAAACTGTTCGTCGTCTACATTCAGAAGACCTATTTCGTCACCATAAAATATGCCGGTAGTGCCTGGCAGAGCCATGGTAGTAAGAATTAAAGCCATGGTCACATTGCCATAAGGGGCTTTACTGGCGAGTCGAAGAGTGTCTACTCCTCCACTAGTCCAGTAAACCCAAGGATATCCTGGCTTTGAGTAGATGACGCCATTCTGGACTTCATGAAGCTTATCCTTAATGCTTGGCACACCCTTTGAGAATGGATCTAAATGGATATTGATCAAGTCGAAAGATGTCATCACAACGTTCAGTTTAGATTCCCCATTCGCTATGTTATGCATATTTTTAGTAAGAGATTTGACTACTTCCTCGGAACAGATGAGAATCTTTTCAAAACCTTGGTTATACTTGTTCAATATAGACCTCCATTCGAAAATTTGGCTAATGAAGAGTTCATCCGTTAAGAAATGTTCTAAGCCATCTAGATAAAATCCATCAACTCCGATGTTCAACCAAAACAGTAGTACGTCAGTTATTTCGCTTCGTTCGGTAACCCAACCATGGGTTTTGTTCGTTGTGCTGACCAAGATGTGGTTATTCACAATTACGTGTTTCACTTCTTGCTCTTCTTCATCGCTCTTCATCTTTAACCGATCAAAGAAAGGGAAGAGAGGTATGTCCAATATGACGGATATATTGCTTCGGTGAAGGATCTCCACCATAACTTCGAAATCTTTAAAAGTGCCGATACTGTGATCTATTTGTGTGAGGTTTTCAGGATTTTGGAAATGTTCAGGATACGAACGAGATGGGAAGATGTAGCTCAGCCTGACTCCTCTGACGCCTAATCTGTCGAGATAACCAATCCTAGATGTAATCCCTTTGAGGTCTCCAATCCCATTGCCATCAGTGTCCTGGAAGGACGGTGGGAATATTTGGTAGATGAGGGTTCCTTGGTACCAGGATCTGGAGGGGTCGCACCGCCGAGGTATGGTAGATATATAGCCTATGATGATGCAGATGCAGGCGACGGTAAGTGACATTACACCCCAGAAGCACCATCGCCGGATCACAGTCCAATTCCAGGATACGAAGCTGTATTCTTGTGCTTGCTTGCTAAGTCCTAGTAAGTTTACAAAGGATTTTATGCCTCCTTTTTCCTGCAAACAAGAATAATTACTTATAGTTCAGACCATATACACTAGAAGTTGCCTGAGACAGTTTGTTTTGCAAACATAACTTTAAAATATTAAGTTCACTTTTAGTTCAAAACCTTCATGGACCAAAAAAAAGTTTTTATTCTTAATTTATTTGTATATTTTACTTTCTTGCGAGGTTAGAGAAAAAGACAATTCAATGGGAACACTTCTATTCATATCAAAGTGACGAAGTTAAGGAGTTCGAGAATACCCTTTGAGCAGTGACGGCCTTAAAGGAAATTTAAGTTAAACCATAAACGTTACATTCCATTTTATCTTATCATTTTAAAATAACTTATTAAATACATATAAAATACCATTCCAACTCTCGTAGTAAGTAGACATTTTTTAATGAGAAATATCTTATATACAATTTAAATTATTTAAAACAACATTGCTTGGATGATAGTTAAATACAAAGGCTTACGATATAATTTTATGAAGGTGCAGTTATTTAACATGAAAATAATAGACATGAAGAGAAAGTTATTAATAGCTGGAGAAGCAAGAATATTAATTAGAAATGGAATTAATAGAATTAGATTCCAACGTTAACCTTTTGAAAAACGTTCCAAAGGCTAACGTTGTAATCAAAACCTTTTTCCATCGAAATTAAAGTTCTTCGTTCGTTGGTTTACACCATAATATTTGGGAAGATATATTTGAAAAAGGAAGAAAAATATTAAATCTATGGTTACTTACGGTTGAGGACGGGTCAGTAGAAAGGGTAAAATAATTAAGTAGTTGGGCGGAAGCACCACTGTCCTGCATCACTGAGCATGATGAAGACGATGAAGAACCTTCAAGACCATCCGTGATGAGTCGACCTGGATATAAGAATAAAATAAATAATAAGTACAACAGAAATAAATAAGTATAAAGACAAAATAATAAATGGTGATTTCAATGTCCCCTATATTACAAAAAAGAAAATATGACAATATAACACTCCTGTGGGCTACATCAAACAGTAAACGATTTTTATGCAATCTAATAAAAAATATGAGATTAGATTTGCGAGTAATCAAAGTAGTAAAATGTCTCAAGGAATTTTAGTATATTCATATGTTGTTTATTCAATTAACGTAACTCTATGATGATATGGCTAATCAGACGATGCTACAGTCGTAGCCGTTAATTTTGCCTATCCAGGTTTAATTAGGATAGGGATCTTTAAAGAGTATCTGACATCGAACAGGCTCGGTATCACAGTTTTACGTCCCCTCCCAAGAACAGCATAACCAAAGATTTTTTTATTCACTTTTAAAAATCTTAAGGCCACCTGCTGAGCTACGAAGCTGCGATTTTGGGCATAGTTGGTTGTTATGCTAACCACTACACCACAGGACGCCCCATAGTATACTCATAAAGCACACTACATCTATAGGGCTCACTTAAAACATGCGAGATGATGATAAAGAATTATAACATACGTCAAAGAAGAACGAAGAAGCAGCTTACAGTCTGCTAAGATGACTTATTAGGTAGTGAAATGACAATACCAGAAAATAATAAGAATAATTTGTAAATTTTCTCTTTTATTATATGCTAGTTTTATAAGAAGTTTATAATTGCGCACAAAATCAAAATTTGTTTCCAGTATGAATCGCTAACTGCAGAAAGACAACTAATCCGCATTTCTAAATTTTCCAAGAGAAACAAAATTCATATCTTGTCCTGGACTAGTTCCCTATCTGCAGTAAATAAAATATTCAAGGCGTCGTCAAAACTATACTGTCTTGCGAACAAGTGTCCTTTCTGTAGTAAACGATGTCTTCTGTATCCCATGCGAAGATCAAGATTACATATATCGTCCTTGACAGTTCTAGAACAGAATGCCTTACTCTATAATCAGGATGATATTCTGTATTATAGACAAGATGCGGTACCTCTCAATGTGGAGAGCACTGAGTTATTGTGCTGAGCCGAATTCAATTTGTGGAAGATAAATTATTTTAATAATAAACCGTAGGATCTGCGAAGCCTCTTGGACCTTAATAGCTATTATAAAGTGTGTAACCATAATTGGAGGAAAAGTATTGAGGTCGAATGTGATCTCGCACAAATCACCTCCCTGCACATAGCTTTCTTAACAAAAGTATAGTCTATACTACATCCTAACCCCAAAGACCCTTTAAGGGTTGAAGATGTACAGGTTTTATCTAAGAAACAAACAACAAATCGCTATCCAATCATTAAAATATTACATTTACTAATAAAAAATATCTACCTGTCTCGATGGTAGGAGATTTTTCAGCCCTTGTGCAGAGGGCGGCTGGAAGGCTACTTATCTCCGTGTCGCCGCTGGAAGGGCTCTGCTGTTGGTCGTAACCTGTTAATTAGGGCAGTAAACAATTAACTGTGGTAATAAATACAAGTAATACATTTTTGAAAAATTAATAAATTATAAGAATAATTCGAAGAGGTAGAAAAAGATTTACAGGAGATGGGGGCTACCAATGAGTATGTTCTGAAAAGCCAATACGAAAAAAAAATTTTAAAATTTGATACAAGAATCAGAAACTATTACATTATTTTTAAATGAAAACAGGATTTACATCCGGTTCCTATAATCAGTATTTTTTTTTATGTAAGTACTGCTGAATAAATTAATTGTATGACGAATCACTATGCTTTAAAGTTAAAAATCTTACGAGATTAATAATTTTATAAAATTAATACCTGTATAAACCATAATTTTATTATTTGGCGGTTTCTGTCTTTCAGAAAATAGGAAAATGGAAACGGTAACTAAAAATAAATACGGTAAGTAAATTAATATGTACGTATACGTTATCCTATGCCAAATAAGATTTGCTAAGGTTATTTCTTTTTGTGATTAATAACATAATTAGTCAAAAAGAACCTGACAACCTATAGATCCGAATCATACAAATCCTACCTTTCCACACTATCTACTTCTGATAATTCCCTTTGGAATGCCAATCCTCAAATACGACTCCATTTCCCATCCCCTCCGACATGAAGACGGTTCTCGGGCTGCATCAGATAAGAACTAAGCAGAAGAATTTGCCTAACTCCTTTCAAATACATTTATCCCACATCCTGAAATCTACCCTTCGCGCTTTTCCAATATTAATGAATTTCTTTCTTCACCCATTTCTCTATCCTTACCTCCTAAAGCTTAATCCCTCTGACAAAAATCAAAAGTCCGCAAATCTCCTGGACATGACCTTCTAACCACCCAGATCCTTCAACATCTTCCTCAAAAAGCGATTATTTTCCTTACCTATCTATACAACTGTATCCTTCGTACAACTCACTTCCCTTTCCTGTGGAAGCACTCAGTCATCATCCTATTCTCTAAACCTGGTAAACCACCCAATGCTACTTCATCATACCGACCAATCAGCCTGCTTCCTATTCTTTCTAAAATTTTTGAAAAAATTCTCCTGAAACGAATCCTACCTATAATAGAATCCAATGATATTCTTTCACATCAGTTTGGATCTCGTCCTAGGCACTCGACGGTCCAGCAGGGTCTCCGAGTTGTCGATCACATATCCTCTGCTCTTGAAAGCAAATAATACTGCATAGTTTGCTGTTCAAGCTCAAAACTCAGTTACCTCAATCCTTATTCCTAGTCCTTCGATCCTACCTGTCTGATCGCTTCTTCCAAGTACGCTGTGGTAACGAATACTCCAATATTTCTCCAATCCAAGCTGGAGTTCCCCAAGGCAGCGTTTTGGGTCCCATCCTATACATATTGTACACCGCTGATATCCTAACTACTCCTGAAACCTTCCTTGCAACGTTCGCAGCGACATCATCTCATCCAGATCCCGAAATGGCTTCCTGAAACCTCCAAAGGCATCTTTCCCTCATTGAAATTTGATGTAACCAATGGTGGATTCAAGTCAGCGAGGAAAAATGCAAACCTGTGGCTTTTATACTTCGCCGGGGAACATGTCCTTCTGTCCAATTCAATGAAACCGGCATACCTATTTCCGACACAGCACGATACCTTGGCTTCCTCCTATACATACAAAAGACTTACATGAAATCCTCATACCAGACTCAAAATACAAGAACTTGACAGACGATTCAGCCAACTATACAAATTACTATGTAGGACCTCCAATCTTTCAATAGACAATAAAATACTAAAATACAAGACCATCATCAAACCTATTTGGACCTATGAACTGGAACTGTGGGGGACCTCAAAAAAATCGAATATCAGACGCATTCAATCCTTTCAATCCAAAGTCCTGAGAACTATTGTCAATGCTCCTTATTATGTCTCCAACAAAACCCTCCATAATGATCTCAACATTCCTTTCGTCCTCGACCCCATCCCTACTAAATTTTCAAATTTTCCCCAAAACCTTGCCTATCATCCCAATCTCTTGGCTCAATCATTATCCAGTTCCACACATTCCCATGGAGATTGGGCCTGTAGATGAGTTGAACACAAGCACTAGCGAGAAGCCTTGGTTCCGGAGCAAGAAATCAGAGGAAGGTATTAGATTTTCCATTTACTGTAGTCGGAATAGACTTGGGGGGAGGCCAGCGGGTGGTAAGTTGAAGATAGGGTTAGTTACTTATTTTCTTAGCCATTCGTCGCGTTTGGCCCCAAGACAGATAGGAATCTTTTCTTTAAGTATTAGTGCACCCAGAATTATGGTTGGAGAAGAGGGAACTGGTTTTACAGGGGAGTTATTATGGTATTAGCAGTTATGAGATAAGGATTACTGATGGTGGATATTTGAGTTTTAATTGTCATGGGTGTATATGGAACTATGGAAAATGTTTTATAGTAAAATTATGTTTTTTGTAGCGGTTATGAGATAATGAGTAAGGATGGTGAATGCTTAAGTTGTAATTATTATTAGTGCCTAGGATTATTGTCATAAGTGATAGATCGAGTTTTAATTGGAAATTATTATTGTTATTAATGGTTATGAGATAATGAGTACTGATGGGGAATGTTGAAGTTGTAATTATTATTATTGTTATAGATAATGGATTTGATTATTGTTATAGACGATGGATCGAGTTTTATTTGAAATTATTATTTTTAGTGGATTATTAGTATTGATGGAGAATCTAGTGTATGAGTCTAGTTCATATGTTATCATTAAATATTCTTATTTAGGGTGATTCTTATGTTAAATTAGAGTTTTATTTTCATTATGCTGAATGTAATTCTTATTTCAATTTGCTAGCGTATGATTGTTGATAGATAAATGTTTTGGGGTTTATTTCTTCACCCAGTTTCCCCATGTCCCCTCATTCATACCCTCTCCTTTCATAGTTCAGGTAACATAAAGATTTATAATTTATTTCTTTTATTTTATTGTTAGATTGTGAGATGTAATTTTTTTTTTAATATTCTTAAATATTTTATTTGAAAAGAAAAGATATGACCAGGATTGGGACTATGGCCAGGGCCTCCAACGTATCCGTCGTGGTGCTTAGCCACCTCAGCCATCCTGGTTCGCTTCTCGGTCAGAATATTTTTAAATATTTAAAAAATTATAACATCTAACAATAAAACAAAAGAAATAAATTATAATAGTATATGATGACATTCTCCCCGTGTATACATAGCAAATTGCGAGAACACGGAGATATAGGAAATGTCTGACCGAGAAGCAAACCAGGATGGCTGAGGTGGCCAAGCACCACGGTGGATACGTTGTAGACCCGGGTTCGAGTTCCGGTCCTGGTCATATCTTTTCTTTTCAAATAAAATATTTATAATGACATGAGAGATAAAGGCAAGTAGACAAACTACCCACTGAAAGTATTCAAAAAGCAGAATACAAAATGGTTCATTTTATCATTATCTGATATAAAAATAAAACATCGATAAAGATGTTTTAATTTTCTTAGTTAAGCTTTAGAGACTATTTAAATATTTCCGAAGATTTATGATTTCTTTATAAATCATATAATTCATGAATGTTAAGCATAAAAAAAAAAATATATAAAAATGCAATTCCAATAGGTCAACATGTTGTATCCTTTGCTTAGAATAGGTCAATATCGATGGTTCTTTTTTTTATGTGAATTTCATTGACATTTGATACCTTTGTATAAACAATATTTTTGGGGGGTTTTCGGGGTTGTAATAAAATAAATATATATAAAATTAAAAAAAAAAGAGATTGCAGGGACATCTTTTTTAAAAAAATACAATATCAAACAAAAAAATGTATTTTTTATTTCTGAGGGAAACGAAATCCCTTAGTGTTCAACTCCTTACATAGCCATTGGGGAATAAAAACTAGAACAAATAACACGAGTAACAATTGTGTCTGATTTATGAGATACCTGATAGACATATGAATGACCGAAATTAGTTTATTTGTTTATTTATTCAACGCCGCTTTGTGCTGTTATGGCTAATCGGACGATGCTACGATAATGGGAGCCCTAAATTTTGCCTGTCCAGTTACTATTAATTAAAATGGATTTTTAACGAGCACCTGACATCGTACAGGCTGGGGACCCCCCGTTGAACGCCTCTTCCGAAGAAGGGGCTTAGTCAGGGATTCTTTACCCCCTTTAAAAATCCTACGGCCACCTGCCGGGGCTACGAATTCGCGATCTTAGCTAGTAGTTTGTTATGCCAACCACTAGACCACAGATAACCACCGAAATTAGTTATAATATACACATGAAATAGATCTGACCGTAATTTTTCTTTTGTACACCGCCATGAACTAGGCGTTGAGGAAAGTAAAGTATGCAATTAAACACTTCTCACCCCAACAAACGAAGAAAAAAAATTGTCTCGATGGTGTAAGTGATTAATTATGAATCAATTACAAAAGGTAACTGTTATTCATGAGTAGCATTTCATGAATAAATCTTGTTGGAAATCATCGAGAATAATTCGCTCTCCATTTTCACCTGAATCACTTTGGCTATTCACTTTGACTATTAAATGAATGAATATTAATTATTACAATAGAATAGTTAGTAAATATTTGTATATTTGGATCACCATATTTATCATAAAAGAAGTAACTGACAATAAAATTACATAATAAAATATTGATAGTGATTCTCCAATTTTTACATTAAAACTATATGAAACTAATTCATCTTTAAAACAATTTTAAAAGTTACAACAGTAAAATTTAAACGAACTTTTGTTTAAAAACGTTTTGACTTCGTTACAAAAGACGCTTTGCTCGCTATGATAACAAGAAGCTGATTGGCGTCAATAATGCAGATTTTGCAAAATGAATGGAGTAATTCAATGCATATTAATCAACTGAAGTAATGCATTGATTAACGGTTGGCTTTCATTATAAATATTTTTTTAAATATAATATGTCTCTGCCACTACAGTTCGAATTATTATTTTTTCAAAGTAAAATATAATAAATGGGTTGTAACGTGATACCCTTTAGTAATAAAATATTTACGCAAGATTTGTTACTAATTCCTCATTGATCAAATCTTTTTAAAACCAGTAACAAAACTATTATTCTTATAAATTTAGCAATAGCATCATATCTAATAAAAACCTAACCAAACCTGTAAAACTAAAATCGATGAAGGTCTTGGGTCTAGTGCACGGTAGAGACTGTAATGATTCATGGACAAACGTTTGTGTAAGGAAGTGATTTGTCCTTGATCACGTTGAACCACTACGTTTTCACCCAATTAAGAGCACCAACTGTATAGAGTCCCAGTGGATCCCACACGATACATCCATGCCTGTTAACTAATGAAATATTTTTTCTAGCATAGCCTGATGGAAATCACGCATCGCACTTCTGATATGAGATATTTTTTTATGTAAACACAGCGTCTATTCTTGGAAAAAATCCAAAAAAAAAATAAAGTCTTCAGTCTCTAAAATATCAGTCAACAATTCGTCAATTTAGGCATCATAAGTTAGACAGTTGAACGTCAGACATTTTGTATTAGATCACGTTCAACCGCTGGGTTTTGGCCCTAAAAAAGTTTTATATTAAATTAATTTTAAAAAGGCTGGATGAGTCCCAGGAGGGTACTGAGATCTAAGGGTCCATCCGTTTCTGTTAATAGATTAAATAATTTAATCAGCACTCTACACAGAGTTCTCTCGCTTCCTAACCAGTTACTATAGTGAATAAAAGAAGAAAAAAACATTAAGCGCTTCCTAATTCCTTGATAATACAACTTACATTTTCTGTAAAAAAAAAAATTCCCAATGTCATAAAAATACATTTCAATGTAAAAGAGTATTTTACATTTCAATGGTTCAATTAGTGTTTATAACCTGACGACATAGTTAGGACATAGGAAATTTCTACTTACGTTATTAAAAAAAACTCTAAAAGCTAATAAAAATTCGTTGTTGTTTTTTTTTTCCTTGGCCCAAATGATATTTCCGAGGCGTTAGAATAAATTTTCCCTTATTCCAGTAGCAATCGTAGCATAAATCCTGTTCACTTATCGTAGCATAAACCCATAGTTCAGTAAAATAATTTGCAATGTATATAAAAATAAATTATAACACATAAACATCGATATAGAAAAGAACATTCATTAATACAGTTCATTGCAGTTTTTCCTGTATTAAATATTTAAGTATTTCATATTATTTAGTATATTACTGTGTTAATATAAAAATATCTATATAAATATGACCCGAACGTCTCGAATTTTCACATTTTGGTTGATTTTGACCAGCGATTGCCAAACCCTGCATTAATTCGTTATTTTAGCCGTTGCTTCGGTTCTAAATTTTATTGCTTTATTTAATGCTAGGAACAAATTATTACCTTATACTATATATTTTTATCCCATTTTTTTATTTTTTATTTTCATGCCATAACCATACCTCCTCTAAACTCTCCGAACATGCCCTTTCTTTAAACCACACTTTTGATTTTGATAATACGTCTATCCTAGCTACTGTTCCTAACCATGATAAACGCATCCTCTCTGAAACTATCCACATAAATTTAGATTCCTCCACTATCAATCTTAAGACTGACTCACATCACCTTTCCTCTACCTACTCCTAAATTTTTAATCAAAAAACCTTAAATTCGGTTACTGATGTTTCCTTTGTTATCGCACTATTTAAATACATTTAATTTTTTTTTTTTTGGTATTATCTTTCCACTTTTCTCATTTATTCATTCATTTTTTGGCTTGTCAATATAATTTTATCCATTTATTCATTTTCCCTCTTTTTTTCCTATACTCCAGTTTGGTTACCTTTTTGGCCACTAGAGATCGCTGCTAGCTCTTCCGCCTTGCTCCGTAACGTATTTTTCATTGTTAGCCGGTGCACCCAACGGCTTCTTCTCTCTCCAAATCGGTACGTCTTTTCTTAATATTTTATTTATTATATCCTTTTCTCTTTAGCCTTTCTCCATTCTTCACCCTACATATTTTCCTACTTTCCCCTTATCATTTTGGCATCCATCATATGTTGGTAATCAAAGAGTTCATATTTATAAGCACTATTTTTAATTTTTCAAATTTATTAATCCTATCAACTATTTTTCAAATAGTTATTGTACACAATAGTAATACTGTTATAGACAATAGTTATTGTACATACAGTTCCATACTTATATTTTCTTTTTGTTTACATTTCTAACTGTCATTCTACGAGATACCTCTCATTTCTTTCTACATATTCTTGTATTATTATGTCTCTTACAATTTACTTATGTAACCTCTTGAAGTCCGTTATCATACATTTTATATCTTTAATTTACTAGTTTTTCTACATCCTTCATGTTCCAACTTTTTTTATATATGTTAATCTTCTCATTTTGTATCTTTGGTTTACCTCCTCCTTTTTATTTCCCTTTATATTATTTTTACTTTTCTATCCTTTCTGTACATTTTTTTCTGTATTTTATTTTATATTCGTTATCTTTAATTATTATATTTGTCACTATTTTAATTTCTGTTCATTATCTTTAATTTTATTAAATCTATATATATATCTTAATTTTATTATATTCTGTCACTTTTTTAATATTCGTTATCATTAATTTTCATATCTGTCACTATTTTAATTTTCCACAATACATGTCACTATATTATTGTTACTGTAACGTTTTTATATATTTTTTGTTTTGTTTGTTTCTCTCTCATAGCCCTGAAGATGATCTACACTGTAGGTCGAAACGGCGGCACATAAATACTACATATCTCCATTCTACATATATATTTTTATAGTCAGTGTGATACATAAAACATCCAAACTTTAATTATGGATGAAATATATAGGAAAATTTTTAAAAATTTGGTGAAATGATACATTTATAATAATAATCACAAGGCTTAGGGAATCTGAAGACCGATATCATCCATGTTTGTTTACTAACTTCCGTCTATTCAACCATAGTCAAATCCTCAGATCACTCTTAAAGCATTCCCTCCCACCTACGCCTCGGTCTACCTTTGAGACGCTTTTCAGCCGGGACAGCGCTTACTACCTCTTTAGGAATTCGTTCGTTACCAAGAAAATATATATACAAAATACAAATATGCATACAATATAAATTGGTATAAAATATTAAAATAAAGAATAGCGAAGTTAAGGTAATAATGAAATAGTGAACAGGCTTAAAATCAATGCATCAATAAACTACAACTAATATTACCTTCAATAAGTAGAATTAACATGAACCTGTACTACAACGACTAATTCAGTACACGATAGAGACTGCACTGTTTCTAAAACAACACGCTCAATTGTCAGGTTTTTCCTACAATTAAGACTATTTTCTTAATGAGGGTGGAAGTGCACATAAAGACTGACATTGAAACTTTCAATGAACAGTGTGGCGATATTTTTAAACCACATTGTTTACTAGTTTTTAGGCTAGAATTTTATTCGTTAAAAACGTGTTGGCCACACCTAACGTGAATTTTATTACATGTCATAATTTTCTTTTTCAATAGGTGATGGCTCCACGAAAACCAATTTCAAAAAATGAATTGCAAGACTATAAAAAAGAAACAAGACCAAATCAAAAAGACACTGAATAAAGTAAAAAAAGGAAAGAGCAAAGGTAAAAAGAAAAAACCAAGATCCAGGCAGGTAGAAATGTCTAGCTCAGAAGAAGAAAACGAACCTTTGAAGCGAAAGCGACGACAGTTCTGACGTGAGATGCAAAGTGATTGTATTGTGAAGTTCTACGAATACCAGAGGTGAAATATGGGTTCAAAGCTGAAAATTGTGGGTTCATGAAGAATGCTCAGAAGTGGAAACGGACGTTTTTTTCTGCGAATTTTGTTCTACAAAGTAAAGCAGGATTTATTTCTTCTATTTTTTTATTATGTTTGTTATGGAGGGCAATATGGCTCACTACATTACTGGCCAATATAGCCCTAGGCCATATTACACTACCACGGTTTAATTTCTAAGCAATGTCAAAATTTAAAAAAAACTTTTATTTTAATTCTGTTTGATAGTTAATAACTTAAAATTTATAATTGTTGATTGCTATCAAGTTCAAAGGACTGATTTAACCAATAAAAACCGTCCTGTTCCCCTTCATTCAAGGGGCTATTAAATAAATTATCTGTCATAGCTGAATTTGATTCCGGGACCTTATGTATGACATCTCAACGCTCTACCATTGAGTTCTTAAGTGTTTTATATAAATACCGGTTTTATAAGTCTATAGAAAGAGCAATAAGTAATATGGCTTTTAACATTTAATTCAAGTTCCTGACGAAACATATACACTCATACATAATGTAATAACAGCTCATGATCCTAGGCTACTATGGTTAACTAAACGAATTCGGTTTACAGATTTAGCGATGTGGAAAATGGTGGAGGTTCCGTGTCTGGTTGAAAGTATTTCAATGTCACCATTATAATTACATGTAGTTTTGGATCGTAACGGTTGGTACCGAGTGTAATATCGGTTCTATCGAGGAAGTGGGAAAGGGTGCACTCATACCCCTTCCATGTACGTATAACATATATACTAGCGACCCGCCCCGGCCTTGCACGGGTAATAAGACATATTATGCTCTTATCTTTTACGGATATATAGTATTTAAAAGATATATATATATATATATATATATATATATATATAAAATTTATATATTTATTTATATATTAATTATATATAATATATGTTAATTATTAATTATATATATATAATTTATATATTTTTTTAGATCTATAAAAGAGGAATATTCCACCATAGATTGTTTCGTTATATGGCAAAGGCATTAGGAAGCGTCATCGATGAAACCTCTCAGGCGGCTATACTTTTTACAACACTTACAAGAATTATCGTTATATTCCAACTAATTTATACAAAACCTTGACTTAATTATATACCAAAGCCTTTCTCGTAAATCATTCTAATTATTGGTAAAAACCGCATGAAAATCCGTACAGTAGTTATTGAGTTTATCGCGAAGAGACAGACGCGGCAGAGGACTTTTTCGATTAACAAATATTCAACTGGTCGAGCACGAAATAAAAAGTTATTTCCTCGATCCGTTGCCAGGCAATACCAATACAATATTACATTGCTATAAACTTTTTTATAAAATAGAGGTATGATCTTTTGTCACAATATATTTAAAGTTATATATGGAGTATATCTTATGGATATATGGAGCAGAACTTTGGGGTTCAGCAAAAAAAGTTCACATACACAAGATACAAACAACACAGTCCAAAATTCTCAGAGAAATTATTAATGCACTATGGTATATTTCGAATACATAACACTATACACAACGACATGAACATTCCCACTATAAAATCATATATTCATAACAAATACATAACATTCTACTCATCGGCACAATATCACCCAAACCCACTCGTTCTTCCGCTTTCCTACTCCCTGTTACCTGGACTTGATAAAAAAAGATTAAAAAGCATTGGCCAAGAGACCTACCCAAATATTGATATTTCATTTCAAAACTCGATGTTCCTGTACAATAGCAAAGAGAAAACACCTGGATCAAATTTGCTGGATGCGCAATTGCGCAGGTGCAAATGAAAATTAAATAATAATAATAATATTTAAAGTTTTATTCTTTATTTAATGGATAACAACTTTTCGGTTCCTGTTTTATAACTTCATTCACGGAAAAATTTAACAGTAATCGTGATTTGGATTCTTTTTAAAATAAACTCGCGGTTTGACCCATCATTCGCTGGCTCCACGGACTATTTGGGAACTATTCAAATGGGAGTCGTGGGAAATATAAATTATATTACAAAAGAAATCAATAATAATAAACCAGAAGAAATCAACAAAGTCTTTTGTAATAATAGTGGCCGTGGAAACCTAAAAGAGTATATAAATTATATTGTTTATATTATGGTTCCGTGGATGAGGGATCTATTAGCATAGAGATTTAAATCAAGCCAAATGAGATGTACCGCTAGGTACTGTTCTTCATCCCTCTTACGTCATTGGGTTTTATTTTTAACTGTCAGCCAATCTGCTGATTGTCAATTTTTTGTATTTGACAGGTGTGGATACAAATATAAAGAGAAAAAAAATATTATTGTTTATATATACATATATTGTATACAATTAATTAATTACCTGGACTGGATAGTGGATGCCTGAAGTGTACAGCAGTCGGGGACGGAGTCAGGAGTGGGCAGATGGAACGCGATTCCTCATCCAGGAACTCTGGCGTTATTCCGAGGTAAAGGTTCTTCGGGCTTTCTGCTCCGCTACTCATCTAAGTGATAAAGGAACAATTTTAAATACCTTAGAAATTGTTTATTAATATTTATAAAAGCTTTTCGTAATGCTATTTAATTTAAAATAATATTAATTTATTGATAAATTAAATTACTAGTAATATATCCGTGCTTAGGTTTGCAGGCGATTCGGTAGGGTTGGTTGAAGTTGGGAAAACTATAAAACTAAATGCAGAAACGTTGATGAATGCAGGTAAGGAAATAGGACTTGAAGTAAATTCGGATAATTTTTGGAGGGAATAATTTTGAACATGTCCAGAAGTTTAAGTATTTAGGGTCTTGGGTAACTAGAAAAAATGAAATTCGAGGGGGAAAAAGGCACGATTAAATGCAGAAAATGCTTGTTATTCTTCGGTATCAACATTACTAAACTCGCGTCTTTTGTCCCGCAATCTAAAAATAAGAATTTATAAAATCATCATCCTTCTAACTCTTCTTTAAGGATGTCAAATGTGGCCGTCAACGCTGAAGGAACATCATCATAAGGTATTCGAAATTAAAGTGTTGCGTAGAATATCGATCCAAAAAAAGATGAGACCACTGGAGAATTGGTGAGATTTGGAGACTACACAACGCGGAATGGTTAATCTTGCACCCGGTTAATATTATTGAAGTGAAACCATCACGAAAATAAAGTTGGGCTTGTAAAGTTGATGGTCTTTGTAACGAATGAGTGGAAAGCTTCTGAGAGTTAGACCGAGGTGTAGGTGGGAGGGTTGTGATAGTAGTAATCTGGAGGATTTTGGTTTGGTAGTTTTAGTAATCAAAAATTGGTCGAATCGGCATCGAACCTTCGGGTTTCCTAAGCCTAATTATTATTAGATAAACTAAAGTAAATAGTAATTAAAATATTTACAATGTGCTCTTCAGATTAACATTAAGCTTACTTATACCGATCATGATTCATTATCCTCTAGATTGGTCCATTCTTTAATATTTCATTAGGGAAACAAACATTCATTATTTCAATTGATTAGGTTATTTCATATTTTGGAAGTTAATAAACATTTAAAATTATAGATCAGGTCTACCTAATGCCGTATTTGATTAAGTTTCTGCATCTGTTGCTTTGCTGCAATGCAGTGGTTTTTACTAGATTGAAGGCAAGTAAATAAATGATACTTTTTAAAACTTTTCGCTAATTTAGCCAAGCGATTTTGTCACTTTGCCTTCTCATTTCTCATAATATTAGTCTGGGTCTGTACCTGAATTTTCGGGAGCATAAAATTGCTTGACTAAACCAGCTAAAATGTCAAAAAGTCAATTTTTTAAATTTCAAGTTATCCACATTTGATCACAAGCGTTCTTTGTTGTTTGTCAAGTTTTTAACAAAACTAGAAAGGTCCAGTCAGTCGTTTAATCATATGAAATGATTTAAGAAAATTTCGTCAATTTAAATAAGGGTATAATTAATTCATTTGCACTATTATCTCGATTTATATTTGGTTTATCATTACTTAAAAGCTTTTCTCATTGATCACGTCGTCGATACAAATGATGAGTATGGGATGTGAAAAAAACAGATTTTTGTTTTCCATGTATAGTGTTTACACTAGGATAGACAATTGATATAAAATGTATATAGTCATTTATAGACACAAAAACAATGTGTAATGACATAAGTAAAATATTATTAATGATACGTAACTAATGTCAACTATCCTGAAAAGTGGTGCTTTCCACTTTCGATACGTTCCATTTGTATGGAAGATGTATACTTTACTTCTAAACTAAAAAATAAAAATAAAAAATATTAAAACGTTGAATTTTTCTTTTTTTCTGCTATTTAATAAAATAAAGGAGGTTCATTAAAAGAAAAGAAAAAATTCAACGTTTTAATATTTTTATTTTTAATCTGTGCTCTAATTTAGAACATAATTATTGATGTAAATTACGCATCTTCCATACAAATGGAACGTATCGAAAGTGGAAAACACCACTTTTCAGGTGAGTTGACATTAGTTGGGTATAGAATTAAAATTAACAGAAGAAATAATCAGAAGTAAAATAAACAAAATGTCAACTAAAAAACAGATTTGTTTTTTTGAACGTTGAAATAAATAGTTTGACAAAATATGAATATAATTTATTCAATAAAAAACGAGAATGACCACTACTTCTGAAAGAATGAAATCAATTTTAATAGGATGAAAACAGAGCATATGAAAGAATTGACATCTTTGAAAGAATAATTAGTCTTTGATAGAAGGGAGCAACACAATAGCCTAAACAAAGTTAGTTATTGAGAAACAAAGGCGGTATTTTCTAAGCCTATCAATTCGCATTCTATTCCATATTTGTTTTCCGATGATTTAAAAAACATAACACAAACTGAAAATATAATCAACATCAGCAATGAATAAATCTTTATAGAATAGTAAATATTCGAAATTTTAATTTATCTGTTAATCCAATAAATAAAATCAATAAAGGGTCTTTTGTTCAGTTCATGGTGGAGATTCTCCTGTTTTTAAGACAACGGCTGTGGAGGATGTTGATATATAATAGCAAGCTCAGCTATTAAAAAAGGAGGTGGGGACCCCATTCTATATCAACATTTATTTTGATTTTTTGTCACCCAGAAGTTTATATTCTTATTCTTCCAGGATTTGGATTAATTTCCCATATTATTAGTCAAGAAAGTAATAAAAATGAAACATTTGGTAACATTGGAATAATTTATGCAATACTGGCTATTGGAATTTTAGGATTCATTGTATGAGCACATCATATATTTCACATCATATATTCTCTACCTCCAAATTGACCCGCCAAATAAGGGTACCCACTTTTCTTAGGCTGGATGAAATCCATAAGGATCTGCAGTACCCACTGGGTCCATCTATGGATTTTAATAGATGCAATAATTTAGCTATCACTGCCAAATTTCAAACCGGAACCTTCAACATAGCAACTTAACGCTCAATACTCTGAGCTAATCAGCTAACTCTTTATCCAAAAATTCATTATTATTCAATAGTTGCACGCAATAACGATAATTAGTTAAATTAAGGCGTTGGGGATAAATTAATACCTTAAAAAATTAAAAAGAATGTATGCTCATTTCAAGTTTTTCGTAGATGTAAAATTTAAATACAAAAATTACCCCAAATAACTAATAAAATTTATCTGTAATTCCATTCCCAATTATGGTTGATGTAAACAGAAATATTACATATCATAGAACAAATTTTATAAAACTCTGTTTAATGAATTTAAAACTAATTCTGTCAAGCAGACTTCTCCATTTCAAGTACTAAAATATTTATAATGATTCTCAAACGTATCATATCTGTTTTTTTCCATTTCTTAATTTGAGGGTTTCACCAATTTCAATGTAACCTTTTACTAGCATGGATGTATTTATAACTTGATTGATAAATGCTGGTACGTAACACAACCCTTCGCTAAGAATAGAGTTCTGGTTTATTCAATGAAAACCTGTTGATAGCGATTTCCTCAATGGTCAATTATTGATTAGAGTAGTTTCTTCACAACTTCAGCGTTCCAAGCTTATATTTCAGCAGATTCATTTTATTTAGGATTAAATATTAAATAAATTTATCTAAATTGATAAATAAACTGGAAATAAATGGGTTTAATAGATTCTGCTATAAAGCAATATTAAATTTAAACAATATTATTTCTTGTGTGATAGTTAATTACCAACTAATATTCAAATTACAAATTTTTTCATTGTATATTATAAAGGGAAATTTAATTTTAAAATAATTCTGATACCGTTAAAATTAAATATATACATTATAAATATGAATAAATAAGATAGTTAATCACGGTCGGCATAAAACACTGTATGGTAATTAAGGATAAAAATAAATATATTTTTTGAAATAATAACGTGTCAAATGAATTACATTCCCAATATCATTTCTTTATTTTTAATAAATGCATATATTTTTTTTATATTTAACAAAACATAAAAAATATTATAAATGTACAATATAAGTGGATTGTGCATTTTTAATTGTTGTTGCATGTTGTATAAATGTTTATTATAATCGCGTGGACTAAAGTTGGATAGTGAACAAATTAACAGAAAATATATATAAATAAATACAAATTTTTTATATTACATAAAAAAATTACATAAATACACAGTTTGGTCCTTGCAAGTAGCAACGTATTTCTTCATTAATTTAAATAATTTTATTTTTCTTGTTATGTACTCAAATTTTGTTTATAATACCATACTTATTAGACATAAGGCCAACTCTCAAGCATATTTCAGACCATACATTTGTAAATAGAAAAAAAAAATCGTATACAAAAAGTAGTATAAATCCATTTTTTCATGTTTCGAGATATTTAAGAGTTTGAATTTGAATTAATTTAAAAACATTGACAAACGTTATGTTTATAAAACTTAGCACAAAGTTTTTAACACTATGCAGCTTTTAAAATATGTTAAAAAGTAATATTCATTAAAATTACTTCTAATAATAAGCGATTTTTTTTAAAGATCTAAATACTTACACCACTTTCAATAATGACAGCTCAAATACTGATAGTAATAGGATTGGATTTTTTATGTTTGTTTTTTAAAGTGAAAAAAAATGAAATGAAAAAAGGGATGAAACTATAATCAAAGAAATTGTTTAATAGTAGTGAGTGATAAATGTGAGACGTACAATGGCATTATATAGTATTTTTGCATCTATACATGTTTTTCATTTAACTTTCTAATATGTACATTAATACAATTTTATTATTATGGAAGCTATAAATAATTTAAGGGTATGGGAACTGTATGATTTATTTGGTTTCAACGCTTATTCACTTTGACATTACATTTCCTTAGTATTTTCTGATGTGGCTCTGAGCCAATCATTTCTATATTTATCCTAAACTAGAAGCCTTTTTTATTTACAAAATAGATAATATTAATAATATAGTTTGCAGGTTTATTTAAACATATAATGGTACGGTATTAACCAGCATATGACACAGAGGAGGTTGGGTCAGGTTTCACTGTTATAATTAGAACAAGGACGAGAAGCGAGATAAGGCAAAACAGGGACATACGGGACCTGTAAAGTCAGTAATATAATCACATCTAACCTCTGATGCCGGTTGTAGTAACTTCGGAGGAAGGAACGTGAAGTCAAACCATCGCGGAGGTCCCCATAGAGCCGACTGGTTGAGTCACCCGCCCGCCATCTTCTCGTCTTCATCGATCCAATCAGCTGTTCCCGCCAGCTTTTGAACGTGCTTCAATGAAGCAGGGATTATTGTAGTCATACCCAAATAGGTCTTTTGTTCTTGAGCATTGGTACCAACCAAAGGCAGATAATCAGTTTGAAGATCGCAACCAACGCACGTTGGTTCATCAAAATACTTGTGATGAAGGAACAGGAAAAATGGATGATGGGACTTGGTTGATGGATCTTCCAAGCTTCCATGTTCCTAGCATGTATCTAATAGAAGAATTCATACCAAGTTTTAGCTGTCAGTATACGAGATGTAAAGCCTTGTGATTTGCTTTAACTCCAGCATTCCTTCCTGTTTTTGAACCAATATAATCAGCAATAAATCCTTGCTTTTGTTTTTATTTTTCAATAGGTCAAATGGCTTACCAAATGACCCAAAACAAATTAAATTGGTTGCTTGACTAATTTATTTACTTTTTTAAAAATAATATATCCCTACCATACATTAGGTATATTAATATATACCTACCATGCTTCTAGGTATAAAAACATTTGGGTATTTATTGTTTTTTCCACCGATCACAATTGTCAGACATCTTAATTAAAAATTAAAGAAACAACACTATTTTAAAGGCAATGTTAAAAAACTTTTTCCTAGGAAATTGAATGTTCTTCTACTAGTAAAATGATATACAATTATATTAAGATTAACTTTTAAATAAAATAAATCTAAATAAATTTATAAAATGAAGAAAATGGGCCGGGTGGAGATAAAAAAAAAATGCTCTTGAGTAGGGAGGACTGTTTATTGGAGAGCCAATGTTTCTATATTTAGCAACTACATTTCAATTATCTATTTCATTTATAAAACCTTTACAATATTTCATCAACAATTTTTATACATCATTATCCCCATTATTTCTTAATTGTATTTATCCATCTCAACTAGAGTTACTGGTATATAATTTCTTCATGTCAACTACTGTCTGTTTCTAATTCGCCATCTCTATTAGATTTATTTGTATTACCTTCTTTATTTGCGTTGCCTTATTTTTATTACCTCATGATTTATTTTTATTACTTTCTGTATTACTTATTTGTGTTACCTTCCTTATCACTTAGTTATTAATACTCTACCTTTATTCTCCTTGCTTTGTATATAAATCTCAGGGTTACACTCTCCCACCATCTGTATGTTTCATCACTCAGATGCCTTGATGCGTATGTATTTTAATTTTAATATTGGTGTGTATGGGTCAAAACGTTGGCTTTCCAATAAACAGTTCTCCCTACCTAAGAGAATTTTATTTACCTCCACTCAGACCGTTTTCTTTCTCATATACAAGGGCGGATCCAGGATGTTTTTCTGGGGGGCACAACGGGCAGATGGGCAAAAAATCAACGATAACTTAGAAATAAACTTGTAGTATTTATAGAATGGTTTCAAAGGTTTATTAAATACATATAGTAGAATTGCTAGTTAATCTGGTTCACCAACCAGTAGTGACTTACTATGGAAAGAGTTGTTTATTGAAATAATAGATTAAAAACGGATTTTTTAAAATTTCAATAAGGTCAATTTTAATGAATTCATAAGTAGAAATATCTTAAATGTACACAGAATAAGTATTTTAGATTTCTTTAGAACAAATTCTTTAAAATGATGCATATTTGATCTTTTATAGACATATAGTTTCTTAACTATAAACAAAACTCCTAATCCATTTAATAAAAAATGTCAGCTCAACCAAAGAAAAGTAGCTCCCATTTATAATTGGGTTAAGAAAAAAAAATACCCAACTATTTTTTATCTCTAGAAACATGCAAGAATCAATGTAAAAGTTATTAAAAATAGTCAAGCCACCACTCTGGAGTATTAACGATTGGTACAACTAACTTCATTGAAAAAAAAAAAATGAATTTCAATTTTTTTGATAAAACAATAGAAACCATTTCAAATAAAGAAAAAAATATGCAGTAGTAAGTAGCCCACTTTAGAAAATACGTGAAAAGAAAAAAGAAACCAAAATACAAAATAACTAACCCAGGTGAAGTATGGTTAGTACTTGTATGATTTTTGATAATATAACCTGTATTTCCATGTGAGAATTTTTTTTATTTTAATATCCATACCACTAATGGGTGATGAATAAATATATTTAGAACCATTATAATTTATTTTAGTGAAATTGATTGTCTTTCTGATTAACCTGGCTAGAAAATTTTGTATGTACCCCCATAGGCGGATCCATGGAGGCACCGGGGCACATGCCCCCCCCAGAAGGTTTTTTTGTGTACTGTGGAGAATCCATTACAGTACATACATATAGGCAAATCATGTGATGATAGTTCTTAAAATGTCTGAATAAAATAACAGAAATAACATGAGTGAAACTATTGTTCAGATATTTTAATAAACCTTTGAAACCTTTCTATAAATACCACAAGTTATTGTTGATTTTTTTGTCCGTCTGCCCATTGTGCCCCCCAGAAAAAACTCCTGGATCCGCCCTTGTGTACTCCCATTTTAGTAATCTCTTCTGAATTAAACTAGCTCTGCTAAATTAAGTATATTTTTGAAAAGCTGAGTAAATATTTTTTTAATTTTATTTCCTCATTCACTTCATTTAACTTTCAGCAAAAGTACATCTCATAACATACAAAAAGGTCTTATGAAAATTATTTGTTTTTAATAGTCTAATAAAATAAAAGATGAAATTTGTAATTATATTAAGAAAATTAGCAGATTTACTTGTATTGTTATTATACTTGTAAGTATCAATAAATAAATCAATAAAAAAAATATTAAGAAAATGTATTGTTAAGGTACTTATCTATGATTTAGATGTGCAACCAAGAAGCTGTCAGGATCTGTAATTTAATCCCAAGGAGAACAAAGAAGTTAGTCTAATGGATCCGCTTGGCTCAGTACCTTATGGGGAGGAAACTGAAAATGATTATGCTAGCAGGAATTAACCATTTTAAAGAGTAAGTTTTTTTCCAATAAGTCAGAGACTGGTACTCCTGGCTAGAAGAAAGATGAACTGCCAAGCTAGGAATCCCTTTTTTTACTGTAGTCTGACTAGATTCTGAATGTAGCCTGATATAGTTTCAGTTGATGATAGAGAAAATCAAGTATGACAATTAAATAATAAATCTCTCTTTTTGTTTCGATCAATAAACAACTAGGATGGTGAACCTTTTTTTAAATTGTAGTTATTATTTTTATTTTTATTCATTATTATTATTCAGCACATCCCTAATAGAACAATAAGGCAGCTGACAGATATGGAAACAACAATCCTCTTCACAGTAGAAACAAGAAGATTGAAATGATATAACCGCTTAAAAAGAATGGCAGAGAAATGATGGCCCTAATCAATCTCCGACTATTGTCCTACAGAAAGGAGGAAAAGAGGACGACCCAAAAAAAGATGGTTGCAGGATGTGGAGGAGACTATGGCAGCGAGTAGTCTTACAAAAGGATACTGGCTGGATCGAGATCTGTGGCGAGGCTTTTAGATACGAAAAACAACTAAGTTGTAAAAAATCGTTAAATAAAAAATTATTTTTATAAGTGCCTCTAGGATTATTAATTATTGGGTGTATCTTTATTTTATTTTTTTAAATATAGTAGTGTTTTTGAGGATATTTTTGGTTTATTTCCTAACCAAGTTTTCCATGTCCTTGACTATACCTTGTTTCCCCATCCAGCCCTTTTCAGGTATCCACGGAGTCCAAGAGAGGAGCTGCAGGTAACACTAGTTTAATTCTGCTCTTCGCAGTCTGCTAATTTTTCAGAATGGTTAAAGTGATCCTTTGTCTGCTCAATCTCATAGTTCCATCTGGTTTGGTCCTGTGCAACTAAATGAACATGCAAATTATACAAAAGGGGCGATTCTGATTATAGGTATGAGGGATGAAGAAAGAAACTGGATGGATGGAAAACTTATTTTTGCAATCCTATGAGCTTAGAAATAAAAAGAGATCCTTGATTTGTCTTAGAAGGAATATCAAGACTGTCTAGAAACAGCTAATCCTTATCAAGTATTATGCCCAAATCCTTTCTAGGGTTATTAGCTGTACAAGTTTGTTAGGGTTGAACCACTTAATAATGTTGGGCATTTCTAAGCTTCAGGGAAAATAATTTTTATTTGGGTTATATTCAATACTAGTCTCTACCTTCGCTACAACCTGCACGTTTATGTATAGTTAGAGTTTAAATTTTATAATCAATAAAAGCAATAGATATAAAACTTTTATTTGTTCTAATAATTGTTATTACATAATTACAATTAAGATATAATTTTTACAGTTATTAGTAACATTACATGAGATATATTTAAAGTAACATAAAAATTTGTAAATAACATGACCTAAGCATGAATTTAAGATTATAAATCAATTTCTTCAAATCCATCTTACAATTGAGTAATATGGATGGATATCTACCTAAAGTTTTATGTTACCAAATACACATTTTTTGTTAAAAGTATATACATGTGCTTCACCACCTGCTGGGTAACATTCATGTCTACATTACTCAGAGCATAATGCGGAAACTTTCTTCAGTTATCTGTCATATATACGCATTTGGATCAGTATTTGTAAAGCCTTAATTTTTTCTACTTATTAGATATTAAACTTTTAAATTAAATATTTACATACATAGGTAATCTGTAATTCAGACTTAAACGCTCTGAAGCTCTTCTAAATGGATAGGTCTTTGTGAAGTACTGGAATGCTGAAAAAGCCCATTGTACAAACTAGAATCTTGCAAATAACAGAAAAACAAATATCTCTACAAATCAAGTGTGACCAGGACTGGAAAGATCAGCTTCTACATTGAAATGAAGATTAATCAATTTGAGTTCTCAAGTGAATGAAATGGAAAAATCTTAGACCTGGTATAGTTTTTAAAAGGATACTAAATATTTGTGTCAAAGATCTTTCAATTTCTTATTAAAGTTAGTTGAAATTTCTTTAAAACGGATTAAAATTATTAAAAATCTCTTAACATTCATTTATGCCTTTATTGTTAATTTACGATATCCCTATTCAACATGTTGACAAGAAAAAAAGTAATGAGTTGATTTATTGATAGGCAGATACATTGACAAAATAAATAATACATAATATTGATAGGACTTCATGATTAAAAAATATAATTTTAATATTATGAATTAAAATTAGAGTTATTATAAAATTCAGTTTTTTCTACTAAAAAGTATCTGTGTTGCAGTAATTCAATCTGTGTATGAATTACTTAATTGCTGTGATCTATATTTTTTATCGATCTGGCTAAAACTCCTCAATTTCTTTTTATAATTTACAAACATGAATAATTTAAAAAGTACTCCACTGCAAAAGACTATTGAAACAGTTTCTGTATCTGTAATTTAAAGAAGAGCTCCTCTATATTAATAAAATCCTCTATTAAAAGAAAATATTATAGTGGTACCAAACAGTATGAGTAATGAACAGACAGGTTTTCTCTTCACTGCTGGAAAAGAGATATTCAGAATGAGAGTAAATTGTTTTTAAAATTCACAACTTATTATCATTTTATTTTATAAAATGAAAATTTGTTTTAACATATATGGGTACAATAATAAATTAAATTTATAACATGATTGTCTATTACATAAAAGTAATTTTTTAGTTTAATAATTTCCTTATATATTTTGTCTCATGCTGCCTGCATATAATCAATAATATTAGATGCATATACATAATATTATACATACACATTAGATATATTAACATAAATTGGAATATTGATACAAAGCATTATAGCACAAACTATAAGCACGAAATTCAAATTTTTCACATAGTAGAATATACATTTTTACCCATTGTTAATTAAATTAAAAAAATAACTTTCTATATATTATATTCCTAACTAAATTTAATATATGGAAAGTACAGGCAGCATATGAGATCTCAAAAATAACAATTTTTGTGGAAGCAAATAAAATTCGTAGGTAGAACTGTATACAACTTATTAGCAATGTTGCTTAGACACACATTTTGATGAATATTTCTGATGAATAAGAAGTATTTTATCAGTTAAGAAAAATAATATGTATTTATAAGATTCATAAGGCTACCTATCAATATAATTTAATTTACATTCATAAATGTAATTTCAATAATAGTGCAAAGCAGTATTAAAAACTTTTTGAAATCCAAATAATATAAAATTACATTCACCAATAGCCTTATGAAAGCAATTAATTTATTTAGTAGCAATTAAATATTTTTCTGTTTTGTATATTAAAAAGTGTATATAATTTTAAATTTCCAACACTTAATTACATAAACTTTACAATGAAAACATTAATTTTAAAATATGAAATGATTAATATCATCTACATAAAATTTGTTTAAAGTTTTGCTTCATTATGGTATTGTCATATGTAAAAGATTAAAATTAATATTCATTTTCAATCATAACCTCTTATAAAGTTATTTTATATACAATATTTACAATACAGAATAAAGAGGAAATTGGCAAAGTTTTTCAGACAAAAGGTATTTAAATGAAAAAAATAATAAATTGTAACAATTTGTCTATAAACATTTAGACCAATAACTTTTAATTACACTAAAGTTTTATATACTTTTAAACTTTTGAAGGTTAACATCGTATACGTATTTTAAATTATCTCATTATAGACTATATTTACATTAACTATTATTTATATATAATTTTTTTTATTTACAAAGTTTTAGGTTATAAAAATTAGTTATCTTGGAGTTGTCCATTTGAGGAGCAATACAGCTGAACTAAGCCAAATTGCTGGGGACCTAGAGGCTGCGCAGTTGTGCTCTATATTAAAAAATTATAAAATAAAAACTCTAGCATAAAAATAATGATAACATCATGCATGACATTATTAAGAACTAATTTAAGGTATTATATATACACATTTTTCTTCCAATTAATATAGGAGCAAATAATTTTAATAAATTAAACTAAAATGATATTTATGAAGGGAGAAAATTATAAATAGCTAATAATAAAAAATTATGGAAAAAGAGTGGAATTTTGGAATATGTGCATACTGATGGTTCACAAAATATTTCTATTATGGAGAAAATAGAAATTTAAGGCATTTCCATCAGCCACCAGACAAACAACTCTTTTACCTCTGTAAAATATATTTTGAATTAAAAAAATTAAAGCACTATATTGTGTTTAACAATGTATTTCATATCCAATGAGCCTAATAACAAATTGTTGATAGTTCATTTGTTTGAAATTCTGGTCTAGAAAATTTATCTGCTTTTCTAAAATTATATGCATATTATTATGCTCATCTATTTTTTCACGCATTTGCGGGTTCAAAACAGAGATGGAGGACAAGTCCAGCCATCTGCAGTTATTAGTTTTTGCTATTATATTTTTTCCTTCTTCAAAGGTTCAGTAATTTTCTGACGATCCTGGCTGTCTAGGAGAACTCCTCGTCGAGCCTCCTTTACAACCTCGACCGTAATTCCCAGATTCTTATTGCCCTCCCCGTGGATTTAGGCACCAATCCATTCATGGAGATTATAATAGGTGTTACCACCACGCTTTCCATATGGTATAGCTCAGCCGCAAGTTCTTGATACTTTTGAAGTTTCTCTCCAACAGTGAAACTACATTATTGTCATTAGGGATCGCAATATCTATTATACTTGCTTTCCTTTCACTCAACTTTATAAGGAGGATATCTGGTCTATTATGATGCACAGTATGGTCTGTTATAACGCATTGATCCCAATGTAGAGGGGACCCTATTGTAGAATTCTATTGGGATGATACTTATAATATGGTGAAATAATATAATTTCACTTTTTGGCCTGTATTTCCTAATCGGTGCGTTTTAGGGAAAACACATAAATAAATATTTTTAAAGAAGATAAAATTTGCTACAATTTGAGCCCAAATGCAGCTCTTTAAGTTTAACCGATCCTTAGTTAAGTTCCAATCATGTAATAATTAACCAGAATCTTAGCTCTATCTAATCTAATGTGTACAATTGTTGTGACACCGTGTTTGCAACAAAACTCCTCCAAAACGACTTGACCGATTCTTATGAAATTTTGTGTCTATATTTAGTAGGTCTGATAATAGGATATAAACTATTTTTCATACTTCTAAGTGATATGCGTTGGCCATTATTATTGATTATGTGTAAGTTGAATCCACAAATTATGGAATCTTACATGTTTGGTCATCAAAAATATCACTGTTATAAAAATATCACATCAAAGTATCACTGGGAATGTTATTGAAGCAGCAATGTTGACTGGAATCTCTAAAGGAGAAGTTGTCCTGTAGCCACGTATTCCAATGATACCACCAGAACCCATAATACCGTTCAAAAGACTTCAATTTGATATAAGCTTGGCTTTTGCTATGACCATCAACAAGTCTCAATGTCCATTTGTGGTTTGGACCAAGAACATCCATGTTTCTCCCATGGACAATTATATGTTGCATGCTCACATGTTAGTAAACCATCTAATCTATTTGTATTAACAAAGGACAGATTAAAAAAAAAATATTGTGCATTGACTAGTGCTCAATTAAATTGAAATAAATAGTTATATAATATAATTATTTTGCTTAATATAATTGTTATTTTTACAGATGTATAGACATATAATTTTTTAAAGTTATGTATAATTATTGGAAAGATGCAGAAAATTGTTTTAAATGATTGATAATGACGTATAGTTGTCAAAAGTTTTAAAGAATTAAACAATTAAAGAAGACTAGATGACTGGATGATGGTTTTTTTCCCCAAAATATAAAAATCATAAGATTTATGGTCCAGTTTACATTAATTTAAAAATTGAAAAATGAAATAAATAGCTATAATTAAAAAAAAATTATTAGCCATAATTAAAAATCAACCATGATATCCGAAAAAAACGGATATTACATACCTCATTCAATAATCTAATGTTTATATTTTATCAGTTAAGATTTTTGTATATTATTTATTTATTATATACTGTACTTAGATATAAGATGAATAAAATGTAAAATCAAAAATCTATTTAATTCATTTTTTTCATTCATTCATTGTTTCTTTAAAATTCAAATTTTAACGTAATATATTTTTAAAACTATTACAACAGTCACAGCAAAGCATGGCCAGCTCAGCTAGTTTGTAAATATAGATATCTATCACATGAACTAAACTGTTGATGGCATTTATTGCAAGGCTTATAGGGACTAACGTACCTCTGGTTCCTGAGTTCAGTATACAGCACTAACGCACTTAGAAATCCTATACCACTACAATCCCTGAATGGGTCTGGGTTCAGTACATGGTAGAGACATGTACATGGTTTCATGGACAATGGTTGTGCAGGGAGGTGATTTTTCCTAGATCAAGCTTAACCGTCAGACTTTTCCCCTTATTTTGGGTACCCACATTATTGAGGCTGGGTGAGTCCTAGATCCCATCTGATCCGTCTCTGGCCACTAACAGACTAAATTAAAAACTTGCCAGCAGCGCGATTTGAACGCACTTAGAACACTACACAATTCACAAGAAAGAAAAGAAAAATGAAAATCCTCACACCCTACTACAATAGAAGAGGAAAAGATTATGATGATGATGACTACTTGAATTGTGGTCCTCATTAGTCTATAAACAAATATTTTGGGACGCCATTACAGCCTATAAATCTCTTTAAACTCAAACCAAAGATATTTTCATTAATGTTGCTCAAATAATTAGATCTTTTCAAAATTTCTAGGTGCCATTAAAAAAACTAAAGTAGTCAATGAAAATATTGATATAAATTTTTTTTTTGCGTTATGGACTATGCATTTACAGATGGAGAACAAGCAGCCTGAAGTGGGCACCAAATCTCATGTTGCTGCCAAACAGGCTTCATAACCTATCCCCTTTGGGGTCGAATCAACAGTGTCCTTTCCATCAACAAATTCAAGAATAGTGACAAATCAGTCTAGATCCACGGATTATAACTGTTGAGAGTAAGCTGGTCTATAAGAATTTATACCTCTTTTTCTAAAGCAAAATGCCTCTGGACCAAACCTTTGGGTAGCTGTTGAATATTAGAAACCACAAGGTGATTCCCAATAGGATAGAAATATCTTTCCTACTCCAGGTCATTGTGAGCCACCCCTAGTAGTCTGACAGGCCTCACATAACCTTGAGGGTGGGGGATAATAGTTTGCAGGCTTTGTGGTTTTGCTCTGTGTGGTCCCCCATCCAATGGCTTACCATGATTAACATTGCTTAATATTGATTATGTCTTGCTAGGGCAAGGGCCTTAGCTTACTTGGCAAACCTATCCCAAATATGTACGACGAAGGATATATTTATTGTAGAAAGTGAAGGCCAGTCCATAAGCTGTATATAATGTTAATTATCTGGTACCTCCATAATGGTTTATATAATTATATTTCCTTCCTATTAATTACTATAAAAAATAATGTACCTGTTAGTCGATTCATACCTAAAACTGGCAGGGGAGTTGTAGGACCTTTAACATGAGCAAGCTGAGGGGTATCTTCTTGAAGATCAACTTCTGCACTTCGTCTGTAGAGTGAAAACTGCGTTGCGAGGCATCGTAACCTTAGCTTTCCCTCTCTAAAAAGGCTAGTTTTAGCTTCTAATTCAATTTCTGTCAACCCTGCTATTTCCTTCGTTTCTATGTTTTGCCAATTTTTAATCTGTAAGAAGTTGGTAAAATTAATTAAAAAAATGAATATTATTCTTCTAACAATGGGAGGTTTCTCCTTCCTCGATTCCATGTGAATGAATATCTCAGGGGTAATTTTTGAAAGAAGATCAAAGATATAATGTGTGCCAAATGGCATTTGTATTAGTTCTTTCAATAAATATTTATTATTATTTTTATAACTTTGAATAATAAAATCAAAAAAATTGATGTTTAGAAAAACAATTAGATTATAAGTTATCAGTACCTAAAATTGATATAAGCAGGATAAAGAAAAGTGGTCTCCTTTTATAAAAAAAGGTTGGTGAGTATAGTTTATTAAAAAGGAATATGAAAAAAATTATTAATTTTTATTTTATTCTGTTTTTCTGAATTAAAGCTCAGGTTTTAATGGAAGGTTTTACTCGATTGGCTTCATGTCACTCGCATGAATAAATAATGATTTTTCTTTTAAGACTGGATATGTTGAGCTATTTGAAAAACAGTGATTGCTAAATAATCCATTGAAGCAAAGGCTCCTAGGCTTTAGATACCATTTACGACAGATGTTCTCATGCTGAAATCTCCTTTTAGGAGAATGTAATATTCAGATTTGAGCATAGTTTGGAGTTTTAGTTTATCTTCAGAGCTTATAATATTTCAAAAGGCTTTGTTTTTTTTTTTAATAAGAGCCAGAACATAAATACACTTCATGAGATAATTTATTCATTTATGGAAACTTACAGTTACATATTTTTATTACAAAAATTGTAGCTGTGTTGTTTAAACGTCATTAAAAATAATGATGAATTGAAATTATAAATATGCCAGTGTGATAAAAAAAAAATGATATAATTACTGTGATGACCCATACTAATTACACCACTGAATTCGTTTAATTTTACTGCCATAAATTAAAAAAAAACAACTAAAATATCACAGTCATGAATATTGAACGTAATTTTAGAGGTTGATAGGGTAGAATTAGAAGATTTCTACCTGTTCTCACCTCTCCCGCCACAAAGTATTTGAAAATTCACAAAGCTACTGTGGTCACAAGGAGAAGATTGAATGCTGCATTAATAATAGATAAATTAGTTGAATAAATCAAAACTCTTAAATAGGACTTGAGGAAATGTAGGATTACCAAAAATGTTGGTTTTGAATATTTTAAGATGAATGCCAACTGTTTTTTTTGGTCCTCTTATTTTCTCTTTAATTGTTTTTTAAATTAATATTGTATGCATAATAATTAGCGAATTAATCATGTTTATTATATGTATTATAAACCAAAAATGTGCGAGTCAAAATTTCTTCTTCTCAACCTCTATCTCTTTGTTGTCATCTTTATTTGATTATTATCGTAAAACAGTTCCTTTCTTTTACTGTAGTATATTTTTCATGAGTAGTTGATACTTTAAACTCCTTTCCCAATTATCTAAAAATATCTTGAGATTCTTTTTTTTTTTTTTTTATACTTATTTAAAACAAATGGAATTAAGTATTTTTGAAAAATCCAAAACAAGATTTTTATTAATTGTACCTATTCTCATGTCCTTTTTGAGAATTTATCATGTATCAATGTATTATTTTAATCCTCTACCAACAAACTTGATGTCCCATTAGGTTTTTTAACTTTTATAATTACTTGATTAAACATATTTGAAACATGAATTTAGCTGCATATTAATAAACTTTGTAAAATGTGGAGTTACATAAACTATGTGAACTTTGTTAAAAATAGTTTAATTTAATTTTTTTTTTTTTTTTAAAGGGACGATTCTAGGGGGAATGCATTATCCTTTTAAAAAATAAAATAAAAATAAATCATACCAAAATAACATGATTTTCTTGATGATTCCATACCTGTTTACCGTTGAGGTACCAAGTGAGATTGGCAGGGGGAAATCCTCCTCGAGATGAGCAATTGGCACGTATTCTATCACCCAAAGAGTATTTTGTTTTTTCTACCATAACTTCAGGCAGGGCTTCAGGCTCTTCTGCTCAAAACAGAGAAGTGTTAAACCATAACATTTAATAATTATGTATGTGGATGAAAAGGTGCTAGCAACTTTTATTTTAAATTAATCATATATACCAGAATTAAATTAATTAGGAATTTACTAATCAATTTCATAACATAGAATATAGAAAATTGTATTCTCACCAGTTATGATTACTGGAGCTGTCTTAATTATTGTATGGAATAATGGAGCATCTGCTGAAACTTCACAACCGTAGAAACCAGTCAAGTTTTTCTGCACATTGTTGAGTGTCACAACAGTACTATTGGACTGTGAAATCTGAAAAAAAATATTGATTAGGAATAGTCATTACATTTATTAAGATTATTAAGTTTATAAATATTTGAAAATAAATAATAAATTTGTTGAGGGTTTCGAAAAAATTTGGTTGCCATCCTTATATATAAATAAAAATAAATAAGAGTGATAAATGACATAATGAGAGAGTAATGATTTATAAGCAATTTATATTTAATTTTTCATTTTCTGACATTAATTTTTATTCAAATATATAGAAGTGTTTCAGATTAAATTTTGGACTAAATTATTAAATAATCACTAAAAGTAAAACAATCAAACACAGTATACCAGTTCATCGATCTAATTACATATCAAGATAAGGTAAACATTTTGCTTAAAAACAAGGAAGCCAGTGTAAAAATGTGAATAAAAAGAGAGAAAAAGAAGGTTCTTATAAACAACATTTTGTTATTAATTATTTTACAATTATTAATAAATAATTATGTAACTGTGTAACATTAAAATTATGTTTAAGTACTTATATAGCTGTACAATACTAGGGATTTATATTTTTTCACCCAGGTCAACATATGAAATAAAGAATTCTCTTATTTACCCAGTAGTACAGTGAATATTATTTATTATTTAAACTACCTTATTTTAGACAGTCACAATTACAACAGCCATGTTTGGAAGTTGAGTTGTAATGAATAGTTGCTGCCCTGTTAATTAGGTAATAAATAATTCTTATTAAGAAGACAATGAAACATTTGGTTAGATGCAGGGAAGGGTATCTGAAATCTAATCAAACTTTAAGCTTCAATTAAGAATGGTAATTCAATTTACAAATTTATATTTTCTGAGGCTGGCTGCAGAATTTCTAATTAGGCTATTTCAACTGAGCCTGGCCATTTAGCAAATTTACAAACCTCAGACAATCCAGGCTGGATTCTCCTCAATCCATAGTTAAAGTTATTTTATTGTCAATAACTGTAGGATCAATTTTTAAAAATTATTTGTTAATATCTTTAATCAACTAATTAAAATTGAAGGTTGCATTGCGTTTCTGCAGAGAATTGAAAAAGAAGAGGAATTTGAGGGAAATGTTTCCTCCAAAAGAAGCAGAAAGAAGAAACATATAGCTGATATAACATTATAGAGCAACAGATGATAAATTTAGAGTTTCTAGCAAAAAATAATTATGTATCCCCTTTTCAAAAATTAAGATTAAAAAAAATAATTTAAACTGTATATCTAATTATTATTTAGTTTATTTCCATATATATTATTTAGTTTATTTCCATATATATTATTTAATTTATTTTCATCATATATTTTTTCTCCATAATTTTTATTTACCATTTTTTAGATGATATTATAAATTAAAAAAAAAATATTGGGCAAATTTATCATAGTTTTCTGAGATACCACCATATAAATTAACTCTGTTACTATGAGAATTTCTTATAGTAAATTATAATATTATAATTCAAATTATGAACTATAATATTAATCGTTAATCATATTTTATGAAATATGAAATTTATGAAACAATTTTTAGGAATATTGCTAGTTGGTAACTAAATTGTTCCATATCAATTTTATAAAATTCCATAGACGATTTGAGCTAATGCAAACATATTTTCAATTAACAGGCCTTTATTGTGATTCTGCTTATAGTTAGTTGAAGCAATTAATATCATCATGTCTTCTTTTTATTCTTCTACTCAACACATCACCATCCAGCGCTAGCTGCCTCTATCCCAGGTATTCTTAACTTTGCCAGATTCTCCTCTATGTCATCCAGTCACAGGTTCTCTCCCAACACTCTCTTCGGCATCTATTATCTATCTTCCACACTCTGCACATATTCGAGCCAACTGATTCTTCTTGTTTATATGCATGGGGTGTTCTCATGGTTTACCAAGTTGTCTAATTCCTGGCTCTTTCTGATACGCGGTTTGGACACAAGCTGGAATCAAAAATACGCCTCTGAATTTGTCTATTCGAAAACTCTTAATGCGTGCCAATCAATAACTTTCGTCGTTCAGGTTTCTGTGCCATGGCATCATCGTATCACCATCTATTGAATATAAAGATAATCATGAAAGAATCCACCTAACTTAGCTTTAAATATTCGCTAAAACAAACAACAGGCTACTTTAACACTTACTTGAGCACTCTAAGCTCTAAATTATGGCTTCATTAAGCCATCTAATTCCTCTCATATCCAAAATCCTAAATTCTCCTTACTTCGTTACGAATTTTCATCCATAATGATCTAAATTTCCCGTTTGTTATTAATTTAGCCTGAACCCGAAATCAATCCTCGCATGACAAGCTTCCCACTCAAGCCCGCTAGTTTCACATCCAGCTACCTCTTCAATTCTAAGCCACCATGGCGTCTGATAAGAAGACTTCGAGACCTTTTCAGTTGAATTTGTTATTTGAGTACAACCAGTGGGGAGTTTCCCTACTTGCCTTAACCCGATAATATTACGTATCATTCATATTATTTAATCGTTGAATTATTATATGAATTATAATTATTTAGTTGTAAACTTCAACAAATAAATTAAAAAGATTACGTGAGATGGGATTACAATCAATGAAAACAGTTTCGATTTGATTCTGCCTGAGGTAGTAAGATACATGCTAGAAAACAATTTTAGTTCAGCTTCGGAAACAAATGTAGACATTACAAAAGACTTTGTTAATTTCTTCTGGTTTAGACCGTATAGATACACGGTCTAAACCAGAAGAAATTAACAAAGTCTTTTGTAATAATAGTGGCCGTGGAAACCTAAAAGAATATTTAAATGTAGACATCTTCAATAATCCAATATAGAGTTGAAATTAGTCTTAACTTTAAACTACAATCTAACAAATTTTTAATTAATGTGTGATACTATTACAGTGTTGCCTGTACTAAAAACAATTCTTAACATAAATAAAATATATCGCGTCATAAATTTAATTTAGTCCGTTTTTTAAACCAAGATGGTACAAATGTAGAATCATCGTGCCAAGGAGTTTAATACGGCGAAAGTTATAATTTGAGATAAATATGAATATTTAATAAGAGTAGCTAAATGTGCTGGATAATTATCAGGCTGGAGTTATGTTTGCATGGAGAATTAAACGGTGCTAATGGCCACCTTGGCTGGAGCCCAGGGGCCATCTGTTGCCTGGAGTCCTCTCCCTCTCCAGCCAGAACTAGAATATAGATCCCAGTTACACTTTCCAGAGAGTCTTCACAGGCACCTAGATTAATTTAATCGCAGCAAAGCTGGCAGAGAAGGTACGCATAACTACAAAACTTACAACATTACATATTATCGAAAAGTGGATTGCAAGGACACTTCACAAGTACTATTTCGCTGTGCCAAATAATTTGGTTGCTTCTATTAACTTTGGAGAAAAGTGGCTCAGAGCGCTGAGTTGCCGTGCCGTGGTTCAAATCCCGCTCGCTGGTCGACTTTTATTTAATCCGTTAGCGGGATGGACCCAATGGGATCGGGACCTCTATATTGGCTTCACTACTCAAGCAATATCAAGGAAATGTCATATCCTTTGATCTGAAAAATATTAAAGTAATTAAATGGGATGCCACCCTGAGATGCTGAGACCCTGATACTTGAGGTATTGTATTTCTACACGATTAATGAATAAGAGACATATCCTTCTCTTCTTCAAGGTTGACTGGCTAGGAGTTGTTTAGTAAATAAAGATCTCTTTTCATCTTATTGTACTATACGTTATATTTATTTTGTGCTGATCATAGTTACAAGTTAACTTATAAATGATGATAAAGGGGGCTTTCGCTATATTTCACAGTCTACATCTTGAGTTGCCCGCTTCCTGCCTACGACTGCCGCTGTCCTGTATTTTAAGGGTAGAGACACCGATCCTAAGGGGAATTTTAAGCTACCTGCTCAATGCCTCTTACTATATTTATTTAGGTACTCCTAACGTTCCAAATATTGTTACATACAGCTGAACACCTTCTTGGAGCTCACCCAGACTCTATAAAGTGGCCAGCATAATCGTTCTCCAAGAAACATTACAGTCTCTACCACGTACTAAACCCAATGTCCTACATTGGTTGTAGTGGTATTGGAATTTTTGTAACCTTAAAACTGTGGGCGACTCTCAGGTGATGCATTCAAGAGAGACTGCGAGCTGAGCGCTTACCATCGCTGTGGACTGAATAAATTTCACTCGTGCCAGCTTTATTGCTTGATTAAAAGTTCAAGGCGCGACTAATAAAATATTTTAGCACAAGATTGAATAACAACAGAAGTTTATTTTCTAAAAACAATAATCTATTAAAATGAGTGCAGTTTATATTGCTACTATATAAATATAAGAAAAAAAATCTGCCTTCGCAGCTATTTAGCGTCTCGGGTGATTACGAACAATATATCAATAATACCATAAAAATATCAGGATGTTTTAGCTAATTTGAAATCTATAATATTATAACTTAATTATAATTTTTATTTAAAAACCTGATTCCTTCATATTTTGTCATGCTTTAATGCCGTAGCCATAAGTTGGTGAGCTAAGAGGAATTGTGTGAGTTGTTAAATAAGTGGTTCCATTTCACTTTTATTGAATTCTATCGATTTTTTATTTTTTTTTTTGTGTCAAATCGCCATTTCTTTATATAAAAAAAATATAATGATTTTATATTCTTATATAATATAATATAATGATTTTATATTCTGAATTCTATCGAAACCCTTCTCTTATAAAAATATATTTTGAATGTACACACTTATATCGGGATTTGGCTTATAGTTAGTTGTAGGAAAGTTTGTGATTAGTTAAAAAATACTAAAGAAAAATAAGAACATTGTTGGGTTCAATACATCTTAGAGCCTAAACTGTATGTAAGACAACGGTTGTGCAGGGAGGTGATTAGTTCGAGATCGCAATGAAATACAATGCAGCAAATCCTCTATTGACTAAGGAGCTAACTATTTGTTTATTATTATTATTATTATTTATTTATTCTATGAAGAATTTATTTTGCATTTATAAAAATACTAAGGTTCTTTTCACACCTAATTCATTATGTAGGCGATATGTTAAGTTTTCCGGCTTTCTAACAAAGCCAATGTTAAAGATTCATGTTATGGGATATGGAAGGGAGAGAGGATTATGATGTTTGAAGCAAGATGTATTTTATTATTAATGTGAAAGCTAACCCCTGATAAAACAACTTAAGACGGCGCTTTAAGAAAATAAGAGGAAAAAGTCTCCCAATTGCAAAAAAAGTTTTATTATTCATGGAGCTGACATTTCCTTTCCTTTTTTCTTTTCCATATTTTTGTATATATACCTTTAACAACTAAAACCCAAGAAAGGCTTGGGATCAGTACATGTTAGGGACAGTACTGTTTCCAAGACAACGGTTTTGATGGGAAGTGGTTTGACCGGGATAAGGCTGAACCATTAGATTATTTCATCATCAATAGAGCTGAGTGAGCTCCAGGAGGGTCTGTTGATCCCACTGATCCTTCTGACTGTTAAAAGATTATTTTTAATATATATTAAAAAGAAAAACCGGCTTCACTAGATGCTAGGAAGTTTCTTGGGTTCAGTATATGGTAGAGACTCTACCATTTCAGGACAGTCCTTATGGTTGATTATGGTTTTGAGAAGCATAATAACTACCACCGTTCATATAAACTAAACTATTTGACTTACTCCTCTATCTATTCTATTGGCACGATTAATAATATGTTACTATGAAAAAAAAACTGAACGATTATTTTTTATTTATTAACGCCTGGACACTCGTACTTCGATTTTCAGCTGAAGTTGAGTGGGGACCTAGCCCGTTTCTCTGGAGCGGAGTGAAGATGATTTTTTAATTATTAGTAATTTATTTAATATAAATTATTTATTTGTATAAAATATGTAACTTACGAGAGGAAATAAACAGATAATCCTTTTCCCAAGTTTCGATCTAGTGGAAGAGCTTCCGAAAAGCGGAGTTGGATCTTGTGCCCACTGAAGTGTTTGCTATCAGATCCTTCGAGTTTTCTTTGTCTGTTGTAAGTTTCGAGAATAGCTGCCACAGAGTACTCTTCGGGGTTTTCGTCCCATATCTTCAACTTCCTCCCTATCCTTTTATAAAAATACGCCTATACCAATGAAAGAAAATTTCATTTCGGTCATTCCTTATTAACAGTTACTTTTCTATTATAGATTTCTTATGTATTGAATTCCTTCCTTATTATTTGGCTTATAACTACATCTGAGATGGTGAGAAGACGGGGTTTGCAAGTGAATATTCAACTATTTTGTGAAAATGCCATGAAAATTAAAAAAAAAAGTAATGAATATAATAAACTTTCCTATGCCCCTACTGTATGTAAGTTCTACATTGGACAAGAAAACATTTTATGAAAATTAACTGCCTATGACAGTTGTTGATTTTACCTTTGCCATAGAAATTAATCACGGATACCATTCTCTCATTTTAAATTTTTTTTACTTTTGAGGTAGCGGCGTAGCTATATGGGTGTGCTGCGTTGCTATGCTAACCGTTTTGATTTAAAATCTGACTGTAGGAGATAAATAATATATTCCCTAAATGGCCACGGATGGAGCCTGAACGATCTGCAGACCTTTCTGAGGCTTAACCAGCCTCTATAATGAGGGTACCCTTAAATAGGGAAAATACCTCCCGGTTGTGCGTGACCTTGGACAAACCACATCCCTGCAGTACTGTAGTCCTATAAACAGTACAGTCTCTACCTACTAAGCCGAAGACCCTTGATGGGTTGCCGTAGTATTGTTTTTTTTTACGATTGAAATGACAATTCCAGTTAATGATAGGATAGATTCAGCAACTTAAAAATCACATTTTTCAAAACTGCTTCGAGAATTCATTTCGTGAATGATTTCAGGAAACTATCTAACACAATATTTCTTAGTTTATTTTAAAGAAATATGAATTAATTACATTATTAAAAATAATCTAAAATGGATTTTATTCATTACCTGAAAATTATTCGAATCTTTCTACACATTTTCATGTGTTTTAAGAAAGGACATTCAATATTAATAAGAAATAGTATGGTATAAATTGATTTTTTTTTTTAAATTCTTTATTTTCCAGATCGGCTATTCCTAGCCTTACATGTTTTTTTTTAAATAATGATTTTTGAAACTTTAACAGAATGTAAAAGTGTGGGTTTCGTTGCATTTAATACATTGTTTTGAGACGATTTATCAGTTTGATGAAGTGAACATTATGAATAGTTATGTTCTTTGTCATTGCATTGTAGTTTCAAATATTGCATTTAATATATTGTTTTGAAACAATTTATCAGTTTGATGAATTTTGTGACATTGTGAATGGTTATGTTGTTTGTTATCGCATAAGATTAATTAAAATTTTCAATATAACTGCTCAGTTAACAGTAATAATAATTATTTATTTATTATTTACAATAATTGTTGTTTCAAATATTGCATTGAATACATTGTTTTGAAACTTTATCAGTTTGATGAAGTGCACGTTCTGAATGGTTATGTTCTTTGTTATTGCATAAGATTAATTAAAATTTTCAATATAACTTCCCAGTTAACAGTAATAATAATTATTTATTTATCATTTACAATATTTGTAGTTTCATATTTTGCAAAAACTAATGAAGAACCATTACGAATAAAAAATTAAAATATGAATAAACCTATACGAAAAACGCATCCTCTATTTATAACTATTAATAGATCTTTAACTGATTTACCATCTCCATCTTCAATTTCATTTTGATGAAATTTTGGATTCTTATTAGCTATATGTTTAATAATTCAAATTAGACTATACATTAGTTCCTAGCCTATATATTATACAGCAAATATTGAACTCGCTTTTAGAAGAGTAGTACATATCGACAATCAATCCAAACGTTAATTTCGGATTGTCAATTCGAATTCGCTGTTCTGATCATACTGATTTATCATTTTGATGTGGAATTCTATTTTCAAACAGTAAGTAGCCAGCGAATATGTTTATTTTGCTAGGTTATGACATTTGAGCACATGTTTTCATCAATGTTTATTTGTGAGGTTATGACATTTATATTTATTTATGTATCGATAATTCCTTAATTGCTTTTGTGACACTCATTTTTTAGTGTTATTCACAATGCCGCTAGCCAGAAGATCTAATCTTTCGCATCGAACCCGTCATGGAAGTCAGTTCGGAATATAGCCAATCAATTGAATATGGATGAACAAGAAATCGCACGAGAACAGTGCCGTGTTAGTATGACCCGACTTCGTGCATCAGAAACATAAGAAGAAAGAGAGATGGCAAATGAAACGGCTCAGTTGACAGTGAGAAATCATCGAGCAAATCAAACAACTCAACAACGTGAAAATCGAAATAAACGCGTAAGAAGTTCTTCAAGTGTTGATTTTAATCGAGTAGCATTTCATTACGATTGCACAATTGACGACAGCTCGCATCCTTCCGTTCAAATTGGCCCAATGGAAGTTGTGTGCAACCATTGTGGGGCATTGAAATTCGCTGGAGAAACGCCTGGATTGTGCTGTCTCAGTGGCAAAGTAAAATTACCAACATTGCCCTTGCCACCAGAGCCATTGCATTCTTTGTTTCTTCGTGAAACACCAGAATCACGTTATTTTCTACCAAACACTCAGAAATATAGCGGGTGCTTTCAAATGACTCTAATGGCTCTAAGTCATTGTTTATAATATGGAGTTCATTTATGGAATTCAAAATTAACTCTATGTTTAAACCCAACATAGATTTCTATTTAAAATCAACGCGGACGAAGTCGCGGGCAAAAGCTAGTATTACAAAAAAAAAAAGTAAAAATCTAAATATATCATAAAATCCAAAATTGAAGCATACATATATAGATAAAAACAGTATACATTTTAAATGTTTATTTTTTTCTTTATGTTAATGTTTAATATTTATCCATCCGAAAAAAATGTATTTAGAAATCTTCTTATGCATAAATATTATATATATATTATACAGTATTTATAGATTGAAATTCTTATAATTCAAAAAATATATTGCTAATGCAATTATAAATTCAAATACCAAACTCGTCCTACTCACAAGACTTCTTACCGAAGTTCCACTTAATCTCCCACCATGAGTATAAAGCCCTTAACTATCCTTTTGTGGAATGCAAATGGCATACTCAATCACCGTGACGAACAAGACATATTTCTTCATGACAAACAAATAGATATAGCTTTGCTGACTGAAACTCACTTCACTCAACGTACACATTTCTATATACGGGACTACATCACTTCCAGATCAGACCACCCAGACAACACTTCACATGCTGGATCCTGCATTCTCATTCACAAAACTCTATCTCATTCCTTTGTTCCTTCCACTCCAACTGATGCTATTCAATCAACATCATTATCCATAACAGCACGCCCTTTCCATATCACACTTTCAGCTGTTTACTGTCCTCCCGGTAGTTCCATCTTTTCATTGTTTCATTGCTGGAGGAGACTGGACTTAAAAATTTCACTTAAGACAAAACAAGACATTGATACAGCCATAGAAATACTTACATCAATCAAAAACAGTTTGCATGATAACATCACAAATCATACAATTAATAACTATCAACAGACTGATTTGCCACAGCATATTCGTATATTATTAAGAAAAAAACACAGAGCAAGATCGAAGTGGCATAGAACTCGATATCCAGCAGATAAAACTATCTATACAAAATTAAATAACAAACTAAAAGCAGAAATCAAAAAGTTCAAAATTCAAAATTTAATTACCTGGACTGAAAATCTTACAACCACCGACAAAACATTATGGATGACCACCAAAAAACTCCAAAATTTCAAAGAATTTAATCATCCACTCCACTGAATCAAATAACTGGACAAGATCTGACGGAGAAAAATCACTGTTATTTGGTCAATACCTTTCCAAAATCTTTCATCCACATCCTGATATCATTAACCCAACTCACATTGAATATATAAAAGAAGAGTTAGATGTTCCCCTCAAATGTCCCTTCCACCCAAAGCGTTCCATCTTTCTGAAATATCCAACATTATTCACAGATTACCTTCCCGCAAGGCTCCTGGGACGACCTCATCACAATTCATATCTTAAAACACCTTCCTAGAAAAGCCATTCTATTCCTTACCTATATATATATATAATGCTGTACTCCGCTCCACATATTTCCCCAAAACCTAAAAAAATCCAGAATACCCATCCTCTTACTGTCCTATCACTCTTTTACCTTGGTACCTCCATGGGTAAAATCCTAGAAAAACTCATCCTTATAGGATTGTACCCCATCCTTGATGCAAATCACATAATACCAGGTCACCAGTTTGGATTCCGAGCATCCCACTCCACCATTCGGCAATGCCATCGTGTGGTGGATGTAGTCTCCTCTGCATTAGAACATGGATCATATTGTTCGGGAGTCTTTCTTGACGTGGAACAGGCTTTTGAACGAGGTGTTCTGGTATCCGGGCTTGCACTACAAAATTCGTTAATTCCTAGCCCCTACATACTTTCTCATCCTCCAATCCTATCTCACAAATAGAACTTTCCAAGTAAACCATAACAATGTCTATTCCTCCCTCTTTTCCCAATCTGCTGGTGGTCCTCAAGGTAGTATCCTTGGTCCAATTCTTTATACAGTTTATACAGCTGACATCCCAACTCATCCTAATAATATCCTTACCACGTATGCTGATGATACATGTGTATTATCAGTCAACAACAATCCAGTTATTGCATCCCAAAGCCTCCAATCCCATATCACTGATCTTGAAGAATGGTGTAAAAACTGGAGAATTAAAATAAATTCTCAAAAATCGCATCAAATCACTTTTACCTTACGTCGTAAACCAATGACATCCTGCCCTTCAGTATCCTTTAATAATATCCCTCTGGTGCCTGTAGAACAGATCGGATACTTATAGCTGCACCTTGACAAACGATTAACCTGGAATCCTCATAGAAGACTGAAAAGACAAGAAACCGCACGACGTTTCAGACAAACGCTCTAAGCTCCCAATTAACTACAAAAGACTCATCTACATGACAATCATACGACCTATTTGGACTTACGGATTAGAGCTTTTGGGCTTCACTAAGCCATCGTATTCCTCTCGTATCTAATCCTTACAATCCAAAATCCTTCGTAAAATCCTCACTACTCCTTATTTTGTTAAGAATAAAGTCATCCATAACGACCTTAATGTCCCTTTTGTAGCTGATTTGGCCCGAACCCGGTATCTATCCTTTCATAAAAAACTTCATTACCACTCAAACCCTCTAGTTTCAAACCTAGCTTCCTCTTCAATTTCATATAATCCTCCGAGGCGTCTGAAAAGAAGATGGCCACGTGACCTTCTTAGTTGAAATTTGATTTGAGTACTACCAATGGTTAGTTTCTCTACTTGTCATTATCCTGTCATTATACTCGTATATTACTTCATAGTTCTTTCTTCTTCAATTTGATGAATATTATAGGAAGAAATTAGTCCGGTAGTAGTAAAATAATAAAATTTTTGTTGTTATTTGTTTGTTGTTCCTTAGAGGCGTAAAACCCCTAGGGTCATCAATGCCTGTAAATTTTTGATTTTTATAATTATTTATCTTTAAAAAAAAAGAGAGAAAAAAAATAACGAAATGAAACAATCGAAAAAAAACCAAATGCATTTATGGTAGGGACAATGGATGATCTAATATTGGATATTAATTTACAGTTTGTAATGAATTTTACCACTTTGTCGATTTCAGATTTGTTGTCCCTAAATGCTTCTCTAACATCGGGTAGTACTTTGAGCTGAGTATTTTGTTTATAGAAGCAGAAATATATGATTGATACAAAGATTTTTATTACACCTAGGGCATATCGGAGGTGCGTCCCTAGTAATGAGATGTGCATGGGTCAGCCGGGTGTGTCCTATTGTAAGGCGAGCAATAACCACCTCTTCATGGCATTTATTACGATTAGATGTTGCCCAAGGCTTTACTCCCCTTTTTACATATTCAAACTTGCTGGATGAACTCTCATCCCACATTGCTTGCCATATTTTATCTATACGTTCTTTAAGGGGGCGAGGAAGTTATTGGGCGGTTAGAATAGCTGTGCCTCTACCTGGGAGGGTTAGAGCTGCTCGAGCAGCTTTGTCAGCCATCTCATTCCCGACAATACCCCCATGTCCTGGGGCCCAGATGAATATTTTTTTGCTTATATGGTTTAGCATTATTAGATATTCATGAATACGTTGGACTATGGAGTACATATTGTTCAATCCTGGAGGGCGCTAAGTGAATCGGAAATTATTACTATATTGTCGGTTTGTATATTTGTGATGGAGAAATGGAGAGCGGATGCTATGGCATTTAGTTCGGCGTTATAGACGTTGCAGAGGTGGTGTAGCTTTTTTTTATGGGTTGATTTGGGCGTAATAAAGGCATATCCAGTTGAGCTGTCAGACCGAGCCACCTGTATATATTGTAGTGTGGTGTGGTTAAGATTGTATCAGTTCACAGAACACAGAAAAACCGACTTCGGTGCACAGACTAAGGATGGGACTTGTTCGAATAGCACCTCTCTATATCCTAATTCCGGCGTGGTGAAAGGATTCAAGCTTGGCTAGGATTCGTAAGCGGGCGGAAGAGTAAATGAAGGACCCATAATCAAGCTCCCAACAAATAATCAGTGTCCGGTAGAGTTTCAGCAATGTAGCCCTGTCTGAACCACAAGTAGTACCGCTGAGAATGCGTAGTATGTTTAATATTTATAATATAGGCTGATGTTTTGTTTGTAGTAATATGACGTTCTTTAATGACGTATTATATGTAGTAGTTATATGAAATTCACAGGTTAATTTTCTGTCAAATGGGAGTCCTAAACATTTGTGGTGGTCATTATGATAATTATTGATATGAGTGAATGATAATTATTCATTTGCTAAATACAATGCTTTTCTTTTTGAAATATGAATTAATTAATTAATCAATGTAATAGTGTAATTGCTGTTTATAGGCATTCCCCTTATAGGAGTATAGTCTAACCTCCCAGAGTGACCAGCTCTATTGAGAAGTGAAGTTCGACATGAATTCCTGCCATTTAACTTTATCTTGAGCAATTTTTGTCCTTTTTTATCTTCTTTTATCAAATCAGCAGCTGGAGCGTGGACTTGAACAATGCTTAGGATTTTCTTCTTAAAAATTAGTCTGACCAGAGCTATTCTGTGATTAATTCCTTTAAATTCTAAAATATTTTTTTTTTTAGTGTTTTTGATATAAAAAATCCTACTCCATATTTTCAGAAGAAGTGTGCATAAGTATTCCACTGTCTCTTTCTATAATCGTAATGTTTTCCTTCTTATTTCTGAGATCCCTATTATGTCCAATTGATTTTATTTAGGGCATTTTCTAGTTCCATTAATCTGTCTTGTCTTCACTTGACATAAAGAGTGAACTAACCTGCCCACTGTTTAAAATATCTCTACTGCTATCCTTTGAAGAGTTGTTTGCATTTTGATTCGTTTTAGGGTAGTATCTATCCAGGCTGTCGCCTCTTTATTTCTTTGGTTTATTTTGCTTTGACTTCTTACCGGGTTTTTTTCAGGTTGTTCCGTTATCATTAATTTAGCTGTACTTCTGGTGAGCTTTCTTCACTATGTTGTCTCTTGGTTTTATTATTTTCTAACGTTTCCAGTTCTTCCAGTTGTTGTATATTGATAATGATGAATAAGTCGAGGTCCGAGTGGAATCATGCCAATCTTAATTACGTCATTTGTATATATATATATATTTCAAAATGAGTCAATATAGTCTATAAACCATAAAGTCTTAATAAATTTTAACCATATGTTGTATTAACATGTATGACGTGCCAATAAGTGTGTCATGTATTAGATACATTGTAGGGATAAGGTACGGTGTATAGGGTAGGTACGCTAATCGGGAATAGGAGGTCGGGATGAAGATAAATGGTAGATGAGAAGTGAATGAAGGCAATCAAGCTAAGAGGCGCCCCGTTCCTCTCCTCTTTCGCCCCCCTTTTGCGCCATGCTTTGCTCCCCCTTATCCCGCAAGGCCGCAGTATATTCTTTAGCCGGTCCCTGGTTTTAGGGACGGCCCTGATTGGAGATAAGGTCCCTTGCTTTTAGTCTTTACTGCTTCCTTCCCCGGCCCTTTTACCCTAACGTGCTGCCAAAGCCCTGTTTTATTTCACCTACTTAATTTGTCAGCCTGTCATTAGGTGACAAAGGTTTTGAACAGTCGGAAATATACTTTTTCGAATTACTTTTTAAACGGTATTCAGTAATAATATGCGAGAAATTTCTATATGCAAAATATATCTCAATATTCGGCCTAGAAGTTATTCTTTAATTTTATACAATAGATTTATGGAATTTAGGGAAAAACGACTATAGTAAATAAAATTCTTTTATATGCTTCACGACATGTTTTAATGCCAAGTAAGTCAGTAGTTATGCGTGAATTTTCTATATGAAAAATATGTTTGAATATTCCGCTTAGAAGTTTTCTTTAATTTATATATATTAGAATTATATGGAATATGAAAACAACAAAACAATTATTATTTCATGGAACAGTTTTTTTTTTAAGAAATCGTTTATTAGTATTTCGTTTTAAAGGAATCCTGTAGTGTCTACTGCGAATATCAACCTTTTATTTACTTTTCTACTTTTTTACTTTTTTGATTCATTAATTAGATGTGAAACATTTGTATGCACAATTAAATCTAAATATTCTGTCGAATAATTTTTATTAAATGTATAATACTACAATAATACTACAATTTTGGAGATTAGGATAAAAAAAAGGGTACTTATAACTGCTCGCACATGCGAACAAGTAGGCAAAAGTAACGGTGGCTGCTTTAATACACAAGTATCAAAAAAAGATTTCTTCAAGGAGTTTTTTATGGGAACTTTTGATTAATAATTTTTTTTAAAGGAATCCTGTAGTAACTTCAATATACATCAAACTTTTATTTACTTTACGACTTTTTAAAAGTAATTCAGTAATTAGTTGCGACAAACTTTTATGAAAATTAATTTATATATAGATTTTTATTACATTTTTACAGGGGATTAAAATTTTTTTTATAATCTAAAAATGGCCGTATTCAAATATTTCGTAAGACTTTATAATTATAATCTTATTCTCAAAATTACTAAGTTTTTCGACAATCGTCAAATGTTAAATGAAAAAATCTAATTTTATTCGAAAACCTATTTATAAATCTATTATATGTAAAATTGTATATACATTACTATTACAGTTTAGTATTTTATCTGAAATAAGAAATAAGCAACCTTATCTGTCTCTACATAAACTCAGTGATAGAATTATGAGTTTTTTAAAAAGTAATTTAGTAATCAGTTGCGGCAAGTTTTTACGCTAAATTAATTGATATATAGATTTTTATTAAATAAACACACCATTTTGGAGTTTAAAAAAATGGACATATTCAAATATATCGATAATAGTTTAAAATTATTATTGAATTATTAAAATTTCTAAGTTTGTCGACAATCGTCAAATGGTCAAATGTTATATTTTTCACAAAAAAATTGAGTTTTTATGCGAAAACCTTATGTATAAACCAAAAAATGCAAAATTTTATATAATAGTCTGATAATATTTTCTCCGAAATAACAAATTATCAAGCGTTTATGTCTTCCCCAAAAAATAAAAATAAGAGTAACAAATATAAAAAGTCAAAAGTTAAAGGATATTTTTGATTATTATGGATTTTGAGGAATCAGTAAACTGATTGGTATATTTACTTAAACACAATTATTACCAAGTGAGAAAAAAAATAACGAATTTTAAAAACCAGCATATGCATTAACAATTAATAATGTGTGTAATCATGTCATAAGAAGAAATGTATTAAACTTTTAACTAAATTGTTCATATTTTAAATCATTCAGTATTATAACATATTCAGGTCGGTATTATCTGAATTGTGGAGGGAATAAATGAATACGTATAGATAATCTAAAAATAGTAAAAAACGCCTGTTTATTTCCCATATTACTAACATGATATACTCTGTAGTCAGTCTATAGTCAGTATGTACCTTATCTATAGTCTATAATCAGGATGTGCTGATAAGCGAATCGTACATTTACTATACGTACATTTAAATGTGGGAATTCGAAAATAAATTTTGATAGTAATCTTTCCTGTCGTTATTGTCCCTATTGAATCAAATAACTCATGTTATGTTTTAACATTTCAGAAATATGATGGCATCATATTAGGCCTAGTCCATGTGGGTAATACAGGCTTTGAAGCAATGTTTGTTCAATTACTTTCGGAAAATTAGAGCTGAGGGGGAAACAATTACAATTTCAATTTCTGGCTGTGGGAGGGCAGAGCGTAAAATTGGTCAAAAGGCAGGCCGCCCTGTGGACCGTGAGCCGTGAGCCCTTTCAGCCTCAGAGGACTTATTGCTTCCTCCCTTCATTTCTATAGGTGACGGTCGAGGTATATATTTCCAAAGCTCTCATAGATCCTCTTTCCTAGTGCCTCTTATCCCAAGTTCTTCCGACCATGAGGGCCAACTCATCGGATTTACTTTGAAAGCAGTCGTCGGACCAGGTTGTTTCTGAGGAACAGTGCTTTGGTTAAAAATAAAAAATAAAATAAAAACACTCTGCAGAGGTAAAACGAAAAACAAGCTAAAACCTACATAACTTTCTTTGTGTGTATTCTTTTTGGATTACACAATTTTTAATTTCAAGGTGATTTAGTCGATATTGGAATAAACATCCAGATTTTTTCTCTAATTAAAATTACCCTATTTATAGGGGCTTGCAGATCTAATAGAGTTGGTGATTTGTCTTAGATCACTCTCAATCCCAATATTTTCCCGCCTATTTTGAGTACCCAATTTATAGAGCCTGGGTGAGCCCCTGGAGGGTGTCCGAATCCCACAGGTTTTATTCGTGACTATTAACAGATCAAATAATTTATCTGCCATAGCCGGATTTGAACCAAGGACTTTAGGGGATAAAAAAATATATTTACACTTCAAGATTGACAGATGTGTGATGAGTTGACCGAGCCCCGATTAACTCAACTTCTTGGTTTTTCTGACATATTAATGATGTCCTCTTTATAAAGACTGGGTGAGCCTTAGGACGGTCTCAAGATATCTTTTCCAGAAACCTAGAGATAAACTTTCCAGAACTCTACCCTCTGGAGTTTTCTTCGATCTCCTACTCAAAATATTCTTTGATAAAATAATTTACGTCAGATTTCAAAACATAGCTTCTAATATTAATATCCGTAACTAATTGTAAATGAACTATCTATTAATGTTAAATCAACTGGAGATAATCTTGTCAGAAACGGTTCGTCGTGCTTGTCTAATAAACCAGGACCTTAACTACTGCAATCCATGAAAAAGTTCTTGGGTTCCAAGGATCGTAGATTTAAATAAGATTATATAATTCTCAATAGAATAATTCAGGCAAAAAAGTAAAATATTTTTACAGCTTAAAATCTATCAAACATATATAGTCGCGTTTTACAATCAAAAGTACAGACTGTATATGTCCGCAATTCAATTCAAACGGCATAACATATGAAGGATAACTCACTTTTTTCCTAAATGTACAGGACAGAGAAATTCATCCGGAATCGGTACCAATATTTTTGTTAAAGACTGTGGCATTGCTAGTCCTGTAAATATGACATTGAAGAAGATCTCTGAAGGGTTCGAAATCCAACTAGGAAAAGCCACCTTGACTCGATGTTCACCAGCCACCATTCGGATTAACTGGTTTTCCTAATTACGGACATTGTTATTAAACCGTTTTTACACTGTTCGCTATCAAAAATGTTGTCAGAAACTGCGAGGTTACCAGTTTTGAGAAAAAAAAAACGAGTTACCTCGTTTTCTTGTGTAGTCTTCGCGTTATGAATTTTTGATAAAATTTCCAGGTGTTGGTTCTACCTAAATCGTTCCATGTCGATATCCTCTATTGCTTTTCCTTCAGCATTCGTTTTATTGGCAGATCTACATTACAAAACGTTTTGAGGGATATGTATACTCTGAGGAAATACTGGCAATAAGTGTAAAGGTGTCCCACAACGAATTTCATCAATTCCACCAGTTACTTTCGTTTATTGGTGTGCTTACACAAAAGAAATGTTTCATTCAATCAACCCCGAAATTATTCTGTTAGAATCTTGGATTGTTTATTTTTCAATTTGACAAGAACATAACTTTTTCTTTCATTCCTTTGAAAAATCACTTTTTTTTTAATTTGTTATTTAACACTTTGAGTCACTGATGTCTCTAAGTTTTTTGTAGGTAAATTCACAAAAATGGAATCGTTTTATATATTTTCTTTAACAAATAACAAAACAATAGAAGCTCTTATTCTTTCTTACGGTGCTGTAGTTAAGTGGGTGTAGCTGTATAAATGGAATCTTACTCAAGATGAAAATAGGTAAGACACTGCATGGTTGGAGTATTCATTTTTGTCAAACCTGTATCTCTACAACCTTAGAAGGCTCTTCAGTTCAATACATAGTAGAGACTTTACTGTTTCTAAGACGATGATTGCCTATTCTATCCGAGACCACGCTCAACCGCCAGGTTTTTCCACAAAATAGATTACTCACTTTATAGAAGCTGGGTGAGCTCCAGGGGGTCTTTAGATCTCATAAGGTACATTCCTAGCTGTTAACAGATTGATCAATTTATCTGCCGCAGTCGGATCTTAACTCGAGATCTTCAGCATAGCAACTTAGAGCTCTACTACTGAGCTTCCCCACCCTCGTCTTATTTTAACTGACTTAAGACAGAAAAAGCGGATAACGCAAACATTTTCAAATTAAATGATTTTACAATCATTGTAGAAAAATTGTAAATAGCTTTTTGCCCGTTTACAACTGCCAAAGAATTATTCTACCATGAATCCAAATATAAGGCAATTTTAATAAATTAATCCTTCCTGAAATGAGCCTAAAAACATTTTCCATCAGTTATGAATAGTTCAAAGAATCATAATTTTAGGAACATCAAAGCGGTTACACTGATTTATCATAAACTATTTTAATAAATTACTATGTATAGAAAATTGGAGATATTAAATATTTATAAAAAAAAGAAAAAGGAAATAAATACAATAGTATGAAAAGGAAAAGAGAAAAAAGCGGGTAGGTTAAAAAGGGTTTTATCCTCTGTTATTAAAGCAATTCAGATTAAGGTAAGTATTTCGGCAATGGTTGGAAGGTTTTTACCGGGGATTCAGGATTAACGAAAATGGAACAATTCCTTTTAATTAGAATGGATAAAATACTAAGAAGGAAAAGATTAATCGTTATTTTAATTGCTTATTAATCTACAATATTAAATGCACAGAGACGAATTTATTTCAATATTATGGACAAAATTAAGAAAATTACCAAACGTCTCCACAGTCACTCTGTTTTTTAAATATTTATTTAGCCCTAGATAAGTAAATTTTATATAACAAAACAAGTCTGTGATTTTTAAAATTTTAAGTTCAATATACCTCGTTTTAAGCTTGTAACGTGCTTTTTGGTTTATAGTTTATCATTAATGTTGGGTATTGCTGATTATATGACACATTTGCCTTAACTCGTCCACTAAAATCCACAAAATCCCCTTCGTGGTTTTTGTGGTACAGCTAAAGGTTCTGTACGAGGTAGAGGCAGTTGTGCAGGGAGGTGATGGTCCGAGGTGACGCTCGCCCGCCAGGTTTGTTCTACAAATGAAGGTATCCACCGGTCCCTTAAATTCTAAACATTCCGGAAAGGTTGATTTATTTTAAAATGATTAAATATCTTTTATGTGGACAAGATCTTTTCGCATAGATTATTTGCAAATCCTTTCCTTAAGAAAATTTATTTTTTCAAACATTGGGAACATCGGTAATAAAATTTAAACTATTTTATTATTTCTCTTATCCTATTTTACCAAAGCAATATAATATTTCACATGAGACCATGGGAATGAAACAGTTGATATCGAAATTAAGTATAAAACTGAAATACACTTAATAAATAAATGAAAAGTTAATATGACATAAAAAGCTGTATCAGTACAATCTGTAGAGGGTTGTACTTTGGTAGAGGTACCCTCTACCGAAATTATCACTACCATCTACAAATAATTGAAACAATAATATGAATATATTACGAACATCAATTTGATACATTAAAAAGTTCATATTTTCAAAAAAGTACTTGGATTTATTTATATAAATTATTAAATCCATTGAGATAACTTTAGTGATGTTTTCAATAAGAAAATACTCTCTAACTAGAAACGCATTCTGTATTTTGGATTGTCATTTATGTTTTTGCAAGGGATAACCACTTAGGATAAGCATATAGGCGCTTATATATATATATATACACATATATACTAGCTTATTGGTCTCCCACATAAAGTGTCGTTTAAGTTCATTTTAAATAAATAATTTAATTATTTTTTTTTAAATATAAGTTACTCGTTCATCCAAAATTTCAGATGTCTAACTTCAAAACTGACGGATTCTATACAACCTTTGAACCCCTATTATATTAAAGGGGAAACCCTTGGGGTGGAATTATCCAAATTTCTTTCTTAAACTATACAAAGAACCTATCTACAAATTTCAAGATGCTAAGTTCCTGATTTTAATTATGTACTATAGCGGGGGAGGGAGGGGGAGATGGCATATCCCGTGCCCCCACATAAATCTGCCCTTGCTGTAGCCTATGATGTATAACCTATTTTACTCAATAAGTTTCATCCGAATCCGTTCAGTAGTTTTTGCGTGAATGAGAAACAAACATAAATACAAACATTCGCATTTGCAATGTTAATAGGATATCAAAACAATAGTTTCACTCATGTTCTTTCTGTTATTTTACCCACTATTATCGTGTGATTTGTCTTTAATTATGTACTATAATGAATTATCCACAGTAGCTAAAAACTGTTGGGAGGGGGGCACGTGCCCCCGTGCGCCACCCCCTCCCTAAATCCGCGCTTGCTATAGCGTATGTGTTATTCTGATGTATAACCTATAATACTGTAAAGTTTCATCCAAATCTGTTAAGTAGTTTTTGCGTGAAAGAGAGACAAACATAAAAACTTTCACATTTATAATATTAGTAAGATTGGCAGGATATCAAAACAAATAGTTTCACTCATGTTCTTTCTGTTATTTAAACAATTATGATCATGTGATTTTCCTTTATTTATGTACTATAATGAATTCTCCACAGTACCTAAAAAACTGTCCGGAGGGGGGGGGCACGTGCCCCCGTGCGCCACCCCCCTAAATCCGCGCTTGCTGTAACCTATGTGTTATTCTGATGTATAACCTATATTACTGTAAAGTTTCATCCAAATCCATTCAGTAGTTTTTACATGAAAGAGAGACAAACATACAAACTTTCACATTTATAATATTTGTAAGATATATAAATAGGCTAGCCTCTCCCAGGGTATAGGTCTCAGTTGCCGCGCCGAATTGGTTCAAATCCGTCTGTGGCAGATTTTATTTGATCTGATAACAGTCGGAGATGGAACCCGTGGGTTCTGGGGCTCACCTAGTCACTATAAAGTGTGTACCCTTAATAGAAGAAAAACCTAGTATATATGCATGGCCATTTTCGTTGTGAGGAAAAGTACAGTCTTGTTTATCCCCAGATCTGCCGCCAATGGGCCATACTGCTGAAGACATTCCTGACATTTTCTTTCAAAATTTGTTAAGCGAATAACGACGAAATAAAGATTATTCTGTTGCTATGATACTTGAATATATTTAGATAGAAGAAATACCGAATTTTTTTCACATTTGTTAACTGGTTTTCTAATGAAATAGTCAATTTAAAATAAGAAAATTAATAGAAGTGAATTTTGGGAAATATCAAAGAATCCTTAGCGCGAATGGTTGAAGAGTCTTTTTGAGTTTAAGCATTGCAGAAAGAAGTTACAACTCCATCACGAAGCTAATTCACGTAAGTAAAAAAAATATTTTTTTTGTATAAATATTTAAGCTAACTGGCTAATTATTTGTGAAAAGTAAGGTTTTATCGCCTCTAAAATAATGTTCATGATTTTGTATAACACGTTTTCAGTGCTAGTACTTTAGGTGTTAGTTTCTTGATTATTTTTTTGATCAGGCATACCTTAGCTTCTTCAAGTCTTCGATTTTGACTGTCAGTTATTACCAATAAGCCCTCGGTGGGTCGTAGTGTGCCCATGGGGTCCTTTCGCATCAACTTCTTAGCAGATTCGAACCCGGTTAAGCCTATCATGAGGTCCTCAGTGATGGGTTCCATGTCTGCGTCGATATCGTAACCGTAGAGGACAAACTTTTTCGACATCTTGGTACCTCTTGGGGCATGCATCCGTATTTAGTAGGGCTCTGGTGGCATTATGATCTTGGTAGTTAAATAAATATACTCTCAGTTCTGCTTCAGATGAATTGGTGGCATAATTCGAGATATTTAGTTTGTCCATCCTTTCCGTGAGCTCTCGCTGCGAGATCGGAGGCCTGATCACAATCGGAGGAGGGAGCCTCACCTTAGTAGCCGTGGTGGTCGCCGATGTGCTTGGTTCACTGATATTAGTTAAGGTACCAAATTTGTTCGCAACTTTAGTGGGTGCAGGTCCCTTGTAGACTGGGGGTCTGGAACTGAATTTCTTAGGTACCGGCTGGAAAACTTCCTCTTCGGTGGGTCCTCCTGACCTCTTCTCTCCTCTGTTGTCGTCAGTTACTTCCATCGAGGTACTGGGTTCTTCAACAGGCAATGATCCGGTAGCCATGGCTGGGAACGACGTAACGGAACTAGATACGCCGAACCGGACGGGCCGTGACGTCGGGACGAGCAGTGGGAGGGCTCTTGCCAACGCAAGGCTGCCCGTTTGGCTGTTGAGGTTTATTCCATTAGATATGTGTGGACCTCGTCAGCTTAAGGCGCAAGCTAAGCAAGATGAACAGCGCACAATACACAACAAAGTGAATGGTAGGATAGGTGTTCTTAATAAAGACACCTATGCAAAAAATTTTACTTATCACTGTTCGATAATAATATAAGAATTATTTGATCACGATATGTATTCAGTTGGATCTTTTTATTTTCTTTTACTAAAAAAACAGGAAAGTTCAAACAGTAATTACATCATTTGCATGGAAAAATGATTATATTAATTACAGTGACACAAACTACAGTGACGGGAGTGAAATAATATATTTTTTTTATATATTCTATATTTCCAGATCGGCTATTCCTAGCGTTATATGTTTTTTTAATAATGAATTTTAAATTTTAGCATGAGGTAAAAATGTGGGTTAAGGATGTCGAACACCTTCCTCATCGTCCTTCATCATTAATTATGATTCGTTAAACATATATAAGTGAAAAATAACCAAAAGACAGTTATGAAGAGTTAGTAAAATGTACTTAAATCTTCACTTCACAGTATAACCGCACTCTATCGAAGTCAGAAGCAAACTGAAATAAATTTAGTGAAGGTTATTAACAGCCTGGTGACCAATGAGGATTTGTGTGAAATGGATTTGCCACAGCTTCAACGACTTAATTTATTTTACTAATAAATTAAATTAACACCAGGTAATGCCGGAGGTCCGCGTCATGAACTTTTAAAAAAATCTGTCTCATAGCAAAAATCAGGTCTTGTGTGCTCGCATTTTCACGAAAGCCGTATTGTTCCTCTTAGAGCAATCCATCGACTGGTCTTCTGATTCTCTTTTCCAACATTTTGGAATATATCTCAGAAAGTTATAAAAGAAAACTTATTTATCTCATCTTCATTTGACGTACCTAGGTGATAGAATAAACATTCCTAACATTTGTTATTCAAAATTCGTTGAGCAGCCGTCTTGTGAACATAAAATTTATTCCATTATTTGAAGAAAATATTAAAAGAAAACTTATTTTGGAGTCAAGAGGGAGGGAAACCTTTTAAACGTATATTTTAAATTTTATCATTTTTCAGCATTTACAAGATAACAGAATTTATCTCATAATTTGACGTATCTATTATATAGAATCATTTGTCCACAAGTCCAGTGGTTTCATAGGGCTACACTGATTGCATTAGCAGGTAGCCATTCCTGCTACTGGATTCAGTGCGGCGAACCATCCACTATAAAAAATGGGTAACGAAACCACAGACACAACCTCAAGGGTGGTTTAGGAAAGGTGCCTATCTATGTATTTTCTTCTTATTTTATTTCCTACTTCCTTTCTGCTTCGAGTTGTTCTACCCCAGGATCTTCATTTTTCTCTGTCCCTCCCTCCCACGGGTACGTATCCCGCCCTTCCTCCCTGGAGGTGCATCAGCCCAAAGGTACTTCCGAGGAGGTAGGGGAAGCGTAGGGGACTTTGGTTCCCGGGCCAGTGACCATTCTAGGCCTTAGGGGCTATGTCCCAAAATGGTACTACGGGAGGGTGGTGGCCGGTTTAGCCGGTCGTGGTTAGAAGGTCGGAAGAGCAGTAATCCAGGAAACTGGTGACTGCTCGACCGGCTGGAAGCTGGATGGTGGGTAGTCCTATCTCCATGGATTTGCGTCTGCATGCTGGCGAGATGTGCATGAGCGAATGAATGTGTCAAGAACTCTGGAGAAGAGAGAGTTCAGGAGTGTGCGAATCGTGGGTTACGGGGAAAGACCCGAAGCCCCGAAATAAAATAATCGCGTTCGCGGTTGTGAGATGCTATGGACACATCTTTGCTGGCATGCGGCCACAAATACCAAAACATGATATGAGAAGTTGATTTGCCTTGGTGTTGGAGAGGTAAGGCCGAGAGGCTAAGTATCTCTTGCATAAATAGCTGTCAGCATAGCATCTCATATATACAATGTTCCTCCCTCCCCATCTTTGTCGTTCCCTGGAGTCTTCTCAATTACCAATCGATACACTTGCTGTTCTTCTCTTACATACTTATTTTTTATATTCATGAATATGATGAAGATCAGAGGGCTCTAGTTTCCTTTGCCCATCGACAAGTATGCTTTCACTTTTAAAAATCTCTTACTTAAAAAAGCTATTAAATACGGATTTTTGGAACTATAGTTTTGATATCCTACTAATCTTACTAATATTATAAATGTGAAAGTTAGTATATTTGTCTCTCTTTCACGCAAAAACTACTGGACGGATTTGAATGAAACTTTACAATATTATAGGTTATACATCAGAATAACACATAGGCTATAGCAAGCGCGGATTCAGGGGGGGGGCACGTGGGCACGTGCCTCCCGAAAGTTTTTTAGGTGCTGTGGAGAATCCATTATAGTACATAATTAAAGGCAAATCTCATGATAATAATTGTTAAAATAACAGAAAGAACATGAGTGAAACTATTTGTTTTGATATCCTACTAATCCTACTAATATTATAAATGCGAAAGTTTGTATGTTTGTCTCTCTTTCACGCGAAAACTACTGAACGGATTTGGATTAAACTTTACAGTAATATAGGTTATACATCAGAATAACACATAGGCTACAGCAAGAACGGATTTAGGGGGGGGCACGGGGGCACGTTTTTTTTTTTAGCCCCTATAAGTTTGAAGATTTCTAATCTGGATTAGGATTAGGTTGGAGAGGAATCTCTTTTACTGTACTGCGCACATTTTAAGAGGAGGATGAGAAAATGGAAGGCTCTAATTTATTTCTTTATTTATTAACTTTAGATTTTTCCGGTGATGGGGCACACCGTGTCCTTTTCCTTTTATTTGTTTATTTTATTTATTTATCAGTTCAGACTTTGTACGTGATCTTGCCAAGATTGTGGCCGTCCTGCTGGGGTGAGTGTCCTAAAAAGAGGGTTAGTACTGTATTTCAGACTGTCAAAAAATTTAATGTGTCTGCGTTTTATGAAGTCTGTAACTGTCGGTATGTTGAGAGTAGTGTGTAGGAGGTCCATTTTTGTTTTGTTTAATGTTGTTTGGCTCACTATGCGCTGCAGTACGCAATTTCGAAACTGTTGGAGCTTTTTTGCTGTTGCCGGTGTGATGGTACTTAATAGTGGTGCTCCGTGGAGGAGCGCCGGTCTCAAGATGCTCTTGTAGATGGTCAGCTTAAGGCGGAGGGATAAGTTAGGAGATGTAAGCAGGTGGTTAAGTCTGTAAGACTTGGTCCTAACCGACCTGAGCTTCTTTCTGCAGTGGTAGGCTAGTTTCAGGTGTCGGTCAAGTGTGACACCTAAGTAGACTATGCTGCTCGCTGGTCTGTTCTCGCGTACCGCTACCCTATAGACCTTAGGGAGACGGCGGCGCTTTTTTCCCTGAAATGAGAAAATTATGCTGTCCGTCTTTTTAGGATTCACTGTTATGTTGAGTTCTTCTAGCTTCTGTGTGATGCTCGCACAGACCTCCTCCGCCTGCCGTAGAGCTTTCTCTGCGCTGATCGAGCTGCTGTAGATCGCTAAGTCATCGGCATAGGCTGCTACAGCAGCTTTTTTGTAGTTGGCTCCAACAGTTCCAGCTGTGTATATCGATAAAAGTACTGGAGATAGCACAGACCCCTGAGGTACTCCGCAGGCTTCCGATGATGTTTCACCGATGCGGACTGCTGACGTGCGCTGTTGAAGAAACGATCGTAGGACCGAGTAGTGCTGTTCCGAAAATTCGTTGTCCTGTAGTGTCTTGCATAGTAGACTATGGGACACTGAGTCGAACGCTTCCGTGCAGTCTATGGAGATCATAGCGGTCGCTTCGTTCTTGGCTGTGCTTTGACTCACTTCCGCATGTATCTTCGCTAGGTGATGATCCGTGCAGAGGCCTGCCTGATAGGCGGTTTGCTCCGGTGGGATGAGAGCTATCTCTGAGCAATATGTCTTGAGATAATAGAGGACAATTTTCTCAAAGACTTTGTCCAGATGCGGAAGCAAGCTGATGGGCCTGTAGTCTGCTGGCTGTGATCCCGACTTCATGGGTTTGAGTAGAGGAAAAAGAATAGCTCTCTTCCAAATGTCAGGAAAATATCTTAACCTGAGGCAAGTGTTGTATAAATTGGTCAAGTGAGCTATTCCTCTTCTTGGCAGTTGTTTCAGCAATATGGTTTGTATCCCGTCGTGGCCTGGTGCTTTATTCCCCTTCGTACGACGGAGAATCGCCTTCAGCTGCTTCGGGGATACAAACATATAGTTGTTTCCTGTCTCATCGGTAGGTAGGTCTGTTTGTGCAGGATCAGTTCTTCTTGCGTTGATTCCACCATAGTGATCTGAAAACTTGGTAACCTGTTCCTCTACTGTCAACAGCTTGTCGCCGTCGTGGAGTAGTGTGGAACTTCTCTTCTTAGTGCTGGTTTTTAACAGCTTCCAGAATTTTCTGTAGTGCGTGGACCTCAGTTTCTCGTGCCTCTGTGCAGTTCTCCATTGTTTTATCAGACTGCGAATCTGCGTGGTAAGGGAGTGAAACTATTGTTTTGATATCCTATTTTCATACAAATCCGTTCAGTAGTTTTTGCGAGAAAGAGACACAAACTTTCACATTTATAATATTAGTAGGATTAGTAGGATATCAAAACAAATAGTTTCACTGAGGTTCTTTCCGTTATTTTAACAACTATGATCGTAAAATTTGTCTTTAATTATGTACTATAATGGATTCTCCACAGTACCTAAAAAACTATAGCGGGCACGTGTCCCCTTGTGCCCCCATAAATCCGCGCTTGCTATAGCCTATGTGCTATTCTGATGTATAACCTATAATATTGTAAAGTTTCATTCAAATCCGTCCAGTAGTTTTTGCGTGAAAGAGAGACAAACATACTAACTTTCACATTTATAATATTAGTAAGATTAGTAGGATATCAAAACAATAGTTTCACTCATGTTTATTCTGTTATTTTAACCACTATAATCATGCGATTTGCCTTTAATTATGTACTATAATAGATCCTCCATAGTACCTAAAAAACAATCGAGGGGGCCCGTGCCCACGTGCGCCACCCCTAAATCCGCGCTTGCTATAGCCTATGTGTTAATCTGATGTATAAACAAGATTACTGTCAAGTTTCATCCAAATCCGTCCAGTAGTTTTTGCGTGAAAGAGAGACAAACATACAAACTTTCACATTTATAATATTAGTAAGATATAAATATATATATATATATATATATATATATATATATAGACACTTATAATTTCCTTTATAAACCTGTAAGAAGCTTGAATAAATAAATTATTATTTGACTTCAGTAGGAAATCCCGAGATATATAAAACCAAATATTTACCCGCTCTTTTTCGGAGCTGTTTTATTTTTCAAACTAAGATTCAGAGAACATTGGAATGCAAACATCACTACTGAAATTAAAAATTACTCCGAATAAAAAAATAGTTAGTAATATCTCTACGTTATTGGTAAGTGGGCATCCAAGTACATACTTAGATATTGTGTAAAGTAAACTTTCCCATACTTTAAGATTTTGAGAACATTGTGTTTACGGTATTCTGCAAATTTCATTTAGTTAGCATACAAAACCTCAACTTTTTGTCATACACATGTTCCAGAAAAGCATAAAGATCATTTTCCGGTAACACAGAGGACCTTAAAATTGTATTTTCGTTGAAATCTCCGGTTATAAATTGAGAACATGATCACAATATTTTCTCAGAATCTATATCCCGTATATCGCTCTTTCAAAAGAATAACGACATAACAGGAAAAATTGGCATTTTTGAGCTAAGTCTTCAGTAGTAATGAATGGTATTGGTTGAAACTTTGTAATTTAGGTACGATATAGCCAATATTCCGTTTCCAAGATTTTTGTTTTTAATAAAGTAATATATTGATTTATATGCCTATCATGATGATATATTGAGTCATGTATGTATCATGATTGAACCTGAAGTTTTATGAGAATAATGACATATGTTGAAATAAAAAAAGTGTCAGGCTTTTAAACGTTTGTAATGGCTAATAAACGAACTTCAATACCATCACTAGAATAGGAATGCTTTACTTTACCAATTCACAAACATTTTTTATTCACATAGAAATTTCAAAAACTTCAATTGAAGTTAGTTTTTTTTTTTTAGTTTTTGAAGTTAGTTAGAAAGTTAGTTTTTTGAGTTATAAAACAGTTTTTTTGAAGGAGCGATATAATTTAATTAAACAATTAAAAAAAACTACATTTCTCAAAGGTCCTCTTAATATATTAAAGTTTATGGCTTTTGTTATGGTTGATTAGATTAAAAAGAATAAAATGTTTACAAAGATAGATAACCTCAATAAAAATTATATTTTATTCTATTCGAATTATTATCCCAATAAATAATTTAAAAAGATTTTTCTGGATTTCGAAATATTTAAATGAAAGTAAAATAATGGCATGTAAAGGATGTAAAAAATAAGATGAAAAGTCTTTGATGATGGAGAATTGTCCTAATTACCAGGCTAGAAATAAAAGGTCATAGAAGTTTGAAGAATGATTATTTATATACTTTATAAAGATAATTATTTATTTAAATATACTTCAATAATAATATTTATAAATCTTAGCGAACTAGAAGGATCCAAGTCGGTACCACCAACCATTGCTAACAAACTACCGTCCGATTCGGCCAGATCACTCTTAACGCAATCCTCCCATCTACGCCTCAGAAGTTTACCTGTCGGCATACTGATTAACTTTTTTGGCATTCGTTCGTCACACGGACCAACAACAACATACGAGTACAAGCCAATCTTAATCTTCATGACATTATCACTTCTATAATATTAATCGGGTATTTCTTATTCTTACTTTAATTGCTCTTCCTTATAAAACTATATATCCTGAAAATTTCCTTAGTCCTCTTCACGATTACTATTTAGATTAGTGTGGTGTTATTTTTTATAAATATTACATTTTTTTTTTTTTTAGAATGAATGTCCTATAAAAGGGAGCAAAGAGGCTCAGTGGTAGAGCGCTGAGTTTCCTTGCCGAAGGCATGGGTTCAAATCCAGCTATGGCAGATTTTCTTTTATCTCTTAACAGTCAGGGATGGATTATTTGGAGTCTGGCGCTCACCCAGCCTTTATAAAGTGATTATTCAAATTAGGCAGAAAAATCAGGCGTTTGAGCGATATCTGGGACAAATCTCCGTGTACAACCATTGTTGAAGGAACAGTATGGTCTCTGCCATGTACCGAATCCAATATTCTGGTTTGTAGTGAGACAGCTTTTTTTTTTCTAAATATCTTGTGAAAATGATAATATATAAAAGATTATAACCAATAAGAAAATAAAAATTTGAATATCCCCGTAGGACTTTATGTTAAGTATGAATAAAATTAATATATGATTTGAAAATAACTTTATTAAGCTAATTTATTAGTAATTCTCTAATAAAATTATAAACTGAATCCGTGAGAGATTTAATCATTAGTAGTGATACCAGATACATCCTATAGAATGCCGAGTCTGCTTTTCGGATCAATTATTTCTGAAAGGAAATGAATTGGGTTGCATCCATGATCAAAGGAACTGGAGTTCTCTATTGGGGGCTGCAAAGCTTCAATTGCTGCTTCGTAAATTTGATTTGACTCCGGCAGTAGCTAATAGGCACCTTGCACCTTCTCCTCTAATGGAACCTCTATCGGCTTCTCAAAAAGTAACTGCTCAGAGGAAAAGCTTTTATTTATTTACTTTTTTAAAATAAAGAATATAAAGTCACTCAATAAAATATATAAAAAATTAAAATTAAAAATTAATATAAAAATTAAACATTTTTTTCTTTTAAGGTAAATTTTTTTTTCAAGAGTATTCATTTTTGTTTTTAATTTTTTTTTTAATTAGTGAAAAGATAAGAATAGATGCCTTCTAAACATTTTTTCTTATAGAAATTTTAAAATTTTGTTAGCTGTATGACCGTTCTTTTTTTTGTTTCTTTTTTTCGAAAAAATCCAACATACATATAAAATGTCACACATATATATAAAAGTTAAATTTTATAAGCGTACCATTTTTTTAAAGGGTAAAAAATTATGATCACTAATAAAACTGTGAAAAGCATGATTACTCATTTTTTCTTTTCTATTTTTTATAGTTACTATAAATTCATTTTTACTTCTTTTTCACACTCACACTTATATATATATATATATATATATATATATATATATATATATAAACAATATTTTCTTCTAACGTAAAAATTTTTAAATTTTTCTAGTTATTTAATTTATTTAAAAAAATCATTTTTGGAAAGAACATAACATGGGAAGAAGTCCCCCATAGGCATATTCAATTTAAACATTTTTTTCTCTATGAGTAAAAGTTTGTAAATAATTTGATCATAATTTTTTCATCATAATATATAGCCAAGGCTACATTTATAATTTAATCAATATTTTTTCCATGGGTATAATTTTGTTAAAAATGTTAAAATTTTGTTAACAGTGTGGTCGTACGTTTAAAAAAATATAAAGCCACATATTTATGTAAAAATTGAACATTTTTTTCTTATATGGTGTACAATCGTAAAAATTTCATTTAATACTGTATTGCTAATTTTTTTTATAGAATAAAATTTCAAACGTTTATAAATAAAATAAAAACAATTTTTTTGTATAAGGAATGTAAGTGTAAAATTCTGTTAACGGTGCGATGGTTTATTTAATTTTTTTTAAAGCCACGTCTGTACATAAAATTTTTAATATTTTTTTCTTCTAATATATAAATTTTAAATTTTGTAATCAGTATGATCATATTCACCAATAACGTAAATTTTACGATCTTTATTTTTTTTCGGAAAGAGTATAGAGCCTCAGATGTAAATAAAATTTAAATAATATTCTTGGAGTGCTACCGATTGGTAGTTTCTCCACCAGTGTTTTTCATGTCATATTATATATATTATAGTTGTATATAATATTATTATAGTTGTAAATATCAATAAATTAAATTTAATTTAAACAATATTTACTTCTAACGTATAAAATAAAATACAGTTAATTTTCATATTCTATGGCATATCTATTTTTTAAAGATATTTTCAAATATTACAGGACTTGCCAAGCCTTTGTAATCAATACGATGTACAGTTTTAAAAATTTCCTCTTAAGGTATAAAACAAGATGATATTTTTTAGCCGTCACATTAGATATGAACATTTCTAACTGCTGACCAATACTTGCATAAGCTAGGTAAGACAACAATAAAGAAAAGATTTAATAAAATTTTAGAAAGTTAGCATTAAGAAGAGAATTCTAAATCATCAGAACTTCTTTATTACTTCCAAGAAATGATGAATTATTTATTCCTTTATTCTGCAGGTACATTTAAATTTTATAATAATAATATTGAAATAAACCGTTGGAAAGTAAATAAAGCTCGAACAAAATGTAAATAAATAAACAGAGAGATAAATCATTGGTGAATCAAGCAGGCGATTAAACGAACCTTGAATAATTGAGTTTCTACCGTATATTTTATTATTTAAATTAAAATATACTTCAAGTAAATTACTATATTCATAGTTAGCGTAAAGAGTTCGAGAGCGTCTGTGGCAGATAGTTTATTTAATTTGTTGACAGTCGTTATCTACGTTTTTGGGTTCACCCAGCCTACATATATATATGTAAGTAATTCACACGAGGTCATATAAATATAATATTATATAAGAAAAAAAATGTTAAATAATGAAGTTTTAACACATTTTTTCCTGCTTCTTGGATCCCTTTCTAAGTAGGACTTTGTTTATATTTGTTACAAAAATAAAAACAATTTAAAAAAGTTTTTTTCGCATAAAAACATTATTATAATCTCGATTAAAAAGGAGGAGATATAACCAGTTTTTATATCATTTTATTATTCTATTTGTTTAGTCGCGGACCTGGACTGCCCGTCAGATGGAACGTACCGATCCATGCCTCTAAAATCGGGGATACTGTACCGCCAAAACCAAGGAGAGGGGAGAGCGACGCTATTGAGTCACCTCACTTGCTATTAGATCGCCGAGCGGAGCTGTTCTCCCAGACCTTCGCAGCATCGATCATCGCACACTGCCACTTATTACTCCGCTATCAAGCCGTTATTCCTCTGAGAACGTCAAGAGGTCTTAAAGTTTGTTACTCGCCAGAAGCTATGCTGAGATGATGATAATTGAGTATACATCACACAAATTGTAAGTCACATTTCATTATCATAAGGCCTCAAATCGTCAACTAATTCTTCTCCGGATGATCAACAAATCACATGGTACCAACCGGACAGTTCAAGTTAATTAGTGATATCATATTCATTGCTCCTTCATGCCGTGATCACTGGCGAAGATAATAATAATTCGCACATCTTCGCGCCTTATTGAAAACTTCATTATTACGTTCAAGTCTATTTTGTTGTAATTATCTCTTTGGCCATTATGGAGCATTTCTGTTATTGTTAATTATCGCTCCCATTCATATTAATCATTTTTCTTCTTTTGTTTGTATTAAATTACTTTGTTCATTAGATCGCTAAGTTGCATGTGTAGTTTTAAGTTATTCTTGTAGAAGCTATTATTAATTTGTATTTTCTCTTACATGTATATTTCATAGTATTTAAGAAAAGATATCTTGCATGTTATTAAAATTAATAAATCAAACGGTTTGTTAATATCTGAGATTTCATCCAAATTCCCGCGGTACTTCCATTTGCTTCCTATTAAATTATTCAGTCTAATCACGCCTTAACACTATTAATTAAAATAATGGATAAAAAGAAAATTATATATGCATATTTTGTATTGCATGCTATTTCAATTTTTAGTTAATTTGTTGACCTGTTTAACATACTCATACAGATATGATTGTGTACTTGTAGGAACTTCGTTTTGACTTTATTTACTCAAATAAATTAAATAAAAATTATTTTATGTAAAAGAACTTTCCAGTAGTAGTCTAACAAAAAGGACGATATCCTTAGTTTTTTTTTATTCCATTAAAGAAAACATTCTATATAGATACAAAGAATATGATTTTGTACCGTTTGAGGGATTACTCAAGTAGAAATTTCAGATATCTCTTCCACTAGGGAGATATGGAGGAATCGTTATCTCTTCGACAGTGCCAGCCTATTTGCTGCCATTGTGTTTGTTAGCAGAGCGATGTTAGTCTACACACCAATCGATTTGAATTTATCGCTTCAATTGTTTTATTGAATTTGCCTATTACAGTCAACAAGTAATTGCAATAACACTGCAATTTGTTGTTGAAACGCAGTTTAATTGCTAAATCGTTTGAGCTTTACTCAAAGTCACAGTTTCTTTTGAGGTAATTAACATACTTATTAAAGTCGGCTGAATTTGATATAGCTGATTGGATATACTATACAAATGTAATATATCAAGATAATTAAATTTGATTGAAATTTGCTGTTCATTTTTTTTCCGTTCATTGACCACGTTCAATTTTTCATTGTTTCCTTTTCTAAATGCTTCATACCCTCATTATGATTAATAATTGAAGTTTTTCCGAAATCCTTATCTGTCATTTATTTCTTCTGTTTTCATGTTATTTATCTCTAATTTTTTTTCACTTCGTTAACCCAACTTTTCGTTTTCCTTTTATGGATTAATACTATTTTATATTTGAAAAATAGGGCTTTCCTACAGATACCGTAGAAACTGTAACAAATATCGTTTCCGTGCATGTTCATCACCTTAGAGAATTGCTTAGAAATAGTCGAAAATTCCTTACCGAATAGCTACTTATTAAGTTAATATAAACTGTTGTTATATGATAGTTTTTGCGTTGTACAACAGTTGAAGGCCATTATTACCTGATGGTAGTAATAATTATTGCATTTTCCTGATTTGATTGACGATATGACAATCAGCACCCTGGATCCTGCAAATAGATTTTCACTTTCAAAACTCTCGGTTTATTGTTCATCCCTCCATTTTTATTATTATTCGTCCATAATGTTTTTAGTGGTTATCCTGTAATATATACCCACTCTCTAATATAACAATAATGACACTAAACGCATGTTATAATTATTTTATCAAATTATTTGGTCAGTTAATTTGTTGAATATATGGGCACACAAAAAATATTAAACTTCCAAAATTGCCCTCAAGATCATTTGGGTTGGGCATTTTTAGTTTAGATTATCTTCGCTCTAAGGAATTTTAGAAAGAACTAATCATTAATATCAATGATGAAATGAGGGAAGAGAAAATTTCTCCCAGCTATATCATTTTTATTTCTATAAGGAGCTATCCTTGGAGGGGCTTTTCAAACTGAATGAGATTGTGAAGGTAATAGGAGTTATGGCGGAGATTCATAAAGGCGAGCCCTTCTTTGAGGGACCTGAAGAAATCCGGTATGACCAGGAGAAGGACAGTGAAAAATGACCAAGGGCGGGATTATCCTCCGAGGAAGGTATAGGGCCTATTGTAGGGCAACTACAATCTACCATAGGGCGGGATATTGTAGCTCCTATCTTCATCTCTCGCTCCGGCCCGCCATCAGTTGTCCACCCCCAGTCAATACAAACTCAACCCCAATTTTCTTTTCAATTTATCATCCTACCTACCCTCTTCCATTATCATAACTCGGCATGGTATTATGCTTTTAAATAGATCTAGGAAAGAGAAAAAAAAAAAGAAAGAAAGTGCTAAACCGCTTATACGGATAAAATAAGAAATAAGATAATCCCGCACTCCGACAAAGAAATGCGCCATAAAAAATGTGTGAAGGCTGGCCTTATTACAATAAAAAAGACATAATCATTTTACTGATTTGATATTTTATATCAAAATTATAATAAGTAATAATGGACAGAAAGAGAAATATCAAAAACTATAAAATTTAAAGTATTTGAATAATTGATTATTTTATATAAACTTAATAATGGACTATGCGAATCACATAAAGTATACCTTTCTATAGAATGGACCAAATATAGCCTAGCGGATAAATTAATTAATTCATTTGAATAATTTATAAATACAATTAACTAAGTGTAAATTAATATAAATGTTTAAAACCAAAGCTCAATTATTTACTTAATTATTAAATACTTAAACTTAATACAATAAAAAAAACCTTGAATTTGAAAAAATTAAAATTTTTAATTAACATACTTGTGATAATCAACTATTGCATCATAAAAATTATCTGATAAATATGCCAAAGTTTGGAAAAAATGTAAAATTTTAAAAAATATTTTTTTTGTTTTAAATTAAAAAATTAAAATTTAATACATTTCAATAATTTATTATTTCATATAAACTTAATAATGAATTTAGTACATAAAGAAAATTATATGAAAAATATATTCTTTAGAATGGAGAGAATGTAACCTAGTCAATAAATAAATTTATTAAAACCTGTACCACTACAACCCATGAAGGATTTTCGGATCAGTACATGTTAGAGACTGTCTGTTTCTTGGACAATGGTTATGCAAGGAAGTGATCTGTCCTTGATCACGCTCAATCGCCAGAGTTTTCCCCCTATTTTGGGTACCCACTTCATAGAGGTTGGGTGATACACAGGAGGATCCTAGATCTTATAGGATCCATTTCCACCTCCCATCAGATAAAATAAATATCTGCCGGTAATAGATAAAAACGGGTAATAAAATTTATAAAATATAACTACAATTTTAATATTTTAGAATCACAATAGTAATCAACTCAGTGAATTACAAAACCTAGCTTTAGTATAATAAATGAAACTAAAAGTTTTAATAATTTAATATTTAAAATAAATATAATAATAAACTCAGTGTAAAAAAAAATGTAGGGGAAAAAGTTACCCCCATAGAATGGACAGAATAATAATCAATCAGAATCAACTCTGCGCATCACATGTATTATCTAAATATGATGCCACGTTTCTTGGAGGAAACGAAAATTCAACTCTGAATCATTAAATCCTTTAGAAACATTCACAACTAAAATTTCCAACAAAATTCAATGCCTACGCCTACACTGACTTACAAGTGAAAACTTTCAGAACAATAACAAAAGCACCGCGGTGTTTTATCAAGACAACTTCACATCACTTTCACACGAGAAGCTTTAAGGAATACACGCGCTACCAATTAAATACGCCTTAAAAAATATTTTACGAAGAAAGCCTTACCAGTCAATGACGTCAAAGCTGAAGGCCCTCCTCAATACTGCCGATATAAATAATTGACTGTTGTAAATAAATATTTTAAGGTAACATTATTATTTAAATTTATCCGATTTTTTTTCAGTAAGGTATTTTTGACTATTTCACAATAGATGAAGTAGTCAAACTGCATGAAGTAAATATGTTACATAATGTAACGTTATGTAATTATGTGCCATTTAAATCGATGTGTACGTAGGCCCTTATCTGGTTCGAAGGCTCAACTTACTCCTTGAGTAAGAGCAATACAGTAACGCACTGCGGGTCTGCAGACCAATTTAAATGAAGGAGCAAAACTATAAAAAAGCTTAAAGTTATATAAATGTGCTGTATATAAAATGAAATAAATTTCGAAAAGCTTTTTGTTAACCACTTAATCATTAATTTTATATAAAATTATGGATGATTTAAAAAAAAATAAGAAAAAAGTCAATTTTTTTTGTATGTATAATTCAAGATATTCCTTACTTAATGATTAAAGGAAAAATTAACTAAAAAATATTTAATGGGTGTAATAAAGAACAATGAAGTTGGGTGGCTCAGTGTGTAGAGCGCCGATTTGCCGAGCTATAGCTCCTTGATTCGAATCCGTCGGTGGGACATATCCTATTTTATCTAAACAGCTACAGATCGATGATAAATCGATAGATCCAGGTCGGGATAGGAAATTTAGATAACAATAATTAAGTTTCGTCTTTCAATTATTAGCATCCTTTTGGATTTATATTACGTCGTGGCGTAGACATTACATTTAAACTTTAACGCCGATACTTTATTATCAAGAGAGTATTTTATCATTACATTGCAATACAATAATAAAGTATTATTAATAATTGCTACGAATAAGAACATAATTTGTATTTATACATTCTATATCTTATTTCAGTAAATGAGAAGAAATCTCAGTTTAAAAATCCAAAATATATTAATAAAATGAATCATTCTTCTTTAGACTCTTGGAATGTAATGATGTGACAATTGACGAAATAAAATAAAACAAAAGAATATATATAGAATTAACATATGTTACAGAAAAAATTTACTTCACTAGTTTGTGTAGGTTACTTTATTACGCCTACATAGCCTATCTATGTTTAAACTATTAAAAATTAAACTTTTATTATTAATTAAACTATTAATAAAAACATAATATACTATAGAATAAAAAAAAGCTTACTAACAATTGTTAAAAAATAAGATATAAAACATGATTAATTGCAATTGTAAATAATTCGTATAATCTGATTAAATGATTTATTAATTTCAAAACAAAGCCCCTTTAATATTCATCTACCAAATTAAAAATTGATTAATTCATATAACAAATGAATAATGACAGTGATAAAAAAAATATCGGTTTTAATTTTTCACAGCTAATCATTTCCCCTTTTCTCATAATTTCAATTAGGAAGAGTAAAGCAAACCCTTTATAAATTTTAAACCAATAGCATAAATTCGGGCCAGTTGGATTAGAGAGAGAGAGCCTTTGGAGTATCGCTTCGCTCTCTTCATTTGAATAACCTAATTAAACATATGCCTCGTTTAATGTAATAAAGTAGGCATGCCGTATGTAAAATTCAACGTAGATGAATCTCACAATTTTATATAAATATAGATTTCTACTTGATTCATGTTTTTACTACAGTCATACAAGTTAATATATTTTCAAAAATCAAATTTTTATAACGTACATTTATTTTGAAATATTAATTAACAACTCATTATTTGAAGTAATTAACGGCGTTTTAAGGCATACAAATTATTTTAAGCTGAAAGAATCTTTAATCGTACAATAAAAGTGTTTAGGAGGTTATAAGAAGCCTAAACGATTTGTGTATTTTAAAATGATGCTATCTATAAGTTTATGGTTGCTTCATAGCTATAGTAGAGCGTCAATTATGCGAACGTTCAACTAGCCAGGCTTATTAATTTATCGGGGATGTTGAACTCCTTGCAAAGTCCTTCCCAGTTACTGCTGTTGTAGACAGCCCTGAAGTCCACAAAAAGGTAGTATGTTTTAGTTTTAAGTTCATGCCCTCCCTCTAGTATTGTTCTGTTGCAGAACATTTGATCTTTCCAGCCTAAATCCTGATTGGCAGAGTCCAAGCTTCTGCTGTGCAAAGGGTAGGATACGCTGGAACAGAATGTTGGAAAAGATCTTTTGTCCGCAAGATAGAAGAGAAATTCCGATGTAATTTTGACATTGTAGTTTGTCCATTGTTTATTGCGGACTACTTCAATAAATTTCGTTATCTTTTGGCATTCTCCTTACGTCATGTGAATTTTTGTTATTCGAACTATTTATTATACGAACCGCATTTAAAGACATTTCGGATAATCGAAGCTCTACTGCTTATGTAAATAAAAAAAAATCCATACCACTACAACCCATGAAGGATTTTTGGCTCAGTATTTAGTAGGGGGTGAACTGTGTCCAGGACAAAGGCTGTACAGTAAAATGATTTGTCCGAGATTTTTCCTAAACAGATTTTCCCCCTATTTTGGGTATCCACAATATACAAGCTGGGTGAGCCCAGGAGGATCCTAGAACCTATAGGATCCATCTCGAACTAATATATTGAATTAAAGTCTTCCAGCAGCGGGATTTGGACCCACGACGTTCGGCACGGCAACTCAGCGTTTTATCCCTGAGCCAATCTGCTCTCTAATTTATTTTAATAACATCTATAAATTATATATATATATATATATATATATATATATATATATATATATATATATATGTGTGTGTGTGTGTGTGTGTAAAGTAATATAGCATCGCGATTAAAACCTTCTATAAATAGTAGTAAAAAAAGTACTAGTAAAAAAAATAATAATTGGTAATCAGAAATAATAGTAAAACATATTGGTATTTGAGCAGGTTTTCGATTCAAGTTGATTTACAACAGGTTTTAATTGTTTATTCGTTTTATTTCTTAATTTTTCAAATTAACATGAGCTTTAGTTATAGATAACTATATGATAAGCTATCGCGAGCTTTAATATGGAAGAGAGAATGTATTTATGGGAAATGAGTAGAATTCGGTAAGCATTCCCGCCATTCTCCCTATTTCGGTTATCGAGTATTTCATAGAGCCTGCATGAGTACCAGGATGGTCCTAGATCCCATAGGATCCATCGGGTAACTAATTAAATAAAAGTCTTGTCAAAAGCAGTGGGATATAAAACCCGTGACCATTGGCACAGCAACTCAGCGCTCTACCACTGAGCTAATTCTCTCCCATATATTTATATATTATACAAGATTTAATATGGAGACTTGTACTCTATTCACTGTATACGGTGTAGCAATAACGAAGATTCTTCTTAGGTAGGGAGTAGAATGCCTTTTAAGGGGGAGACATCAATAAGCGGAATGAATAGAAGCATGACAAGAATTGAGAGACGAGGAGAGGGATGGAGAGGGATGGAGGGGGATAGAAGCTACCCATTTTAATTAAACTGTATCCATTTTGCGAGGGAACTGTATCATTTGTCAGCGTCAACCTGTTGGGATCCTCTTAGAAATGTGCTTACGCAGCTTCCCTGCTCTTATGTAATTTCGCAGATTAATTGAGAAAGGTTTTGTGTTTGAACCCTCCTTCTACGGGACCAATAAGTAAATTTCCGCACCGAGTTAAATTATCCAGAATGACACAATAAATACACAATATAAATCCCCAAAAAACTTGTAGTTCAAGAATACCCGAAGCATCCAGAAGCATTTTACCCTAAATGAGAGGTAACCACTTTTAAGAGACTGGTTGAGCCCTTGGAATATCTACAGATAACGCAGGATCCACACATGTCTATTAAGAAATTAAATTATTTATCTTTCATTCATATTATTGAACTTTCCACCTTGCGCTAAGGATTTTGTAAAACGAACAGACGCTAGTCGTATTTTGGACGGCGTGCAATTTTTGTCCTGTTTTACTTCTCCAATGATGCTTGGTGATAATTTTATTTTTTAACAATTTAACATTTTTTATTCATAGGTTAAAAAGGTGTAAACAATATATTTTTATCAATTTATTTAAAAGAGGAAGTCCAGGAAGATATGGGAGGATATATACTCAAATCAAGAAGATGCACTTAGACAGGAAGATCTAGAAGGAAATGTCCGTAAATTTGGTTGGAGGAAACCTGAACTTTGGAGAAACTCTCAATAAATAAAAATAATTTAAAATGGGGTAAAAAAATTACTAAAACCTTGATATTATATTTACAAATTATTGAATCGTTCTACAGATTAAAATAATTTAAAGTATTGAGAAAACTTTCATCAATCCAAAATAAAAAATAAATCGTATTTATGAATTCAAACGAATTAAAAATTAAATCACAAACAAAATAATTATTTATTTCTTCTAGTAAAAAATTTTCTCGATACCAAATGATTTATTTCAAAATTCGAATATTTTTTTCGAAAATTATTTTAGGTATGTATAACAGAGAAAACTAATCTGTCTTCAGCATTCAGCTTTATTAGTGGTTTTAGATGATCAACTGATTTGATTTTAACTTCTCTCTTAAGCGTGTTTTATTTCTTTATTATTTCATTTTTAATTATTCTTTTTTACATTTCAGTACACTTCCGTATCTTTTTCTGAATAATTTCTATTTTCTACTGAACGGAATGTATACATATTCAATTGTATGTATATATATATATATATATATATATATATATATATATATATATATATATACACTCTTAGCTTTTTATGCCACCTCCCTTTTATAATCATTCGTCTATATGATAATGATGCGTTATTTTGACTGTTGTGATATGAGACGTAGTACGTTTTTTCTTTTACAATTGTTTCCGATGATGCTTTGAGTAAATATTGTATCTCAATATGTTCCTAGATAGTAAAAATATCATGAGCTGGTTGATAGAAGTTTTTTTTCTGATTTCTGTCGAAGTAAAACGTAACAATTACATAGTGCTGTGACCTAGTTTAAAAAAAAACTATTTCTTACGATTGAAACATCGATGATTTTATGTATGATATCTCCTATGAATTTATGATTTTTAGATCAATAAAATAAAGAAGTATACTGTGCATATTAAGCACATTAAGTAAGCGCTCTTCATATCGTCCAAGCCCCGCACCATTGAATAATATGTTTCAGAGTGATTGTTCAGTTTCGGTATGCTGATTAAATTAATTTATACATTGTTTTTCATAAGTAATAATAATAACCAATTTAAATAATAAGCTTCCTATGTCATGAAATAAAAAATAACTTGAACCTGGTACCTATGGAACACACATAATTGGAATACCATTCATAGGAGTAGCTCAATTATAGACACTGAATTTATAGAGACTGGATTCACTGTTGTTATTACAGAATACATACATAACATACGCTGCATACATACGATGTTATTAGAGAATACAACTGCGAAGGCTTGACTAGAATTTGTATCTGGAAGTTATGAGGTCGAATTGTTACTCACCTAGCTACAATTGATATAAAATAAAGGAAGCTATTCTAAACGCTAAGCTTCCTGTGGACTACATGATGTTTCAGGTGTTTATTTAATTATGGCATCATCAGAGAAAAAAGAATAACACTAAATGTGAAAAGATGAGGTACGTCTCACATCAACAGTAGAATTATATACAAGATGTAATTATAATATAAATGGGGAATGGTAGATAATGTTTAAAATTTATGTTCCCGCCCACTGGCAAAATTTTATTTAATCTATCAGTGGCCAGAGATGGATCCTATAGTATCTAGCCTCCTCCTAGTGCTCACTCAGCCTCTTAAAGAGGATACCAAAAATAAAGGGGAAAATCTGGCGGTTGAGCGTGTTCTAGGACAAATCACATCCCTGCACAACCCTTGTACTAGAAAAAGTGTAGTCTCTGCCATGTACTTAACCTTTCATGGGTTTTAGTGTCACAGATTTTTATTTTTTATGAATAGTAGGATTTTGTATGAGACGACATAATGTAACCTTTACACAAAGTTAACTAAGAAACCTTTCACAGATGTTTAATCGTCATTGAGATTATTGTTAAATTGTTAATATTCCTTGTTATATTGTAAAATAAAAATCATAAATTCAGATTATTCTGATAATTTTCCGTTTGTATTTTTGTATTAATTTACCTTAATTGTTACCTGTTTGGATGGTGTAGAGTACCTTTCTTATTTACTTATTAAAATATATAATTTAATATTTCACTTATAAATAACACAGCTATATGTATCCCTAATAATACACAATATTATATTTATTCTCATAATATAAAATTTTTACTTAATTACAAATTTATTACATTACTCAAGTATTACAAACTTAGATACAGCGTTTATAAATAGATTATGTATAAATAAGGGAGCGGTGCTATCAACTACTAGTTAGCCGAAAATAAGATACTACAGCAAAGCCAACAACCTCAATTACTAACTTCTAAATGTTTTTCCATATTTGAGGGAACCGAATCGGCCATTTGGAATCGTTTTATTTAGTTCATTCGGAGAAATAACGCATTATGGTCTATGCAATTAGGACTGTTCGAAAAATTTTAACTTTTAGTGTGTTTATTTGATTTCGTATGCTTTGTATAATTCAGTCGTCATAAATTTAACAATCTCCATAAATTTAACAATCTTAGAACTAGTATTTATGTGGGAATGGTTGACTTAATATATCGTAGAATGTGAAATGGTCGAGGAGTGTAAGTAATAAATTTTACACAAAATAGGTTGGAGTATAACATATTTTATTCGTACCAATGCGTTGCAACGGTTCGGTCCAAAGAAAATGTAACAGGTTAAATAAACAAAAATTATAGGTACGGCAGGAAACAAATATAATGAACAAAATTATGGAGTAATTTATGAGATATAACAAAAGTGAAAATAAATCTAGAATATAAGTAAACATAGTAAGTTTACAAGAGAAATAATTTTATTACAAAATGTTGTGAATATCTTGTTATTGTTGAAAGACAAAATGAGTTTGAAATAGGTAATGTTAAAAAGAATATGAAGCTATTTTAGAGTTATATGAGCCGTTCAATGCACAAATTGACTAACTCCAATTTTTGAAAATCCTAAATTTAAGGATTAAAGTACTGGGTAAAGTCATGAATTTTTATATTTATAAAATCTTTCTATAATAATAAAGGTTAACACCACTAAACGACAAACATTTTTTGGCCACTGAATAATAAATAATTATTTTTCAGAGGTAATTTTGATTAACTTCGTACTCTAGCAAGCGCTAAATGATGAATTTTATCATATTAGAAAGGTCCAACCACACCTTACCCAATTTAAATATGCTAATTATAAAGATTCAAAATTTAATGAAATCAATATAAGGAAATTTGTGGCAGGTAGACCTCAAATTTTGAATAATGTTGATCAGCCTTTATTATATTCTAAAGGTAGGTATCGTGTGGCCTATGAATTAACGGTCTCTTTAAAAAAGTATGTAATAATCTCTTATTTATTTTTACCTTGATAATTATCATTTCCAACGGATAAATAATTTTCAATTTAAGGTAAAACTTATAAACCATTAAATTATATTGTTTCTGAAAAGTAATCCTATTTTTAGATATTGTAAACTTGTCGCTATTTTTGATAAGCACTATTAAGTACATAATAATTACATATGTAATGACAATAAATACATACATAATAATAAATACATAATAAAAATAAATAATAAAATTTATATAATCATTTTTTTTTCACTTGCCAAATCGATTAACTCCACCGGTCACTTAAAAACTGTAACATTTCTGACGATAACTTTTTGACTTATTAATTTCATTTACTTTTAGATTAGTGCAACATCTATATATATAATAATATTTGAATTTATATTTATATTTGCATTGCATATATATGTGCAAGGGAATTGTTCCTGGTTAGCATGGGTAAAAAACATGTACCGGGCTAAGGATTAAAAACAATGCACACTATTTTCTCGTATATCTCCACTTTTTGGTTTATGAATTAATCAAATTGTGCATTGAAAGGGTCCTATATTACATATAATAACTATACTAAAATACATAATTTAATAAAGTGTCCAAAATAACTAGCAACGATTAAGGTATAGATACCTTAATCATATTCATCCATTAAAGTCATGTTTCTTTAAAAAAATTCTATAAAAATTCTAGGGGATCATCTATCCTCCATGGTCAAGATAATATTACATAAAAAACCAAATTTTGATCCTTGAAAGACTAGATCAATTTTGAGTACTTATGAATATGTTTTTTAATATAAACATATTAAAATATGTCTTAAAATAAACATCTACAAAACAACACAAAAACTTTTTTAAATATTTTAAATATTTCATTAAATCCTTTAATTAAAATTTATAAAATTATTACATGGAAGATTTATTTTATAAGATCTATAAGTAGAGAATAGGGTTAGGTTATTTTATTCTATCTGATTTGTTTATAGAGCATGAGGCGTCTTATGTTCTATTGTTTTTTCAATTTTAAAATAATGGAAGAACACAATTTACTAATTTCTCCAGCCTCTTTTCTATCGTTTACTGTATTTTCCTATTTATCGTTTATGAACAGAGCCTCTAAATATTTTTTTTTAATTGTGCTATTCTCTCTTTGTAAAATTTTGGGTTTGTTAAAATTAAATGCGTGTAATTCTTTTTTTACAATGTGCTAATAATGCGGTGCTCGTTTTAGATTATTCGCTTTAGGTTTAAGATTATTTTGATGATGATAAATTCGGTTTGTTAAATGTGTACTTGTTTGTCCAATGTATATTCCTTCACAATTATTACAAGTAAGTTCATATATTAAATTTTTATTTTATAAAATTGGTATCTTGTATTTTTGGCTGTTTATTATGTTTTTGATCGGGTTTCGTGTTTTATGTGCTATCCCTATTTCTGGTATGTTGTAATTTTTAAATGTTGGTTCGATTATTTCTGATAGACCACTGATATAGGTTATACTACTATATTTCAAAATATAATATAATTCCCAATTATATAAATTCCGTTCATAATATAAATTCAAATATTATTGTATATATAGATGTTCCATTAATCTAAAAGTACATGAAATTAATAAGTCAAAAATTTATCGTCAGAAATTTTACAGTTTTTATGTGACCGGTGGAGTTAACGATTTGGCAAGTGAAAAAAAAATAATGATTATATACATTTTATTATTTATTTTTATTACGTATTTATTATTATATATGAATTTGTTGTTACTATATATGTACTTAATAGTGATTATTAAAAAATAACGCCAAGTTTACAATATCTAAAAATAGGACTACTTTTCAGAAACAATATAATTTTTTTTATTTTATATTAATTAATTTAATTGTTTATAAGTTGTACCTTAAATTGAATATTATTTATCCGCTGGAAATGTTAATTATCAAGGTGAAAAATAAATAAGAGATTACATACTTTTTTAAAGAGACCGTTAATTCATAGACCACATGAAAAATAAGTCAAGTCCAGAAATATGAATTTTTTTAGTGCTTTAAAATGGCTGGGCTTTTGAAGGAGATATAAAAAAAAAAGTTAGAATACGACCGGGCTTTCAAGTTATTATAGAAAGCACTGGAATTGTTTCAAGTACCACTATGAGCTTAACTGCCCTTTTTACTTTTTATTTCAAGTTTTAAATGAAATAAACGTTTTTTTTAAATATATTTTGTATACGTTTCTACAGAAGCCACCAGCTGTTTGAGATTTTTTATGGCCCTTATTTATTTTTTTTATATGACTTTTTTATTTAATCGTAACTATTGAAGATGAGTGAATCTGTATGGTTTTATGTACCGCAGCATAAAACAAAAAGAGCATACTACTTAAAAATCTTCCATTCCTGTAATGAAGTCTCTAAAGCAGATGTTTTTTTTCTTTTATCATTGTCCGGACTAAAAGTCACGAATGAAAAAGAGGTTATTTAATACGTTGATCCATATATATATATATATATATATAAATTAATAGGCTACTTCAGTAAACATTATGTGGTTTGATATTGCGTGTACTTGATGTACATAGCAATTACATGTTAGTGTGAAATATATCATTTCTGTTGATTTCCCTATACTACGTTATCATAGCTTTGATACTCAATGATCATCAAATGATAGTTACCCAAAATAGAAATGAATGTGATATAAATTTTAGCCCAATGTTAATCTACTTACATATGGCACTAGTATTTCAGGTATGGCACAACTAAACAATCAGTGTACTCTCATCACAACTTTATCAAGCTAGCGAAAATTAAAAACGTAGCTAAAAGGATAAATATTCCTGTTTTTTTACATGCCGTTTATACAGGTATGTGATTAATAAATCACTTCCCTGAACGTCCCAGAAACAATACAGTCTCTACCTAGTACTGAACCCAATACTTTTCACTTCAGAAAGCACGAATGTCATTCTTAGTGTTCTAATGCTATCCCAAGCTCACTTATAGTTTTTCCATAAATCCGAGTTTTGACTTATGTCACCTTGGGCTACTAGTGCGATATTAAACAAATGTATTATATATATTTAAAAAGATGAAATTGAAGATTATAATAATGCAAATACCATAGTTGTTGTATAATTTATAATTAAATTAGCAATGTAAAGGTTTATTAAGATATATAATTTCTAAAACACTTAATTATAGAAATCGGTAACAAATTCTAATTAAAATTCATTTTGGTCCAGTACGCTCCTTTTGTATTTAAATAATTGTTCAATACAATTTCACGTATGTAATTTCACGTAAAGTGGTCTTATTTTCTTCTTCATTTTTGTTTTTGTTTGCAGAAATCAACAATTAATTATTTACTCTTTTAGGTTTCCACGGCCACTATTATTACAAAAGACTTTGTTAATTTCTTTTGGTTTAGACCGTGTTGATAAATTTTTCGCCAGTCTTTCGACAGCTTGCTGACTTCTTCAGGGCTGGTGAAACGTTGGCGAAACGTTTATCAACACGGTCTAAACCAGAAGAAATCAACAAAGTCTTTTTTTATTAATTATTTATTTGAATTTAAATAGTTCAAGAAAATTTTAAGGCTAACTAGAATGTTAAATTCCAACTATAAAATACTAAATCTATAACAATTAATATTAATAGGAGGCTCAGTGGAAAAGCACCAAGTTGCGATGCCGAAGGTCCGAGATCCAAATCCGGCTTTGGCAGATAGTTTATTTAATCTAAATAAACCTTTATGTTCTTGCAGTGGCGTTCTGGAGTCCACTGAGTATATTGTCATAAGCTGCTGCGCTTTAGAGTCACAAAGATCTAATTTGCGTTGGGGTACCGGACTTTACGTCCTTTCCGAGAATGAATTCCCTCAGCTCATGACCCGAGACAATTACCCGTACTTCAAAGAGTTTTTGCACAAGTGGAAAGCGGAAGTGGGCAGAGGACTTTTCAATCTCGGAAGAAGAATTCATGAAAATGACTGAACGTAGGAAGCCTAGAGTGACGGTATCACATACAATATAAAATCTGCTAACAGCCGGAAATAGATATTTTGGGATCTGGAGCTATCCTGGCTCAGCCTATTAAAAGTTGGTATTCAAAGCAGGAGGAAAAACCCATCGGTTGAGCGCGATTTCGGATAAATCACTTCCCGGAACAACAGTTATCTAGAAACAGCACAGGCTCATGTACTGAACCCCAGGCTCTTCACGTGTTGTAGTGGTACAGGTATTTTTTGTTCTATAATATAACAAATTGTATCAATGCAACCGATATGTTGGGTTCAGTAAACTGTACTGTACCATGAAATCGGTTATCCAGGCTGATTGAGCCTTAGGATGATCTGCTGATCCCACAAGGTCTATCTTTGGTTGCCATCAGATTAAATAATTTATATATCACAGCAGGACTTGTGTGCTCTATATATTTCAGCGCCCGTCATCAATTTATCATGGAGTATAAAACATAGAAGAAAGTCACCAGAGTTAGGAGAATTCTGAAAACACAAAGAGGTATGTGAAAAATTAGATCGGATAAATCACTTCCCTGAACAATAGTTGTCCTAGAAACAGTACAGTCTCTAACTAAATTGAATATATTTAATAATGCATATACATGTTTATGTAATAATAAAGATACCAGTTTGGTGGTAAATAAGGCCAACTTTGAAGGACTAGAAAGTTTGTTTCTACATATTTGAATCACATTTGTGCCTCACAATTTGGCTAATACTCAAGTTTAAATTTAGTTTTGATTTTGAAAGCATCAAACTTTCATTTCAAGAAAGTTGCATCTCACCTTTACCGACTATCCCCAGATCCGCCACCCATGGGCCACCTCCCCATATCTGCCACACATGTGCCGCCTCCCCAAGTATCAATATTCCTAATGTTATTCTTTCTAAATTTGTTAAGCGAATAACAATGAAATAAAGATTATTCTGTTGTTATGATACTTAAGTGTATTTATGTAGATAAAAGAAAGAACGATATTTTTTCTCATTTGTCAACTGAGATTCTGATGGAATAGTCAATGTAAAACAAGAAAATTAGTATAAGCGAGTTTTGGGAAATATCAAAGAATCCTTAGCGCCAATGGTTGAAGAGTCTTATAGAGTTTAAATATTGTGGAAGAAGTTACAACTCCATCACCAAGCTAATTCACGTAAGTAAAAAATTTTGTTTATGTATAAATCTTTAAGCATTTTCTCTAACTAATATTTTAATCTTAACTAATAACTAACTATATATAACTATATATATATAACTATATATATATATATATAACTAACTATATATATATAACTAACATAAATCTTAACTAAGATTTATGTATAAATCTTTAAGCATTTTCTCTAACTAATATTTTAATCTGCTCCTCAGTTATTAACTTTTTTTAAAAATTTAATTTATTGATATTTACAACTATAATAATATTACAATAAGTAAATCTGCTATATGTACAATACGACTTGAAAAACACTTGTGGAGAAACTACCCATCGGTAGCACTCCAAAAAAGTTCTATAGTAGATGGTCTCGAGGCCATCATCTTTTCAGACGCCTCGGAGGGTTATCAGGAATAGTATGGGAAGCAAGTTGAGAGACTAGCGGATTCAAGTGTGTATGGAGCTTGTCATGGAAGGATAGGTATCTAGTTTGGGCCAAATCAGTAACGTATGGGATATTAAGATCATGATGGATGAGTTTGTTTGTGACATAATAAGGAGCATTGAGGATTTTACGAAGGATTTTGGATTGCAAGGATTGGATATGAGATGAATTGGATGGTTTAGTAGAGCCCCAAAGCTCAACTCCGTATGTCCAAATAGGTCTGATAACTGTCATGTAAATGAGTCTTTTGTAATTAATTGGGATCATAGAGCGTTTGTCCAGTAAATGTTGAAGTAGGCGAAAACGACGAGCAGTTTCTTGTCTTTTCAGTCTTGTATGAGGATTCCAAGTGAGCCGTTTGTCCAGATGGAGTCCTAGGTAACGTACCTGTTCGACAGGGTTCAGAGGAATATTATTAAAGGATACAGTAGGGCAGGAATTTGTAGGTTTACGACGAAGGGTGAAGGTAATTTGATGGGATTTGTTAGGATTAATTCTCCAATTTTGACACCATTCTTGAAGGTTTGAGATATGGTATTGAAGAGTTTGGGATGCAACAAATGGATCATTATTTACTGATAACACACATGTGTATTCAGCGCAAGTAGTGAGGACAGTGCTGGGATGGGTTGGGACGTCAGCTGTATATATCGTGTATAGGATGGGACCTATGATACTACATTGAGGAACTCCTGCAGACTGGGTAAAGAGGGAAGAGTAGGAAAAATTATGGTTTACTTTAAAGCTCTATTACTGAGGTAGGAACTGATACTAAGGAAGTAAGTAGAAGGTAAGAATTTACGGAGTTTGTACAACAGTCCCGAATGCCAGACTCGATCAAAAGCCTGTTCTACATCGAGAAAAGCTCCCGCGCAGTACATTCCGCGCTCTAATGCGGATGAGACAACGTCCACCACACGATGGCATTGCTGAATAGTGGAGTGTGATGTTCGGAAACCAAATTGGTGATCTGGGATTATTTGATTGGATTTTATGATAGGATGAAGACGTTTCAGAATGAGTTTTTCAAGTATTTTGCCCATTATGGGCAGGTGAGATATAGGACGGTAAGAGGATGAGAGATCTGGTGTTTTTTTTAGGTTTTGGTATCATCTTAACTATGGATAATTTCCAGGAATCAGGAAAGTACGTGGTGCGGAGTACGGCGTTGTATATATATGTAAGGAGTAGGATCGCTTTCCGAGGAAGGCGTTTTAGAATATGGGATGTGATTATGTCGTGGCCAGGGGCTTTGTTGACGGGTAATCTGTGAATAATGTTTGATATTTCGGAAGGATGTAATGCTTTAGGAGGAGGGGATAATTGAAGAGGAATACATAATTCTGCTTTAATGCATAAAGAGTGGGTTGGATTAAGGATATCTGAATGAGGGTTAAATGTGTTGAATAGATGCTGGCTGAAAATTTGTGATTTTTCTTCATCAGATCTTGACCAGGTTTGGGATTCGGTTAAAAGTGGATGGTTGAAATGTTTATATTTTAGGATTTTTTTGGTGGTATTCCATAATGATTTGTCAGTAGTACTCAGATTTTCTGTACGGTAATACAAATTTTGAAATTTGAATGTTCTGATCTCTGATTTTAATTTGTTCGTCAGTTTGGTATAATGACTCCTGTCCGATGGATATCTGGTGCGGTGCCACTTCGCTCTTGCCCGTCGTTTTTCTTTTAATAACTCGCGAATATGAAGTGGCCAGTTATTCTGTTGATAATGATTTTTACTTGGGAAGGTATTATCGCTTATATTGGTTTGTATTGCTTCTGTTAGTTTGTCTATTGCAGAATTGCTATCAACTTTTGTTTTAAGCGGAATTTTGAGGTCTAAATTATTTTCTAGATTCGATCGAAATTTATCCCAGTCTACACGTCCCAGTAATCAGTCTGAGATGAGAGGGCTAAAAAATAGGAATTGAATGTACTTGAAGTAGTACTGGACTGTGATCAGAGGAAAGGTCATCCAGGGATTTTATAGTTGTTTGATTGCAGGAAATCTGTGAGGAAACAAATATGTCAAGAATATTTGGACGTTTTTTGAGCGATGTAAGCCAATAAGTAGGGTTTATGGGTGCGAGGATAGAGAAACTATTAGAGGTTGAAATTCGGGATAAGATGCTACCACGGGAATTGGATGTTCGACAACCCCATCGTTGATGTTTGGCGTTGTAGTCCCCTCCGGCAATAAAACGCGGTCCGAGGGATCGGAATAAGGATTCGAGGAGGTTATAAGAAAGGGAGTTACCAGGAGGACAGTATACAGCTGAGAATGTCATATGGAAAGGACTAGTTGAAATGGTTACTGAAGTTGATTGAATGGCGTCAGTTGGAGTAGAAAGAAGGAATAAAAGAATGAGGAATGGATTTGTGGATAAAGATACAAGAACCGGCATGGGCTGTATTGTCAGGATGATCTGATCTATAAGTAATGTAGTCACGTATGTAAAAATATGATCGTTTTGTGAAGTGTGTTTCAGTCAATAGGGCAATGTATATGTGATTGTCATGAAGAAATAAGTCAAGTTCGTCTCGAAGGTTATGTAGGCCATTTGCATTCCACAGTATGATTGATAGGGGCTTAGTGTTCATCGTGGGGTAGTAAATGGCATTTCGGAAAGGAGTCGAGTTAGAAGGGAAATGAGTGGTTTGATGGTATTATTAAGGTCAAATAAGAAGGTCGAAAGGATTGTGTTGATGTCTACTGGATTTTGACTGGGAATAGGATATTAGACAGAAGGTTGAGGTGGAGGATTAGTGTTTCTTGGAACGTTGGTTGGGAGTTGGACCCTTCTTGGGACACTGTGAGCTGCATCAACATTCAATGGTGTTTGGGTTTGGAGGTTTATCATGGAAGAAGTTTGGGATGGAATTATGGGTTCACTCTGAGGTGGAAGCTTCACCCGTAGAGGAAGATGGTGAGAAGGGATGTCTTGGCGTGGAGGTAGTGGAGGTGGATGAGATTTGGGCACTGTTAGGGCGGCGCAAGGGTAACAGAGATTGCACCCTTGAACCACCTTTCCCTATTTTACTAAAAAAACTCTGATAGGCTGCTGCCTTAATCTGATCAAACAATTTTCTTTACAGAAAATTATCTGATATATTAACCATTTAAAAATTATATTTGAATTGTAAGATCAAATGAATAAATGGGATGTCAGATAATACCGAACGCTTATTTTTTTGAAACCTTACTTTTTGATAAATAAAGACATAAATCATATTTCTTAAAATTAAAACAAAAGAATAATTAATTAAATTAAAATACAATTAATACAATTATTGTTTCCAACAGTGAATAATTAAATAATAAACGAAAATTAAACCTTTTTGATTTGTACAATATAAAAGAACAAAACAAGTCAATTAAATCAAAATAAGCAGTTGAGTGAAATGATTAAAGTTACTAAACAAAATAATTCGAACATGAAACAAAATAAATGATATTTTTCAAATGAACTAAATGATGGTTATTTAATTGCGCAGTTAAAATAAATAAATGTCTAAATACCCTGTAGATTTAGATGTGCTGGAGTGAAGTCGAAGAAGACAAAGCCATGATGATTTATGGTTGAAGATGGACAATCAAGGTCGCACTCACGAAAACGATGACACTGACTGCCGTAAGGTAGGTCCTGAAGGTACGCTGGCCAAGACGACAGTAGAGGTGAAAATAAAGATGACCGCTCGGGCCGCTTTCGAAATCAAACTGGACTCACGAATAACTGTGAAAAAACAGATGGACCACTCGGGCCGCTATCCAAAACAAGACTTCACGAAAAACTGTAAAAAAACAGATGGACCGCTCGGGCCGCTATCCAAAACAAGACTGGGCGATGTTCGCTTGACTCACAATGACAAAAGTATATAACAGCTGTTTACAAACATTTATTTTCTAATGAAAATCAAAAAATAATAAAAAATACAGACTATTTCGGGGCTGCTGATTTCGGCTGATGAATGAATATTTTTTTTTGTCCCTGTTGAGGAGGATTAATATATGTTGAGGTCGACGGCTAGTTAATAACTTGACTACTACGAATACATACTACGAATTTTTTTGATGGGGACTTTATAAGAGTAAGACACTATCATCTGTGATCACAAGTGTCTATAAGCAACAAATTTTATGATGAAGATCAACAAAATCATGATTATTTCTCATTATAACTTTTACCTACATTTTTTTTCCTGTTTTTTTTTACAACTTAAGGAGTCATATCCCCAATATCCAAAAGCAACTGCTCTCTGTTTATCCAAATCCCCTCACGGAGTCCTCTGGCTGCCATGCGTTCCTTCACGCTCTCCATCCTTTGGTCTTCCTAGTTTTTTTCTTTCAGGTGGTATATAGTTCTGAATTTTCATTGGCTAGCGGTTTTCGTCCATTCGCATTAAGTGGCCATACCGCTTTAACCTTTTAGTTCTGATCTGGTAAAGGATGTTCTTTTGACATCCGAACTTGTCTCTAACTGCTGCGTTTAGGATCCACTTGGTTCTCGATACACCACAGCTTCTTCTCCAGAAATCCATTTCCATGGGAAGCAACCTATTCTCCACCTTTTTCGTGAGTGTCCAAACCTCTGATCCGTATGGGGCTAAGCTTTCCACGAAGGAATGGTAGATCTTCTTTTTAGTTTCCAATCTTATTCCCTTTTTCCAGTTTATCGCACTTATTATTTTTTTTCCCATATTTAACTTTAAAATTTTACTTACTTAAGGTCTAAAAAAAAGAATTTTTTAAATTGTTCTGCCTTATAATCACCTTCTGCAGTTTCTCTGAATACATTATTGTAGAATGATGGAGTCGAATTTTTATGTACGTTTATGCGATTAGTTTTATAAGATAATAAGCATGATTGTCTTCGAATGATTGATCGAATTTGTAAATTAAAAGGAGAATTAGAACTAAAATACAATCAATCTAAAATCTTTAATTACATAAGTTTAATTAAATGTTTTATTCCAAAAATTATATTCCAACCTTTTTTTACAATTCCAAGAAAAACCCCTATTCCAAGTTTTAATAGTGGGTTCTTGCAGTGCTGGAGGCTATCAAAGAATTTGATATGTCTCCGTGTGATGAAGTCCGTTACCGTCGGGAGTCCGAGAGTCTCGTGTATTATATCTGATTTCGTCTTTTGTAGAGAAGTGTGCCTTACTATACGCCTCAGCACACGGTTTTGAAATTGTTGGAGCCTTTTTGAAGTTGTTGGCGAAATGTTATTTAACATAGGCGCCCATAAAGGAGTGCTGGTCTAATAAACTGCCTTATAGATCATTACTTTGAGGCGGAGTGATAAGTTCGGTGAGGTTAAAAGATGATTTAGCCTGTAAGATTTGGTTCTCACCGACCCTGATCTTCTTATTGCAATGTTGGGATAACGTCGTGCCGGTCGAGGGTGACACCGAGATACGTTATCCTCTTCGCAGGTGTGTTAACTTTGCCTGCTACTCTATCAACCTTAGGTAGAGGGCGCTTATTTTTTTGGAAGGAGAGAATAATACAGTCGGTCTTCTTGGGATTAACTGTAATATTCAATCCGTCCTGTCTTTTAGTTATTTCCTCACAGGCCACCTCCGCCTGCCGTAGAGCTCTCATTGCATTCAATGAGCTACTGTAGATGGCGATGTCATCGGCATACGCCACCACAGTAGCTTTTTTGTATTTGGCACCAACGATTTCCGCCGTATAAACTGAGAATAATACCGGTGATAGCACAGGCCCTTGAGGTACACCACACGTAAGTGGAAAGGGGTTGAACAGCCCTTCGCCGACTCGTACCTTTATTGAACGTTGTGTAAGAAAGGACCTTATGATAGTATATAGCTGGTCGGGAAACTTGTTGTCCTGCAGTGTCTTTCATAGAAGGCTATGGGACACTGAGTCAAACGCCTCCGTGCAGTCTATGGATATCAAAGCGGTTGCCTCGTTCTTAACTGTGTTCTGGCTTACTTCTGCGTGTAGCTTCGCCAGATGGTGGTCCGGGCACAGTCCTTCCTGGAAGCCGGTCTGCTCCGGTGGGACTAACGCTATTTCCGAGCAATAGGTTTTGAGATAATTAAGAATAATTTTCTCAAAAACTTTGCCCATGTGCGGAAGTAAGCTAATAGGCCGGTAGTCGACTGGCTGATTACCATTTCTTGCGGGCTTCAGCAGCGGAAAGAGGATAGCTCTTTTCACTGCCTCAGGAAAGTATCTTAGCCTGAGACAGGAGTTGTAGAGGTTCGTCAGGTGAGCTATGCCTCTTCTTGGTAATTGTTTTAGGAATATAATTTGTATTCCGTCATGGCCTGGGGCTTTATTCCCTCGTGAACGACTGCCAATTCCAAGATAATCTGATATAATACTTAAAACAAGTTTTTTTACTTAATCATAGGGACTACTTTAAAAAACGAGTTTAAATATTTTATTTATTTGGGAAAATAATTATTTAGTTTTCTCATCATTTAGGTCTCAGTTATTTATTGAGATTATTCGAACGGACCCTGGCCTAGAATAAAGTACTATATCACAAATTTCTAGGTCAAGTTCCATTCTGCTTTGAGTTGTTCTACCCTAGGATCTGCAATTTTCTCTGTCACTCCCCATCTTTGTTATCCCCTGGAGTCTTCCCAATAACCAATCGATACACTTGATGTTCTTCTCTTACATATTTATTTTTTATATTCATGATGAAGAGCAGATGGTCTCCTTTGCCCAGCGAGAAGTATTCTGTCACTTTTAAAATTATCTTTCTTAAATAAGCCACGCATCCCGGTTCCAGGCTAGAGCCTTCATGGCATTCAGGATCTCCCAATCGTTCGATTAGCCATAGCAGCAAAAAGTGACGTTAAATGAACAAACAACAACAATGACCACCAAAAAACGTCAGGTCTCTCACGCCACCAGAACAAATAAAACAGAAGAACAAATAACGTAAAATTGGAAAATAACGGTTACTGTGATAACTTGTTACCAGAACGAGCCCGTTATTGGAATAACTCCTTCATCGTTTCACTCGCCAATAACCAAATAGCACTTCGACATGATTTCAATAAGAGCTGAAGGGCGAGGCGTTTTCATTCACAATTACTGATTGAAAAATTAACAAAAAAATCAAGCTTTGCTAATTCGCACAAATAACCTAATATTTTTTCCGCTTGACATCATTTCCCTGCACAACCGTTGTCCATGAAACAGTACAGTCTCTACCATGTACTGAACCCTACACCATTTCACGGGTTGTAGTGGTACGGGTTAGGTTTTATCAATAAGTAAAATAATTTATTATATTGTCAATTATAAAAGCACGCGACGAATCAGTCATCTGATCTAATTAAATGACATCGAAGCCATCTTCATCATTAGGAATCTAATCAGGAATCCAGTCGGACAGTTGTAGCTTGGTATTGAATCGAAACAATCGGCCCTATCGGAGGAGATTGAGAAAGGTGTTGCACGGATGTAATTTTGAAGCGGGGCACTCCCAGAGAGTTGAGTTAGGTGCCATATGCTACTCACCCCCACCCCCTTCCATATAACTCCCTCAGAGTAAATAACAATTCTCGCACCGGGGTGACATAAATTTCAAACACGCAAGTAGAAAACGTCTGTTCATCTTCTGGTTTCAAATCAATAACTGGAAAACACGATCGGAAAAGATAAGAGTTACGAGGATCAAATAAAAAAAAAGACTATTCAAACGGATCCAGGATTATTGATAATTATATAATATATTCTTTAATTAGGAGAACAAAAACCCTATTTCCAGTGAAAGAAATTTGTATTCTTTATTTTCGAGAAACGTTTCGGCCAAGGCCATTCTCAATCTACTACTTTAATTGTTTCATTTTTTTATACTTATTATATGGTTAACAATTTGACCATAAGTCATTCATCTGTAAAAACATGCATAAATTCTATAATTATAACAATATAAATAATTCAATAAATAAAACTGTATATAAAATATTTCTATTGTCCAACAAATACCTCACATAAGTTGTTTAATTCCATTTAAAATTTTTTTCCAATTCAGAGGGAACCATATCCTCTATAGTCATTTAATAATAAGTCAACCTTTGATCTTAGTATATTATGATCTTTCATATTATTTTCGAAATTATTTAAATACTTATTATTAAATGACTATAGAGGATATGGTTCCCTCTGAATTGGAAAATGGAATTAAATGGAATTAAACAACTTATGTGAGGTATCTATGCATTATTTGGTTATTTGTTGGACAATAGAAATATTTTATATACAGTTTTATTTATTGAATTATTTATATTGTTATAATTATAGAATTTGTGCATGTTTTTACAGATGAATGACTTATGGTCAAATTGTTAACCATATAATAAGTATAAAAAAATTAAACAATTAAAGTAGTAGATTGAGAATGGCCTTGGCCGAAACGTTTCTCGAAAATAAAGAATACAAATTTCTTTCACTGGAAATAGGTTTTTTTGTTCTCCTAATTAAAGAATACATTATATGATTGAGTCCAGTTAAAATTTTTAAAAAAAATGATAATTATATATATATATATATATATATATATATATATTTGAAAAAGGATTATTCTAAATCTTAGGCAAATTAATAAAGCATTAAATTTTCTTATGGATTTACGGTTGGTTATTAAATGAGGCGTTTGATTTCAATGATCCATTTTAAAGAAAATAATGAATCTAGCAAAATGACTATTATTTTTCGTTAGTATGTTAACAATACACTTAAAAATATAATTACTGACAATTTTGTATGATCTTATCTTTTTTTAAATCTCATTTAATATAAAAGTATGTTGGATATAATTTGATCAGAAAATATCGATATCTGGTTAATTTAGGACAGATTAAAAATAAAATAGACATTGTTAAAAACAAATCAGATCAATCAATATAATCAAACAATAAAAATGGAAGGAAGAAAGAATCCCAGGGGAATGATGGACCGCCTTAATACATCCGCTACACAAAAAAAGAGAGAAAGCAGATCAAAACAATTACAGAGGAATCTCGCTACTACCAGTAACATTTAGAATATTCTCTCGAATCCTACAAAATTGATTAGAGCCTCAAACAGACCAGAAAAAAGGAAAAAATCAGATAGGCTTTAGGAAGCGAAGATCTTGCCAGGAGCTAGTACTTAGCCTCAAATTGATCATAAAATACTACAGGTCTAGACCCCAGAAAAATCTTTACATTTCCTTTATAGACTTCGAAAAGGCCTATGAATCAATAGACAGAGAGTATTGCTCGAAATTCTGAGGGAATACGGAGAGGACAAAAAGACAATAAGCCTGATAACACTGACTCAGACTAATACCATTTCAAAGATAAAATTCCAGGGATTAATAAGTAGAACGTTCCAAATAAAGACAGGGCTTGGACAACGACGGCCTGTCACCAATTCTGTTTAATGTTGTGCTGGACAAGATCATGAGAATTTTATGGCAAAATGACGATACGGGTGCCGTAATAAGAACAAAAAGGTTCAATGCGAAAGTAAAGTGCTTAGCATTTGCAGATCATCTAGCCCTGCTAGCGGAAACAGAGGAGGAAGCTATAAAACAGGTAAACTACCTGAATGAAATAGCTGAGAAAACGGAAATACAGATTTCGTAGAAAAATACAGAGGTTATGACAACGAATGCCAGCTTGCAAGGAAATATTGAGCACAAAATATGGGAAAATAAAATTTAAAAAAAAGTTTAGATACCTAAGGGAGATAACAACGGAACATATAGGGCCGTAGAAGAAAGAATAGCCAAACTGGAAAGACTGAACTTTGCCACTAGAAACATGAACAGCAAGAAAAAAATTGTCCTCCAATGCAAAAATAATGCATTACTGTACAGTAGTAAGACCAGAAATACTGGATGGTATTGTAACAGTCATTCTTCCGATTCTGGAGAAAGTCCTGAAGATTAAGAGAAAAATTCTGAGGAGGATTCATGGACCCTAACACAAGAGAGGTATAACCGAAAAGCCAACGAAGAAACGTACAGAAATTTGGAAGATCTTAAAACAGTCATCAGTACCAGGAGACTGAGGTCCTATGGCCACATGATCAGAATGAACAACAAGAGGCTGAACAAAAACATTTTCAATAAAGTCTTAAGCTATAAGAGTATAGGTGGATATGTGAGGAGCTGGATAGGCTAAAAAAAATCATGGAGGACTGTTTGGAAAGAGAGCTTTTCAGAAAAAAACTAAAAGAAGTTGGAGTTCTTGCAGGAAAGAAGGAGACGAGGGAGAAAATGGACTAAGGAAGAGAGGGAGAGTAACAGTCCAGGAAGATGAGAGAGTATTGGAGTAGAGGTACGGCGGAGAGTCTGAAGATCATTATTAAGTGATAATCGCGTGGTCATAGCTGGCCGATTCCTGTAAAAAAAATAACCTGGTCTATGAGCCCCCGTCTGTACCCAAAGGTTAAGGCGATTGAGATAGATTTCTGGAGGAGGTGCCTCCGTGTCACTAGGCTGGATAAAGTAAGAAACCAAGAAATTCGACAGAGGATGGATGTAGTTATATCTACAAACGAAAGGATCGTTTCACGCCGCCTAAGATGGTACGGTCATGTGAAGAGAATTGCGTTTGAATGTTGACCAAACCGAGTTCTGGATTGGGTTCCATCTGGGGAGAGACGACGCGGACGGCCCAGTAACAGGTGGATGGAGGCAGTCCAGGAGGGTGATTGGATGGATCGGGAGACATGGAGCACTGCTCTGACCAATTGGGGCAACCCTTGTCGGAACGCCTATATAATGTATAAAAAAAAAATACAACTTATAAAAACTGGATGTTATTATTTTAAGATAATAAAACCTGCACAAGTAGAAGCCATGTTTTTGGTTCAGGTCATTGAATTGATGATTTCACTGAGATGACACTCAACCGATAGGTTTTACCCCATTTTATAGAGGCTGGGTAAGCCTCTGTAGATATCTCAGGATCCCTCTTTGGAAATCAATAGATTAAATAATTTATCAAACACTGCTAGATTTAAACCTGGTTTATTCAGCACAATTAATAAGCGGTCCAGAACGTAACTGTAATATTAAAATAATATTAATTTCAAATATTTAAAAGTTCCTGCTTTCAGAGAAGTGTCTTATTTACATAATTTATTAATTTAATTAAGATAATAGTGGTGATATTTTCAAAAATTTGTTAACCAGTTAGATAGAAACGCATCATTTATTATGGATTATCGTTTATGTTTTTTCTTTTTAACAGATTATCGTTTTCGTTTTTTCTTTTTATTAGGTTATCATGGTTATATTTAAGCTAAAATGTTGACATTTATGGCTGTCAAAAATTAAATAATCAGTCTGTTAGAGCCGGATTCGAATCCGAGACCTTCAGCTCAGCAACATAAAGCTCTACCTACGGAGTTACCTTTCCCCCAGCCGTTAATTATAACTAAGCATCATACATTTAAAATGACAATTTAAAAACTAATAATTTTCCTGTTCAATAAATTAAAAAATCACGTAATAAAAAAAGAATTGGGACTGAGAACATCACAAGGTGACCTTACTACCGTTCGATCATTTACTACATCTTAGGTTTTATTTTTAATTTGGAAAATACTTTTAAAAAAATCTCATGACTGTGGCTTGATCAATGTCACGCCATTTAACCATGTACCCAGAAAGGTAATAAGTATTTTTAACCACTTGATGCACAATGACATTCATTTTAAGTGCCATTGTAGGCTTTGACGTCTCCGAAATTTCAAGAACGGTCTCCAGTGTGCGCTATTAGTTCAATATTTGGTTATACAATTATTTCATTTGAGTGTCGATTCATTATCGCCTTAAGGGTTCAAGATTACATAGCTTCCCTCCTTTTCATCAATACCGCTAACAAAATTGCATAATATATTTTTTTAAAATCAGTTTTAATTACTATGATTTAATAATACCGAAAAATAGCCAAGAATTTAATAATTCTTAAATTACTATACGATATTTTCAGTGAATCAACAGTTTAAACTGTTACAAGTTTCAAATTTTTATTTAGTAATATTCATAAATCAGGGAGCGAAGTGGTGGTAGAAATCCGAGTTGCCATACGGAAGGTTTCATATCCCGCTCGCTGGCAGAATTTTATTTAATTAGCTAGCAGCAAGAGATAGATCCTATGGGATCTAGGACCCTCCGGAGCTCACCCAGCCTCTACAGTGGGTATCGAAAAAAGTGAAAAATCTAGCGGTTGAGCGTGATATTGGACAAATCACCTTCCTGCACAACCGTTTCCAAGAAACAATACAGTCTTTACTGAGCCCAATACTCTCCATGGATTGTAGTAGTACAGGATTTTTTTTTATTATTCAGAAATTTCAGAGGAATAAACTTTTTTCTTAATAATAAAATGAATAAGTTTGAAGGAGTACTTTTATCCTTCAAACTGATTCATTAGTATATGGTAATACAATAACATTTATACAATAGATTTTATTTAATCTTTACATTAGTTAGGTAATGTAACTTTAAACAAGCAAAAAAGTTTGCTCTGCAAAGTTGACTGTGAAAAGTTGCAAATCATATATGTTAAGTAATTTTATTTTGAAAGCTTCTTTCATTTGTCAACTCGGAACACCAAATTTAATTTAGCAAGTGAGATATATCTGTTAAGAAATTCGCCTCCGTATTCAGTATGTTCGTAGTTAACCAAATTTCCGCCGTTGAGGGAGTTGTGTAATGAAGTGGAGTATTTAGCATTTTGATGAATATCTAGCCTCCGGTGTTCTAACTGACGTCAGGTTGGAATCAGATCCGCTCAACGCCTCTCTCACTGCATGGATAGTGCTTGTTTCTAAGCCGATTTCGAAGTCCCCAGGGTATATCTAAAGTCAATTTACACTAAGTCATATCCAGTGCCTGTTATTGAGTGAATATGATTATATAATTCACCTACGTATGTCTAGTATATCGACCGAACTGCATGACGCAAATATACCGGTCTCCAATCTTCATTCTTTGACAAGGCTCAGAAATGTTTCCAATTCGACCAACATTGTCAGGAGTACTGCGAGGATCAATAATATTTTATTACAAAATTTATATACGTAATACACACCTTGAGAAATTTACTGCTATGCACGCTTATCCTTATAAATATAGAACAATAACACAAACAATTCACAACCATTCCTGACATCAAAATTCAATTATTACTTTTAAAAAATCGTTCTGAAAATAAAATTTCAGAAATATATATGTATACCAAAAGAATAAAATGAAATCACAAATAGCCTTAATAAATTAAAAAAAAAATTGGAAATTATTGTAATAAAATATTATAATTGAACTACTAATGAAAAGAACAAAGAAAGAAAAGAAAATACATTACACAAACACTTATTCATTATATTAAAATTAACATCTCATTACATTAACAGAACAAATCTAAACGAAATATACGAAATTTGATGGGCAATGAATATTCAATTTTCAACGTGAATTTTCAACTCTTAAAAGTTGATTTGTATGTATGTACCTTGCTAGGCAAACACTATCAGAAGAAGAAAAAAAAATAACTTGAATATTGAAAGAGTAACTAATAATAATTGAAATAAAATGTATAAACTTGCTAAAATTTGAACAATAATATTATATAACAATCATTGGATCAATTAGGTTTGGTTTGCCGCTGGCGAAAAGAGTGTACATATATTGTAAACAATATTTCTTTACTATTAAAAAAATCTATTTTGTCTCCAACAAATGTAAATATTTTAATTAGATTAAACACATACCTATTAAATTATTGGAAATAGTTTAGTAAGATATATATATATATATATATATATATATATATATATATATATATATATATATAGTAAGTAGTAAGTAGTACTTCACCTCACAAAACATAAACAAAAGAATAAGTAGGAAGATAAACAACACACTTGACGGCTGGTTAAACACTGACTTTATTGCTATCTTGAACCTCTATTTATAGATTCCAACAGCTGTTTACAATGCCAGCTTGATTAGTGGCATTTTTTTTAATTTAATTAATTTTTATTCTACTTACATAAAAATAAAAATTAAATACCTTACTACTAGCTTAATCTACATTACTATCATTCATAATTAACAAAAAATATTTATATACAAATAAGTTACTTTAGAAAAACTATATTAAAAGAAATGAAAATCCCCTGTTCCACTACACCTCCAAAAGTACGAAATAAAGTACACGGTTATGGGCTGGCTTCCCCAGCTGGAATCTTGAGCTGTTCGATATGAACAGTCCTATGTTTTCTTGGCTCAGCCACATTCTGAATAGTGACTGGTAGCAATCACTCTGAATGGATCCTCGTACCTCAGAACCTCCTTTGCACGATTCGATATAATTTTTTTGTACACAATTGTACCGATTTTAATATCTCCCATAATATCATTCACGCCCTCGTTTTCCCGCGCCACTCTCCTACTCTTTTCCGCTACCATCCGGTCATGTGCTTTCCCCCACATTTTCTCGAGATCTACTCTGTTTATGGCTAGTTGTTCTGCCATGTTTTCGTCTACAACCGTATCACCCTCGTCTCTTCTTCGCGCTCGTAAACCAAAAAGGGCCTCGAACGGGGAAAATCCGGTGGCCATGTGTATGGAGTGGTTGTACGCTGCTATGGCTCGGGGCATCGCCTCATCTGCTTCCAACCCTTTATCTGCGTGGAATACTCGGAGATGTTCTCCCAAGGTATTATGGAGCCTTTCGATCACCCCCCTACTTTTAGGATGTCCGGGCGTATTCCAGTGCCATGTAACTCCTAGCCGTTTCATCTCCGGTCGCAAGTACGCGTTATCGAATTCCCTGCCCCCATCCAAGGAGATCGTATTTGGCATCCCATAGAATTGGAACCATGTTTGAAGGGCGCTATTCACCGCCGCTGCCGATTTCTGCTTCACCGGGTGGGCTATGGCCGTTTTGCTAAATGTATCCACTATTGTTACCCATTTAAACCCCTCCACGTAAAGGTGTCTACTTGAAGATCTGTCAATGGTATCGTAGGCGTCATCGTCTCGGTTTGTAATCCTACGGGAGGATGGCGGTCATACTTAGCCGTATGACAAATGTGGCAGTTCCTTATTATCTCCTCTACCGTTTTCCGCATCCATACCCAATAATACTTTCTTTTTAGTGCCGCCAACGTCTCATTGATTCCCCGGTGGTTCGTTTCCCCTTGATGGTACGCCATCGTTACATCTTTTTGCTTTTCCTGATCGCGAATGGTCTCTACCATAGATCGGCATCGGATAAACGTCCTGTCTATCCCTATTTTTTCGGATCTCCACAAGTTACGTATCTTGTCCCACACCGTCGCATTGCCAACATACAAATAGTGGGTCGCACCTGCTTTAGAGACGTCCTTTAACGCTCGGCAGATTTGCTCTTCCTGGACTCCAGATTGGGACCAAATAGTAACAATATTATGCCTCTCGTATCTGGAAAATTCTGTTTTCAGTAACCCCGTGGTCCTTGTTTTCCATATTATCTGCCGAGTCTTATCGTTTATTACCTCATCCACCTCCTCCATCTCAGTCAATCTCTCGTCTTGTGATTCCTCCTGGTCGGGAGATTCCCCGTTGTCCAGGCGGTCTGTTTCTCCTTCTCCTTCCACATCTGGCGTCCATTCCCGTACGAACCTCTGGAGCTCCCCGGAAGGTCCCCCTTCACCTGATTCGATAGCGTTGACCTGCAGGGCACGAGATAACCAATCTGCCACCACATTATCCTTTCCCGGCTTGTATGCTATTTCGATATTGTATTGGCTCAAGATCTCCTTCCAACGCGTTACCCTAGCCGACGATTCTTTCAAATTACCCACCCACAGAAGTGGCCTGTGATCGGTATGAACTTTGAACCGCTTTCCAAATATATAGGGCCGGAAGTGTTGGACTGCCCATACAATCCCTAATAACTCTCTTTCGAGCGCGCCATATCGGGTCTCCGCGTCTGTAAGCCTTCTGCTTGCGTATGCAACAGGCCGTTCCCCGTTATCATAATCCTGTGACAAAACCGCCCCCAGTGCATATTTACTAGCGTCGGTGGTGATCGCAAATGGTTTTGAAAAATTAGGGAATGCGAGGACCGGTTCCGTTTGTAGCCAACACATGCATTTCCTGATGTTCCCCTCGATCTCTGGAATAATCCGAATTGTGCGTCTCTTCCTTAACAGTACATTCAGAGGACTCAGATGCTCGGCCATCTCTGGGACGAATCGACGATAATAATTTAGGGTTCCTAGCAATCTGCTGATTCCCTTGATATCGGTTGGCATCGCCATTTTCCCTATGGCTTCCACCTTCTTACCGTCAGGCCGCACCCCTTCTGCCGATATCGAATGCCCGAGGAAGTTGATTTGCTTTTGCCCCAATATTGATTTTTCCGCTGATAATTTTAAACCAAATTGACGTATTCTGTCAAAGACTCGTTTCAAATCCTCTATATGGTCCAACTCCGTCTTACTAAAAACGAGGAGATGTTCCATATAGACCTGGCACATGTTTTCGTCTAAGCCATTGAAGAACTCGTCCATCAGCCTCTGAAACGTTATCGGCGCATTTTTTAAACCGAATGGCATACAGGTAAACTCGTAATGGCCCCTTTAAAACGTAAACGCTGTTTTACATTGGTCTCTGGGATGCATACGAATTTGGCGGTATCCAGATTTCAAATCTAGTGTGCTGAACACGGTTGCTCCGCCCAGTCTGTCCAAAATGTCCTCTAATCTGGGAATAGGGTAATTTTCATCTAACGTATTTTCGTTGAGTTGCCGGAAATCTACCACCACCCTGTAGCGCTCTCTTGGATCCCCGTTAACAGGTTTCTTCTTGACTGCCCATAGAGGACTGTTAAAGGGTGATGTGCTGTCAACGATAATACCTTGCCGTTTTAGCTCCGCGATCTCCTCCCTAATGTATTCCCGCAACGCCTGTAGGTACCGCCGCTCCTTCACGTAAGTAATCTTCTCAGATGTCAAATGAATTTCATGAACCATTTCTCCCGTCACGCTCAGTGGATCCCCCTCGCGAAAAAAAATATCCGCGTATTCTTCCCTTATGCCCATCCTCCAATCCTTGCCTTGGGTAATTGCACCGACGCACCTCACATCCCTTTTCGCGTTCTCCATCGTTCTATATGTCTTCCTCTCCATTCTAATCACCCATTGACCTTCTACATTACTGATTTTCGCCCCTAGTTTCCCGTCACACCCCAAAATCCCACCATACTCGCGCGGCATGGTCTCTACCACATGCAGAGTTGCTACGTCGCCCTGTTTGCCCCATTTACTTAATGCCAGTTCCACTTCCCCATCCACCGTACAGGGACCACTCAAAGTGACTAGCTGACATAAACACTTTCTAATTTCTGGGTCACACTTTCCTTTAAATATAGGGTGTAGACTATCTCTACCTACTAGAGTACACGAGCTCTCTGTGTCCACAAGACACCTCCACCCCTTGCGAAACTCGATAATAGGCAACCTGTCACACTTCTTTACCACACTATTCACAAATAATAGGTTGACCCTCCGTTTACACAATCCTCATTCTTTTCTTATCTGCTCACTACGTCTCCTTGTGCTCCGTTGCTTGATTCTTCCTCCGGGAGTTCCTCTGCGGCTAGGTTCGCTTCCTTCCGTCTCGGACCCTGAGGCCTCCGAAGATCTAGTCGATTCCGACGATATCCTGTTTCTCCGCCATATTCTTTGAGCATTGATCTCCATAGGTTCGCCCCGATCGTGCTCCCGGCGCCTTATATATGGGCATTGTCTGGCCATATGTCCCTCACTGTGGCATTTGAAACACCGCGCACGTGGGCACTGAGCCACCAAGTGCCCTATCTTGCCACATTCGTGGCACCTCCTTTCCTCTCTTCTCCCATTCTTCTTCTCCACAATTTGCCTTCTTTCTCTAGGTAATTTTTCTCTTCTCCCAAACTCTCCATCTCTTCTTCTTCCCATGTCCTGTCTCACTCTATTCCTTCCTGCCTCGTTCCTCCGGTACGGCACTCTTTTCCACCCTGGTTCGATCTCTTCTCTCTCTTCCTCGTCGCGGGCACTCGCATCTACCATGTCCTGTGCGCATTCCATGAATGACCTATCCCTGGGTAATCCGTCTTTCTTTCCAGTACCCCTGGCTAATTGTAACTTCAGGACTGTGATCATAAACAACATCCATGCTTCGACCGCACTGGTATCCATTACTTCTCGTAATTTTTCGTTAATCTTATTCAGCTTCACGAGCAGGCCTGCAGCGTACTGACCGTTTGTCTGATTCGAACGTTTCATCTCTCGAAACATCTGCAGCATATCCTCTTCTGGAGCCCATCGCCCGCCTCCATACGCTTTTTTTAGTCTTTCCTTGATCACCTGCCACGAGGTATCCTCATCTGCTTGGATTAGATTTAATACGCTCCTTCTGACCCGTCGTGCTAAGGCTACCCGTAGCCTTTTGGCATCCGCTTCATCTAAAAAGTCTGCTGCGACCTGGGATTGAATGCTGCTCATAGTACCATCCCCGCCCTTGAGGAAATGATTTAGTTCACCCACATCACCGTTAAATTTCTCCAAGTCTGATATCTCCCTTCTTAAATCTTGTGCATTGGCCTTCCTTAACTTCATTTTCTCCAATTCGTTCGTTTCCTGTGCAATTCTGTTTGCTTCCTGGGCAGCTAAGTCTGCCCGCGCCATTGCTAGAGTTGTTGATGGTAATGGCGGAAACTGGGGATTAGCCTGTTCTGGCTGTGAAGGCTCTAACGTTAACGTTGCCGGCCTCAGGATTGCTCTTTGTTCATTCATATTGGCAAGACTGGTTATTTTTCAAATTAAGAGAGCAAAAACAAATATGAAAATGAAAGTAAAATAGATCAATAATGAACTCACTGTAGTCTTTAGTGTCCTTGAAAAAAAAAAAAATATATTCTCACTGAACTGCTAAAACGTTTTCCCGGGTTTCGGCACCACTTAAGTACTTCACCTCACAAAACATAAACAAAAGAATAAGTAGGAAGATAAACAACACACTTGACGGCTGGTTAAACACTGACTTTATTGCCATCTTGAACCTCTATTTATAGATTCCAACAGCTGTTTACAATGCCAGCTTGATTAGTGACTTTGCGATCATCGTCTCGTCTTAACTTATATATATATATATATATATATATATATATATATATATATATATATATATATATATATATCTGTGTGTGTGTGTGTGTGTGTGTGTGTGTGTGTAATCTAATCAAAATATTTACATTTATTGGAGACGAAATAGATTATAATATATATATATATATATATATATATAATATCAGGTTTGGGCCAAAGGAGCAACAAAGGAGACTTTAAGGCCATTATGGGTGATTTTATTCGTAACAAAGTAAGGAGCATTGAGGATTTTACGAAGGATTTCGGGTTGTAAGAAAAGGCTAGGAACGGCGTCAAAACTGGAGGATTTAAATAAATTCCCACAAATCCCATCAAATCACCTTTTCCCTCCGTCGTAAATCAACAACTTCCTTTCCTAATGTATCGTTTAACAACATCCCACTGATTCCGATAGAACAGATCCGGTACTGAGGACTACACCTTGATAAACACTTTATTTGAAACCTTCAAATTAGACTGAAACCACAAGAAACAGCTCGCCGTATCAGGCTGCTCAACATTTACTATACATACAAACGCTCTAAGCTCCCAATAAATTACAAAAGACTCATATACATGACAATCAATAGACCCTTCTGGACTTACGGAGTAGAGCTTTGGGGCTCCACTAAGCCATCGAATTCCTCTCGTATTCAATCCTTACAATTCAGAATCCTTTGTAAAATCCTCAATGCTCCTCACTTTACGAACAAAGTAGTCCATAATGACCTTAATGCCCATTTTTTGCTGATTTTGCCCGAATCCGACATCAATCTTTTATGAAAAAATTTATTCCCACTCAAATTCGCTAGTTTCAAACCTAGCAATCTCTTCGATTCCAGATAATCAATCATCCGTCTGGCGTCTGAAAAGAAGAAGCCTCGTGACCTTCTAAGTTGAACTATAGTATTTATGTGAGTACTATCACTGGGTAGTTGCTCTGCTTGTTTTAACTCGTGCCAATATATACCATTCATTCTATTTACTTGTTTTTACTATAAAACAGTTGTAAATTTCAAAGAATAATAAAAAAAAAGTTTAAGTTTATTTTCTCGCATTGTAGATTTTTTGCACTCTATACATCCTACTATTTCAGTTGTGTGCTCGAAGAAGAAGACATTCCATCAGTTGGAACACTGACTAAACTGACCAGTGATAACAAAGACAGGTCCATCTCCCTTGTTTACCTTCCCCTAGCCCGGCTTCATAAATAAGCAATGGAAAGCAAACAAAGCCTGTCTCTCAACTCATTTACGATCGCGTCCGAGCGGCCCTTGTTTCGTGATTGATTCGCCGCAGCACTGCTTTTTCGTCGAGCAGATGGAGAAACAACCTTTCCGATATTTGACTAAATTAAATTAAAATACTGTGAAGGTTGTGGTATTCCGTGTCCTCGACAAATATCCATTCCACAAATGTGATCAAACAAAGCCTAAATCTTTTTTTTTTGTTATGGAAACGGCCAAACAAAAATAATAACTAAGAATTTTCAGTTTATTGATACTATCTCTGTAAGAACGTGATTATAAAACAGTAGTTACCATGAGCTACGTACTATCCTGGACCACCTACCTCGCATTGCTTAATTACTCGCATTAGTTCTGAAATAATTTTTTATCTATAAAATTTGTAATAATGAGTTAAACGATATTTTTTCTAGCCTTATTTAAAAGTAGTATGCCAAACTTTGACGGCCATGGGTGGATTTGTTTGATCTGCAGACTCTCCTTTGGCTCATCCATTCTCTACAAAGTGGTTACCCAAAATAGGGGAATAGCCTGAGCGGTAATCACACCTACCTTTCCAATCGCTGTCCAAGAAATATTTCAGTTCACCATGCACTGAACCCTATTCCCTTCATGGATTGTAATAGTAATAGCAGTTACCTAACGGGCTCGATGATGTAAGGATTTGTGTACACTTATGTTAAACTACATAACCCCAATGTTTGCGACATTTTTTCCGTCTTATCTGCAATGTAACTTCTTTGCTTAAGAGTGAGCTGAGAAGAGATGTTATGACAAAGAATGAAATGCTATTAGCATAGATAAGGGAGTCTAATGTTATTCCATAATTAGTAGCCAATCTAGGTAGTTCATATCAGAAAGTCTCTTTGTATAAAATTCTCTCATTGTATACCATTCATTTATACAACTTATGTAATCGTTTCTTAAAATTCAGTATTGTTTGTTACCTTAGTCTGTAATAATCGATGATGTAAAAATAATCATGAAATATATAATTTATACATTTGTTGATAATGTTGCCAGTAAGTACCAAATTACGACTCGTTTATGTAAGAGCTAATATCTATTCTTGTTGTTTAAATAATTTAGAAGAAAATAATTGTTTTATTGATTGGTTCATAAAAATGATCTAAAATGATCCCTAACAAACGAATTATTACTTTGCATGTGACATAGTTGTTTGTTTATTTAACGTCACTTTTTGCTGCTATGGCTAATCGGACGATGCTACAGTGGGAGCTCTAAATTTTGCCTATCCAGATTTAATTAGGATAGGGATTTTTAACGAGTACCTGACATCGTACAGGCTCGGGACCCCCGTTTAACGTCCCTTCCGAAGGACGGCGTAACTAAGGTCTTTTTACTCCCTTTAGAAAATCCTGGGGTCACCTGTCGGGCTACTAACCCGCGATCTTGGGCTTAGTAGTTTGTTACGCTAACCACTAGACCACAGGTTACCTTGTTTTTACATGTGACATTGTTTTTAAAGAATATTTTTGTTTTGCATCAAGAAAAAATGTGGCAGTTCCTTTGGCAAACATTGGTAAACACGTATCGGTACAGCGCTGTAGTTATGCTATCCCGCATAACATTTAGGTCTAGAAGGAGGGGTATATTTTTGCGCCTTTTCCCTATCATTAAATATTTTAATTTTTATTATTTTTAATTTAAATAAATTTGATTATATTTAGTCATAGGAATTTCAAACATTAACTTTTAACCTTTGTTACAAATGTACAGGCTGACCTAAACCTTGTTCTTTTAAAAAAATTGACATTCAATGTTATTCAATAATTGCTCAATGTTATTCAATATTATTCAATAATTGTCAACATTTTATAAATATGTAATAAAATGTAGAGCAAATTTTTAAATATAGACAATTCTTAAAAATTTTGTTTATTTTTTAAAATTGGACTTAATTCTTCTTTAATAGGGTAAGAGAAATAAATACCATTTTCCAGTCAATGTTTATTCTCGACTTTCAATCTATTCGAGACGTTTCAATCTTTTTTTCTCTACATCTTTTAACAAAATTCCTTTAAAATTTTTTTACATAGTCAACAAGTTATAAGCATAGATACCTGAAAAGTCACATTTTTTAAAAAAAAATCCTTGGGGATCATTTGTCCTCCATGGTCAATACAATAATCTTTTAATCTTTTTATTGACTATGGAGGACAAATGATCCCCCAAGGATTTTTAAAAAAAATGTTACTTTCCAGGTATCTATGCTTATAACTTGTTGACTATGTAAATAAATTTTAAAGGAATTTTTTATTTTGATTGAAAATGACACCATAGGGTCAAAACGTCTCGAATAGATTGAAAGTCTAGAATAAACATTGACTTGAAAATGGTTTTTATTTCCCTTATCTTATTAAATATAGACAATTTAAATTCTAAACACAAAATAATTATGTAAATGATATAAAATACTAGAGAATATTTTGCACGAAATATCTATACTTAACACAACCAGCTCTTTGTGGGTTACAATGGTACAGGTCACATATAACATGATTTGCAACCGATCTAAAAAGATTTATTATATGTTATTAAAGGCCTTTTCCACCCACTGGATGTAGAGCCATTTATGCATTCATGAAACTTCATCAAATCAACCATTAAATTTTTAAAGTTGAATAATAATGACGGGTCGATTCGTCATATTTACGTTTTATCAAAAGGTTAAACTTTAACATAAGCTGGCCATCATGTGCAATACAACATGGCATTGAGGTTTGGATGATAAGGGGCCTGTTTGAGGATGAAGGGAAGCCGTTACATTGAGCAAACTTCACTGGATATTTGTTGTATCAAAGTACTGACAGTTTGACACCTTTCTGCTCCTTCATCCAGTCAGGTCTAGTTGGGAGCCGTCAGTGGAGGTGATGTTCTGGATCGGCAGGAAAAATCCTCTGAAGTATCTTATTCATGTTATTTATTTATATTTCATCCTAACATGTTCATATTTATATTTGGTTAGAAAAGCCAATTCCTTTTTTACTAGGTAAAACAAGACAAAATGAAGACACTGGGTATCAAAATAACTTCTGTCTGCTATATTATAAGTCATTAACGATCTTCATCATTTATTCGACATACATCCTTGAGTTAAATCATTAAATTAGATAAATATTAAATCCTATTTTACTTATTTCTTAATTAAGGAAACGAGGAAAATAAAACAAGTCATCATTTCGTAATACAGAGCAAGCATTAAGATAAGATATTAATTTTTATTGTATTCAGAACCATTTTTTCTAAACACCAATTTATGAGTAAATTATGGGTTGTCCTCATATGATTTCTGGAATTTAAGTTAATTTAAAATCTCTTCATAAAAATTTTTATTAATATAAAATAAAAAGTGAAATGTTATTGATTACTTTAAATTAACAATATAAATAAATAATATTAATAAAAATATATTACTCTTCAATCAATGAGTTACTTTTTTTTTATTTTCAACTTTGCATTATTTCTATAAAATTAAAACCAAATTTTAGAATAATGAAACATATTGTTTTCCTTTGATACGGGCCCCTTGCTTAAGATTGCTTAACCTTGCATTTCGCCACAAGCGCCTCTATTTAGGAGTTCTGATGTTAAAAGTATTGCAGGAAGATATTATATATATAAATAAAATTTATATTTAAATATTAATGATATTAATTAATAGTAATAATATTTATTTATAATATCTAATATTTCCTTAAATAGGCTCTTTTCTTTATTTTTTTTCTTTAGTCAAGCACGTTTAAGAGTAAAATACGGGAATTTATATACATATATAGTATCTTATTTTATTTTTATATACATATACAATCGTTTCTGTTACAACATTTTCAATTTATAACCTTAGCATGTTTGTGACAGAAGGAGGCAATCATGAATACTCAACTACATAGTTAATGTACTAGACTAATCGCCCAATTATCCTCTACTAGACACATTAGAATCTAATCACATGTATCTAATTGGCTACGATGGCCAATTATTGCTTAATTGCTGTTGCTAATATTTAATAAGTGCATGGATACTATTTTCCAAAATAGGAGCTGTTCCAAAAATTGTACAAAATAATATGTTTGTAAATTATTTACAATATTAAAATATTTAATTTGCAACAAATAAGTTACGTTTTCATGTCCTATTTGAAATTGTCGCTTTATACAAGTAACAGTTCGGCCCAAGTTTATCTAAAAATTGTATATATATATATTTTCTTTTCTAAACGCATAGCTTTCTCTTGAGTTGCAGGACAACATTTTGTAATACTAAACTTAAAGTAGGTGATGTACACATAGAAAAATAGTTGCTTAACGGTTTCGTGTGGTTGCTTAATTATCTATCACATATGGTTGCTTAAGATGGTGTGTGTGTGTGTGTATATCATTTTCTGTACCTCGAGCTTAGATGAACAACCGTTATGTCTTGAGCCTTTAACTCATTGCCATCTTCCGTTCTTCTGATAAAGGTTCCCTACGTCTTTTGACTTTTGGGTTCCTCTCCAAACTTAAAATCTTTGCAATTCTTCACCACTCGTGTGAATTCACATTTTTTCATGATTTTCCAATCCGGAATGCCAATTTCTTTAAGTTCATTATCACATTTCTTTAGCCATCCTACTCTTTTTGCTTTCGGTTTTATATATTTCCATATTTATTTTTTCAGGCGATCATCGGACATTATGAAGATGTGCCCATAGATTAACAAGCTTTTCACTTTAATTGGTGTGGTTTTTTGCTCAACTTTTCTGTACAGTTTGATTTAAAATATATTTCCAATTTCCATTAATAAATCGGTAACCGATCTTCCTTAATCCATTCGAAACCGATTAAACACCTTGTGTGAAATTGATTTCCGTGGCCATAAGACGGCCTGCACACCGCGTGTGCAATAATAGTAATGTGCAATTATCAGTTATTATGAGTAAACTAGTCGTCGATATAAGATTTATTTTGAACTAATGAAATGTGTAAAGTACAGGAAAACAAAATTTGGCATTGGTTTTTCATTATTCACCTTATTTTTACTACTTTATAAAAATTGTCTTTGCATTACATTCTGTTCTTTATTATTTAAAGCAAAATAATGATTTTGTATTATCCAAATATTTTTTAAATAAATGTTTATAAATGTTTTAATGATTTATTTTCATTTTACCTTACTTGTACAATCATGATGTTCAATCAGCTCCTCGCAATAAAATTTTCCGTGGAGCGAGCTGCACACTCTGTGTGCAATGATCTTATTTATGTGAATTCACTTAAGAATTGGGTGGTCTCTCTGGTAAACATGTTTTTTTATTAAAAATGAAAAATGTAAAGGTTAAAAAAAATTCGCTCCGGGGGACCGTGTTCGAGAAAAACCGTCGTGTAGAATGGGTGAATATCGTACGTTCATTTTTGGCTGATTGATAAACTTGTCCTGTTCTAATTTTTAATCTTAACATATGATATGTTAAAATCTGCCATGATGGTTGCAGCAACATTCTTACTGTATTATTGGAATCGCGATGGTTTGAAAAATAATATAATAAACTAGGACCACAATGCTCATTCAGAATTCATTTATCATGAATTAAATATATAAATAAATTCAGAAGAAATGTTTTGTTGGTTTGAACTTACAGATAAAGATACAGGTCAATTCCAACATGGAGGGGCTTTTCTGAATATGTTATATCTTCTCAATCGGATGATAACAGTCCAATCATCTAAATCCCTGACGTAAGAAATTTCGATTCGTTCCTTATTCCCTCTGGATTTAAGGTACAATTTCTTGCAGAATATGATACATAAATAAGAAAAAATCGAGAAACAAAAATATAATCCTTTTTTACTTACATCGACCACTGCATCCACACCAGGCAGCGGGAAAACTCTTGTAGGCGGAGATTCTTTTGGAACGAACCTGTAGAATTCCGATTCCCCTTGGTAGAACTTGACTGAATACAATGGTGCTCCTTCGAGGTCATAATCGCACACAAGCTGAAGGCTTTTCCCGGTCTGGACAGCTTCAGGCAGTCTCAGAGCTACACCTTTCAGGCAGTTCCCATCTGAAACAAATGTTTATTTTAAGTTTCATTAGAATATTTAATGAATACAACATATTTAAATCAACATTTTCTCTCTTTGAATCCAAAAATAAGGCATTACTTTACAGTGGTTAAAACAGAATTCCTCTCTGCAGCGGGAACAGTATCATTACCAAAGGGTCCTAATTGAATGCATAGAGATTAAAGAACGGAAGGTAATAAGAAAAATGAAGACCCTGAATTCTCCAACGATGAATTAGTCTATACACGAAATGAGACGAATTAACAGAAATAATCTCTGGCACAGTGAGGAAAAGAACGGTCGGTTAATTTATATGCTCATAGCCTTCGAATGAATAGCCAGTAGGCTCGCGAAAAGAATTTTTTAATTTCTCATGAATTAAAAAAACAAACCAAACTGCTTTAAGGAAACCGAGAGGGACATGAGAGAACTCGTGGTTACATAGGACATGGTTACGGATGGAACTGCCAGGAGTATAATTCGAAACAAGAGTATGAGGTTTAGAAGTAAGTACGATGAGGACGATCAAAACCTCCGACGTGGAAATGAGTAAGAGATCAGAGAGGATGAAAAGAAACCAGGCGGAGAGAAATTCGTGGAGCAAGCACTAATTATTGTCCCAGAGTACACACTAAAAAAACAATAAAAAAAAGTAAAAAATATGAAAATCTAAAACAGTTGTTAATGTAGTTTAAACCCAATATAAAATTTAAAATTTATAGTGCAATGTTTAAATGTAAGTAGAGTCATAAAAAAGAACCACCAATTAATATAAAGAATTATTACAGCAATAATGATGCCAATTTTCAGAAGATTATAAATTTATAGTTAAAATATATTAAAGATGTATAATTAAAGTTTTATGAAATATAATGAATGTTATGGAGGAATGGGTAATAAAGATATGAATTTATTTTAAATTTAATAAACCTTGTTTTAGCTTTAGATATATTTTAATTTCAGAAAATAAATTTATATCTTATAAATAATTTATTAATATAAATTTCTTTGAAATGTGCACACCAGATTTTTTTGTATAGTTACAACAAGAATTGCTGTTGATAAAAAAAAAAAATTAATAAGAAAATAGATTATATTCAAGTTAGATTTAGAAAGAGTTAGCATTATTTATGCATGAGTTAGAAAGAGTATGCATTATTTATTCATTGATGCATTGATGAAATTCGAATCAGTTAATAAATTAAAGGATGGAATGGTTTAGTCGACCTTGTGCGATTATTATTTTTTTTTATGAAGACGGCGGATTTTGAATAATTAAAATGTTTACCTTCGCCTGTATGTGAGTTTTGATATAACATACAAATGTGGATTTATGTTCTTTGGATAAATAGATACAACGATAAAATATTCGATGCAGAAAAATGATTTGTCATACTACCAAAAATTTTCTAAAATTACTTATCTGCAAGCTTCTTCAATTTGAGTGTATAATCAGTAACTAAGTAAAAAACGTTGTATTTCATAAAGAACCATTTATTTCAAATTTATTTTCAATTTTATTTTGATGAAATTAGTTAAGTTTTACTCCTGAGGATAGTAAAGTTTGATTTATAGAACATCTAAAATTTATATATGCCGGTTTTATGATTAAACCCCTACAAATTGTTAATATTTTATCAAATGCTCTAATTAGATATGACCAATGAGGAGATGAATTAATTAAAGTTACTAAACTAATTAATTTTAATTATTAAGTGTGAGATATGAAAATAAAATGAAGAGCAAAGATTGCAGGATTTAAGCCTGTGCGTAATAATTAAATTTAGATTTTGTAGGTGCAATCATCATTCATCTAATATAGTTATTTATTTGACAAGTGAGGAAAGTACCACTTTATTACACCCGAGTGAATATTACCACGAGGGTGTTATAAGCACTTTTCTCACGTGTTAAATATTACATTTTTCCTGCAACCGATAAAAATTAAGAAATTAAAGGTGAAAATTTAGATTTGTTAAAACTATACTAGCGCTATCTCTTCCAATTTTCTATTACCAACCATGCAAAGTATAACTCTAGGACGGTTTACTCATTGAAACATATATTTAATCCCCCTTGAATTAAATATAAAATAGTTATAGAATTATTTATTTAACATTTTAGGAATATAAGGTGAATAATGTTATAATACCGCCATTTAACATTTAAAATAACAGAGTGCTGATTGTCAAATACGATCTAGGTGGCTGTTAATTTTCCTCACTAGTGGTTTTCCCTCACTAGTGGGGGGGGGGAAGTGGGCCTTTCCACACCAGTTTGAGTTGAGTAATGGATAGCATCACTCAATGGTTGCAGGAAAAATATATTTTTTACTTTTTTTGGCAATTATAATAATTATTACATCAATTAAATTAATTTAACTAAGGGCATAGTTAAATATGTATACCCTACCAAATTTATTTATTATTACTTATTTTGGAATTATATCTCTCTATCTCACTTTTTTTTTTTAAATTTTATATTTAACTTATAATTATTCTTTTTTGTTTGTGTTATTCGCACTACTAACATTTTTTTTACTTTTTTAATCAGACGTTATTTTTATCCATCATTAAATCAGTACTGAATTTATTATTATTATCTAGAATAAAGTTAGTATTTTAAATGTTTCCTGTTGTCATAGTTATCAGGGGTGGATACAAAAGTAAAGAGAATAGAAATCACTTATAAATTTTGTTATGTTTAAACTAATTTTTATATTCTGCCAAGTTATTTTATTGATAATTGAAAAATGTTGATAATAATCCTTAATTGAGTCCTGAAGGTCAATATAGCATTTTCCAAAGACTAATATAAAAACCAGGATACTGAATATTACAAAAAAAAATTGATTCGTTGACTCAGTTGACATTTGTTTTAATAAAATAATTTCAAATAATATAAAACAATGCATAAATGAATTATCGGTAAAACAACCTTTATTATTATTCGGCCTATAAGATAAAATAATATTTTGTTTTGTCAATACGATTTTGATGTACGTTTATTTTCATTGATTTTTGAAGAGAAGAAGAGTTCTTTTGTGTATGAGTATGTTAGTCAGAAAAAACAAACAAATATTTCGACGTATCGAATAGTCGGTATGTCATCCATAAGCGGTGTGTGAAAGGCCTCCTTTAAATGAATTGAGAGTGGAATAGATAAAAGATGAATTGATATGGCGAAATAAATTCCTCTCAAAGTATTCTCTTTATGACAACCGTATCATATCGGAGTGGGGATCGCTTTTTTCGGATTGAGATCATGAATTGATTTGCAATTCCTCAAATCAAATAAAACTGTTCAATATTCATAATTAAATCATAAAATTGAAAATAAACATATATGTTTGACGAGCTTTATAGAATATAAGAGTAAACAAGTCAATCAAAGCGGTTAAAATTTACCAAGATTATGCTATTTAATACTTGCAATTTCAAAGGAGCGATGAAACGCATTGATGGTGCAGTGAGTTGCCTTGATGAAGGTTTCGGATTCAAATCCGGCAGTGGTAGATATTTTAGATAATTTTAATTTGAAGAGAAGCATATCTATACATATAAATTTTTTTTTACAGAATGACTGAGGGATTAACCATTCTTTAAATGACGAAGGCATCCGTTAAGAAAGGATTTTCCGAAATTCTACCCCTAAGGGGGTGAAACCGGGGGGCAAAGTTTGTATGCTTGCTCACGTGTTCCTTTCTTGCTGAATCTACATAAATTCGCTGAACAAAACAAATCAAGTTAGATAGTTTATAGGCTACAGGACAACGAATTTCCGGAACAGCTCTACTCGGTCCTACGATCGTTTCTTCAACAGCGAACGTCAGCAGTCCGCATCGGTGAAACATCACCGGAAGTCATCGCATTCACCTGCTGAGTACCTCAGTGATCTGTACTATCTCCAGTACTTTTCTCGATATACACAGATGAAACTGTCGGAGTCAACTACAAATAAGCTGCTGTAGCAGCCTATGCCGATGACAGCGATCTACAGCAGCTCGACCAGCGCAGAGAGAGCTCTACGGCAGGCGGAGGAGGTCAGTGCGAGTATCACACAGAAGCTAGAAGGTCTCAACATAACATGAATCCTAAAAAAGACGGACTGCGTAATTTTCTCATTTCAGGGAAAAAAAGCACCGCCCTTTCCGCCCTTTCCCTAAGGTCTATAGATTAGCGGGACGCGAGAACCGACCAGCGAGCAGCATAGTCTACTTAGGTATCACACTTGACCGACACCTGAAACTAGCCTACCACTGCAGGAAGAAGCTCAGGTCGGTTAGGACCAAGTCTTACAGACTTAACCACCGGCTTACATCTCCTAACTTATCCCTCCGCCTCAAGCTGACCATCTACAAGAGCATCTTAAGACCGGCGCTCCTCTACGGAGCACCACTATTAAGTACCATCAAACCGACAACAGCTAAAAAGCTTCAACAGTTTCAAAATGGCGTACTGCAACACATAGTGAGACACACAACATTAAACAAAACAAAAATTGACCTCATACATACTACTCTCGACTTACCGACAGTTACAGACTTGATAAAACGCAGACACATTAAATTTTTTGACAGTCTGAAATACAGTACTAACCCTCTTTTCACGACACTCGCTCCAGCAGGACGGCCACAAACGTGGCAAGATCACATACAAAGTCTCAGCCTGAACTGAGAAATAAATAAAATAAACAAATAAAAGGAAGAGGACACGGTGAGCCCAATCACCGGAAAAAATGTAAAGTTAATAAATAAATCAGAACCTTCCACTTTCTTACTCTCCTCTTAAAATGTGCAACGTACAGTACAAGAGATCCTCTCAATCCTATCCTAGATCCTATTTAGCAACCTTGGTATCCAAAGGGGCTATGAAAAAAAAAAAAGTTTACCGGAGTATATTGCAGTAGGTAAGTAGGACCGCCAAAAACACATCGATAAATTATCTATATACGTACATTCTGATCATTACAGTTTTAATTTCTCGCTGCTGCCGTACGACAAGTGGAACCATTATACTATGTAATAATTTTCAATAACTTCAATAACATTAAATACTAATCCTTTACTGACACGAAAAACAGTAAAAGAAAGTAACTTCCGCCCCGTTGGTTAATCAGTGTCAATGTATGCTTCACGGCTGTGCTGATACGTTTGTGATAAAATTCGATATGGATAATCTCAAGCCTGGGGAAGGAGGTAGGCTACTTTTTTATCATCACACCGCACAGGTGAAGTTTATATAAAACTGTAACCTGATCGACTAACACACCCAGCGGTCAACGCACAGCAGAAACCACTGAACTTAGCATCTTGAAATTCGCAGATAGGTTCTTTGTATAGCTTAAATGAGGACTAACAAAGGAATTAGGACAATTCCACCCCCAAGGGCTTTCCCTTTAATATAATTGGGTTTCAAAGATTGTATGGAATCCGTCAGTTTTGAAGTTAGCCATCTGAAATTTCGGATGTACGAGTAACTTAAAATTTAAAAAAAAAAAATATATTTATTTAAAATGATCTGTCACGAAAATATATGTGGCAGACCAAATTCCACGCGAGCGAAGCCTTGGGCAAAAGCTAGATTGATTTATAAATGCGTTGGATATGTAAAATAAAAATGTATACAAAACATTAATATTTACTGTTAAAATGTGTAGAATCAACATTTCTCAGTCTTGGAAATTTGATTCAAACGTTTGGCTATCCAAATCTGAATACTATATCAATCCCTAAAGTGAAGTTACTTGTAGTGATTAGCATTGCAACCCAAGATCCCGGGTTCCCAACCCCTTTAAATAGTTGCATAACGTGACGTTAAATGAATAAACAAACAACAATCCCAAAAGAAATGTAAAACATAGTGAAAAGAAATTAAAAAAGCTGAAAATTGTTTACGTATAGGCCAACAAGGGCTGAAAAAATAGTCATAAGTTTGTTTTTAGAAATAAAATGAAGTTTAACGCTATTGATCTCTCAGGGATCCTCCGTACAATGGAATCAGTGAAGCAAAACCGCAATACGTAAACTCCATTTCCTTCTTTTCTGTAGTAAATCAGGCCTACAGCTGTTTTTATAGCTTACATAAACTTAATATTGTGATTGATGTGCAAAATCGGCTTCTGAAATGTTATAGTTTTTATACCACGGGTATGGAATGTCTGCTGAATGTTAATTCAAATGACTGTAATTTAGCTAATTGCATTATGGAGATTAGTTTTCGTTAACTAACTATAGTAGGTTTAAGTGAACCAGATTAGAGTTTTCATTTCTTATCTAAGGATAGGTAAAACTACTTTTCCTAAGTCATAATGATTTGACGCAAGGATATATCTACAACCACGGTTAATAAGTGGTTGTTTTCTTTTCTCCAAAATGAGTTTCTTGTACTGAAGTAAGCAGAATCGAGTTGTTTTCAAAGGCCTTGCATTCATTGATTTATTGTTTATATTACAACTCCATTTCAAGCCAACAACTACATTATAATATAGGTTTTACTGGACTAACAATTGATGATATTTAGTTTAGAAGCAAAAAAAAAACTATTCTCCAGTCACAATTATTTATTTTCTTATTTCCTACAAAGACGTTTCGACCCCTTGGGTCATTCTCAATTCTTTAATTCTGTCATGATTCATTAAAGAATTAAAGAATTGAGAATGACCCAAGGGGTCGAAACGTCTTTGTAGGAATTAAGAAAATAAATAATTGTGACTGGAGAATGTTTTTTTTTTGCTTCTTAGCCAACAACTACGAGAATGATACGATTCCGGTTATCTGAAAGCAGTTAACTCTCTCTGGACAAAACCCGACTTAACCACTTATTCACCGGGGCTGTAGATATACTATGTATAGTATATACTTTACCTAGCATCTTATTATTATGGAAATTTTTACAATTTTTTTTTTAATAATTTGTAATTTACTAGGTGAGCTTCCAAGTAGATCATGTCATCGAATATGGATTTAAGGAAAGAGATAAAAGAGACTGAACCGTCATCATTTCTGATTGACGATGATACAACTAGATATCCTAATGATTTCTTGGTAAACTTCCTTAAGCATTGAATGCCATATGATTGATTATTGAATAGGTTGTTTAATGTACACAGAAATTGAAGCATTTATTATTTTGGAAATTTTTACTATTTACAATATTTAATGTAGTATAATTTCTAATAAATATGACAGGCAAAGTAAATACAACAAAATTAGTGGTATACCTATTTATTTTGGCGCATTTTTATTTTGTAATAACTTTTAATTTACTCGGTGAGCTTCCAAGTCGATCATGTCATCAAATATGGATTTAAAAACTGCTAAAACAGCCATATACGAAATATTGGCGTAGATGTGTTTATATTTAATAGAAGAAACAAAATTCTAAGTGTTTTGTGAGTTAACTCCCATTTATTTATTATATGATATCATGACGTTTTGTTCTAAATTTTTGCCGGCAAGAATAGAAGCAAAAAAAAAATATTTGAAAATAAAGTAAAAAAAGTTTAATGAACGGAATATTTACAACACAAACAACATTGAAAAAAAACATATTGCTGCCTTAATAACCTTAGACCCGGTAACGAAACGTAGGCAAGTGTAAACAAAATAAGTAAAAAAAAGGATGTGAAAAATGAAGAATGAGACATTTTTCTAAGTTCTAGAAGACTTTTTTTGCCTAATTTCTAATGGACGGAAAACTGGCTCTGTAGAAATAGGAAATGCCAAACGCCCGGAATTAGAGTAAAAAGAAACACAAAAAAGGAAAAGAAAAACAAGAGAAGTTTTAAATGTTTTTCCTTACAGAGATCGGACTAGACTGCATGAGGGTTGCCCAGAGTACGGAAGCTTCTTTGTTCGAAACCGCCTACTACTTTTCCAATACTTTACACTTTCCCAAACAGTAGTTTTGCGGAAACTCGAGGAATTCACCAAGCCTTTCAGTTTGGCCATGCTAAAAATCTACAGGCACTCAACGAGCTGTAACTGGGAAGAGTATTTTTTTTTTTTTTTTTACATACTTCTATGCTTTTAACAAAGAATAATATTATTTTATATTTGTATAATAATATAATATTCATTAAGAAATATCCAACAAAGTCTGACATTGCTTACTGTAATTTTTTTCTTTAAATGTTTACTGTTTTGTTCTTGTCGCAAAAGGTTTAGATCTAAATAGTTAACCCACAAGACTTCCATCTTCAACATCATTTTTTTTATTTTCATACGTAAATATTCAGTAAACTAGAGTATATAACAACGTTAAACATCCTAGAATATCTTTGAGCAAATAATTATGGATAAGTCATTAGAACATAAAATGATGTCATCGTCCGTCTGAGATGAAGACGTTTTAGTGGACGAGGAATGATTATAACTCTTCGCTATCTACCTTTCCATATTAGACATACTTCATTTGACACTCTTATCCCCCTTCCATAATTCATCTCATGTTGCATTACCAATCTTGCCAAAAATTGGTTAAGATTTAATAAGTGCCAAAGCACTGTAAACGATACACAGAAAAGCTGTAGTGTTTCGGACGACAATTTAAGAGACATGCTCTTTCTAGTTTAAATAGAGAAGAAACTCAGGTGACGGCAATAATTAGATCGTTAAATTAATTAATTAATTGAGCGAAAACGCTATTAATAATTAGCAGTAGAATCGTCAAGAAAAGATATTTTGTGACGAAAATGGTTAGAAGGAATACATCGTGAGAGAAAAGGAAATCAATGAAGGTTGATAAAAAATAACCTGTCCCACTACAACCCATGTTGTTTCTTTAAATGGTCGAGATTTTACTATTTCTCATATTTTGTATTGTTACGGTCAGAAAGAGAAAGACGGGCGGAAGGGATTAACGTCTTAAGCCCTTCGAATGGAGAGATTAAGAAGGTTCTCGAAGATTCGAGAACGGCCTCCCCCACTCCCGCGTGTCACAAACGTTCGACCCAGCCGATAGATACAGCTCACCGCGAACCACTAGTCATTCAGTAGTAAACCGGTCAGTGTGATAAACTTGTGTGTCAGTGAACTGTGACAGTCTCGCGAGTGTAATGAACCGTTTCTGTTTATTAATGTGTGTCAGTTTGTCATATTTGGAGAATCTTACGGTCGGTGGACTTTGATTAGTGAACTGTAAGTGTTAATTAGTAGTTGTAAATTACAGTGTAATTTTATTGTATTTATACAAATTTATGTATATATTTAAGCTATTTAGTATTAATAATATCTTATAATATTTTAGTAATTAAATAGTAGGTAGGCCTAGATTAAAATCTTTAGAATATTGTTATTGTAAATTTATATTAGTTTAATAATTTAATTGTTGGTAATTTCATTGTATTCTTTTTGTCACTTTGTAAATAAATATTAGTATCTCAAATTCAGGAGTAGTTTACTTCATTTCGCCCGTAACAGTATCATAGATCACTCTCGACCTCCAGATTTTCTCCCTATTTTGGTTACCGATTATATAGAGGCTGAGTAAGCTTCTATAATGAAAATATAAAAGTAACACAAATAAAATAATAGTAAGATTAAATTGTTTATTGTAGTTTATAAAATTAAATAACAATTTTTTATTTATTTATTTCTCACGAGAAGGCCTCAAAGACCACGTGAATATCGTAACTCTAATGCTTCTTCGTCATCTGTTTCCTCTTTTCCCATTTGTCCTTCATGGGCTTTGCGTGCCTTACTTTTCTCTCCTCAGACGACGCGCTTTTTTCTCACAAGAACCTTTATTTCCTTGATCGTCCTTCTGTATTTATCTCTGTCAAAACAATCCTGGTTTGTTAGCCCCACTTGGTCCATATCATCCATAAGTTGTTGAAACATCCTGTTGAATTTTTGTGACCACGGATTCACTGAAAAAATTTATGGTTTAGTCTTTCAGGATTCATTCTCATCATCTGTCCATAGAACCTTAGATTTCTCACCCTAACGTCAGTTTCTAAGTCTGTTGCTTCCTTATAGATTTCTTTATTTGACCTCAACCTGTATCCTTCAGGAATTCACCAAGGTCCGTAGATTCTTCTGAGAATTATTCTTTCTATTTTCAGAAGCCTCTCTAAGCTGGGAAGACAAGAGGTTTCTGTTCCGTAAATATCACCAGCTATCACAATTGTGTTATAATGTCGTATCGTAGCTTTAATAGATACGTTCCTTGTTATATAAATTAGAAACTTAATATCTCCATTTTGGCGACTTTTTTCTTAAAATTTTCTCTCTCCAGCCCATTGCTGCATATGATTTCTTCAAGGTATTTAAATCTCTGAGTCACTTTAATGGTCCCGTATTTGGTTTCAACCTTTTTCTTCTTAAAACCCGAATCAGATGTCATCAGTTCCGTTTTCTTAGAAGATAGTAAGTGTTCCTCTATTTTCCTCGTTATTTCCGAGAGGGTGTTTATTGGGCCATCGCCTCTTTTTCTGTCGTTGTTTAAAGAGCAAGGTCGTCCGCATATGCGAGACATTTAATTTTGACGTGATTGTTCTTAGTCCCTTAGTTTGCATCTGAATTGTTGATTTTCCAATTTTTTATAATTTCCTGATAACAAATTTTATATTTATGATATAATAAATCATTTAATATTAATTAAAATAATTAGTTTGATAAATTAGTTAAGCCTTATTTAATGGCTTTCCCCTCAACCAATTTTATTATTTAATTGATTAGGGCAGTAATAAAAAACTTGAATCCAATGATAAATTTCATCCTTATTACTTCAGCAATTAAATGCTTGATCATAATACCCAATTAGTTAAAACAATGGAAACGATTCAGGTGTTCAAACTCTTACAACGTTTATTAATTCGTTAATTTCCGAATTAATATCTTTTTTAAGGCTTATCAATTCATTGTGAAGCGTGGGACGGGGATTAGAGTGTAACACTCGGAATTATTTAGGGACGCCATTTCTGTCACGGCGGATTTATAAATACGAATTGTTACAGTGTCTGAAATTTCCTACCGACAACATTGACGTTAATTTATCTTTTTTCTATTTTTTCAATAAATATTTTAATGTTCTTAGGCAACTTCAAACAATATGTTAATAATAATAAACAATAAATGGAAAGTAAAGAAGAACATGATATGATTTTCAATTGTCCACCATCAATATATTAAAATCTTAGCGAATCCTATTTTAAATTTATACTATAATTATCCAAACCTGTCAATCACAACACTCTCCCAAGGCTTGATGTTAAAAAGTGTGTCTTCTTAGGGAAGGTTTGTACTGTATAAAACGTGTCAGAATAATAGTTGAGTTTACTGTTCTGTTGTGTGAGTAGCTCTGTACTATTGATCTATGTTTTGTCCCTGCTTTATGTTTTAATAAAGTATAAATGATTTATTACTTCACTTAATCAATACCTTTATTTTGTTTTCTTAATAAATATAAATAAATAATATTATAAATGCTATATTTTGTTCTTTGAAAGGCTATTTATCTTTATTTAATTATTTTTAGATATCATGAGAATAATTGAATATGGTTACTCAACTTTTTATTTATTTTGGTGTCCTAACTTTTTTGTAAATTGTATTATTTTCCAAAGGTTCATTGCGATTTCTTCAATTTACAAATCATTCAACTTAATACCTTAAAAGAATTATCATTTATAAAAACCACAACGTTACCAGTAAATAAAAGCACAACTACACTCGACATAGAGTCTATGCTCGTGGTGACTAATGATTCCACGTTTGTTTGAAATGTCTGAAACAATCGATTTCATTAGGTTGAGAGCTGCTTTAATTAAAACTGGAGGGATGTATGTATAAGTTGTCTGAGTGAGCCCAGGGCGGAAAACAAGGCGATATCTGGGCCATTACTAATGCCTCGGAGGATATCTCCTTCTGATAACAACTTCTCTCCGCGCCAAAAAGTTATCTCTTCTTCGAAAGAACCATCCAGCGACGCTCTGAATCCAGAGCATGGTAGCATTTATTTCTTCGGCTAAACTAAATCCACCCTCTCTCTCTCTCTCTCTGATAAATTACTTTTCCGCAAAACTTAACAAAAAAGATAAATTTATCTAATTAAAATCTTGTTAGGGCTAAATACAAAAAGTGTTGTTGAAGGTAGTAGGTAATACAAATTTATTAGCCATTAAAAAAAATAAAATAAAAAACCTGTATCACAACAACCCATTTTCTGGGGGTAGTGAATGTACTCTTTTCGGACAACGGTTGCGCAGGGAGGTGTTTCGTATAAGATCATGCTCAACCATCAGATTTTCCTGGGTACTTCTTTTGGGAATGGGTACTTTTTTTGGGTACCACGAAATGTGGAAGTACCACTTTTTAGACGCTGGGTGAACCCAAGGGGGGTCCAAGATCCCATAGGACGCATCTTCGGACGCTAACAGATCAAATAAAAGTCTGCGAGTGAGGGGGATTTGAACCGAGGACCTTACGCGCACTGGACTCTACTATGTACTGAACACGAGACCCTTCTTTGACTCCAGTCAGTGGTGCAGATTTTAAAAAATGTAAATTTAAGATTCTGATAGTTTTTATGAGTTGCTTTTCGATTTATGGAAAACGTGTAAAAATAGCATTAAAGAAATGTGTTAAAACTTTCTTCTTCATTTTATTTTTTTTTTAAATGCAGACTTAATATCAGTAAAACCAACTTCGAGTAGTCGGGGTCATACCCATGATATCAGGCTATTAGTTTTGTTGCATGTTTTACAGTTTAGTACTGAAAGTTTAGTAAATAATTAACTAACTTCAACAGAGCCTGTAAGTAACAAATATAAATAATAATATTTTGTAATCCGGTCTGTTTACAGAGAGGAGTTGGTGGAATCAAATTTCATAAACAAAATGTTCAGTAACAGACTTCCATCTGTTCAGAAATTTGAAAAAATCACTTAAGGGTAAATTTTTTGAAAATGATTCTCGAGTCAAGTACCGATCTTTATTTTAAATAGATTTTTTTTTCCTTTCACAAAATTGTTTTACCAAATATTTAACAATTCAGTTGTATGTTGAACGTCTTGGTGGTGGGGTGCTGTCTCATGTTTGGAGCCTGTTTGGGCTGTTGATCGTTGGGATGTATTGCACCTTGTTCTTCGAGATGCGAATCACATAACCCCTTTTTTAGTTTTTGTGTCTTGATAATGCCTAAATAGGCGAAACGTCGACTGGTAAGTGGGTGTATTACTAGATTTGAAACATAAGGCTTTGCATTGTGGTTTTTCCCAATTGCATTATAATAAATAACCTTTCTTTTGAGATCGGAAATTTCATATAAAAATATCCAATAATAATTTAATTAACTTCGAATTTCAGTTTCGTACAACTTGTATTATATTTTAAGAAAAATATGCTTTTCAAAGAAATGTCTAGAACATTTGCTGTCGCAACTAACAAGGAAAAATTATGCCTTAAAGTCAATGCCTTTTTTTTTTTTACAATATTCAAATTGACTGAATCAATAATAACTCACACGAATATTTTATAAACCAATTAATTGACAGTATATCAAATCGAAAGAGTTACTGAACAGAGAAAAATGAAATACATATCGAAAATTTGATCTCAAAATTTTGAAATAAATTTCTAGAATGTAAATGAAAAAATAATAAATATGCATTGGTATTTTTTCTTAATGTAACTAATTAATGCTATCTACATTATCAACTTTTTGATGTTAAAAAAGAAAAACTCAAAATGAAATATTTTTATAAATCATGTACAGGTACTAACTACACCATTACTTACTCGAAAATGTTGAAGTGTAACTAACTGTAAGTATCAGTGATGGAAAAATTGCAAATCCACAAAAAACAGAGAGAAGTGGTTTGGACAAATAGATAGGAGGGAATGAAAGTGAATGCTCAACGACCGGATGAATTTAATGAAAAACCCACAAGATGCGTACTTTATACTAAACCTTGCCTGCTAGGAGGTTAAGTAAAATATAAAAAAAAAATCATATAATTTTGTTCAATTTGCTCAATTTATTACATTAAACTTAATCATATAAATTACTCTCTTAATTCTGCTGAATTAATGTTTTTTTCTGAATGCCAATAATAATATTTTGTGTTTCTTAGATAATAGTATAGATACATTATATTGTAATGCTCATTGATTGTGGTTTTATACGCTTAAGACATTGAACTTAAAATTCAGCCAAGACATTTATACATTAAAAGTAATAAGGCTTAATATTTAATTCTAGAATAATGTAAATATAAACATATAAAATATTTTTTTTAAAAATCTAGTAGAATTATATAGAAGAATAGACCCTCCTCGGGCTCATCTAGCTTTTATAAAGTGGATACCCATAATAAGAGGGAAATTATGGTGGTAGAGCGTGATCTAGGACAAATCACCTTTCTGCACAGCCATTGTCCAGGAAGCAGAACAGTCCCTACCACAAACCGAACCCAAGAGCCACCAACCATCCTTGGTTGTAGCGGTACAGGATACACAGTTTTACCTTAAGGTTATCGACCACCAGCTTTAAGCAAATTTTTTAATAAAATAGTTTTGTAGCAAGGAAGTTTCATAAGCGATTCCGTGTTGTCAGCAATGAAAACTTCCTTGTCTCCTCTTCTTTTACATGTAAGTATATATATGTACTATCTCTAAAATTAGGATAGGTAGAAGGTAGGAGGTAGGATAATAGGAGGTAGGTAGGTAGGATAAGTCCCTATACAATAACAATACAGGTATTGTAAGCTATTATGTCTTAGAGTGTAAAATAATTAAATTTAATTAATTATTACAAGTAATTAGTAAATGAGAAAGAATTAAAAAAAATTAACAAAAAAATGTGAATTAGCTACAGTAACAACATTTTAAGAACATATTAGAAGAAAAGAAAGAAAGAAAAAAAATTAAAATGAGTTAACAATAATTAAGTATATAAGAGAAACAATTTATGGTTACACTAGCTTTTGCCCGCGGCTTCGCTCGCAACATCTTTTAACAATAATTTAAAATAATAAATAATTTAATTATTTAAACAATTTAATTTTTTTCACTATAGGTTACTCGTACAAAATTTCAGATGTCTAACTTCAAAACTGACGGATTCCATACATCCTTTGAACCCTTATTATAATAAAAGTGGAATTATCCAATTTAATTGTATTAAATCATACAAAGGACCTAGCTGCAAATTTCAAGATGCTATTGCGCCCCCCTAAATCCGCGCTTGCTATAGCCCATGTGTTATTCTGATGTGTAACCTATATTACTGTAAAGTTTCATCCAAAACCGTTCAGTAGTTTTTGCGTGAAAGAGAGGAAAACATACAAACTTTCACATTTATAATATTAGTAAGATGTATATCAAATTTATGCCAAGAAAAAAAACAAACAAAAAATAAAGAAAAATTAAACAATACCATCAGAGATTTACATTTCATCCCTTTTTTCTCTTTTAATATCTATCTATTGATATTAATAATAGGTTTGTACTTGGTTTAAATTCCACCCACTCATATATATAATTACATAATAACACACATAAATAAACATAAAAAAACATCATTCATTCATCGAATAAAGAGAAAATTAAGTCAAAACTGATCCCCTACTATTTTCGATTTTTTGGTAATTGCAGGGATAATAGGTGCTGGAATATACGAGATTTGAAGGCTGGAAGATTATGGGAACGACGAATGGAAGAAGGTATAGAGTTCCAAAGGGTCGAGGATCGGATAACGAAAGCTCTGTCAAAAGCAGTTGTTCGGTGGGATGCTGTATATAGGTCTGAGAGCCGAGAACGGGTGTTATGGGAGTGGACCGAGGTTCTGAATTTAAGGAGATTGGAGATGTATGATGGTCGGTGGGGTTGGATAATTTGGTAAAGAAAGGAGTATGTAAGAAAGTAGTCCATAAGTTAGAGTCAATAGTCCATGAGCCATTTAGTTTGCTCATATGAAATTTATCTTTTATATCTCTTGCAAGGTGATAGATAACCTTATATCTGTTAAATATTAGAATAGACATATTATTTCTATTCGTCCATCTCTTGTTAACTGTAAGGTTATAGCCTTAAAGACAGAGAAATTCTCCTGAAACGTCTTATTGATATACTTCAAGGTAAGTAAACTTATATATTATCTATGGATCCAGCGTATTAGACTATGAATGTTGTTGGGTGCATCTGATGTATGTAATGGAAGAGCCATTAGCCTGGGCCATGAATTATGTGATCGATAGCTACCACACTAGCTAGTTAAGCTCTTGCCAAAGTAAACCTTAATCCAACTTGTCTACTCCGAACTCCTGTCGGCGACGCAAAGCCTTAAAATCAATAAAGGTGTTCTAGTTTTAATCACAATATTTTATATGTGTGATCCGATTGTTCATTAATTATTTTACTGAATAAGTTGAAGAATAAGAAGGAGAAATTAAAAAACTTTTCCCAAAAGAACTATAACAAACTAAACGTGATTCCTAGCTTTATAAATGCTTTTTACTTATAAGAAAGGATTGAACAGTTATATGACTTATAACAAATAGTCGAATTTCTTTTGATATGGAACGTTATAAAATAGATATTCGCGTGACTCAAGTCCAAGTATTCGCGCATGAAGGCGATGTAAGCTTCGCGTAAAGTGGGCTCACGGTGAAGGCTGGCTTTAAGTCGGTGAAACTGTTTGATAGCCCGGTAATAAGATTCACCCAAGTCGAGCGATTTTAGGGGTAATGGTGTTATGTAGCGATCCTTGGTGTCGCGAGAGACAGATGTCGTAAATAAGTCCTCACAAAGTTGTTCTTCGGAAGAAAATGGAGGGGAAATGGCTGTAACTTCCTCTAAATCCCAAAACCGTTGAAGGTCGCGGTTTAGTTGCAAGTTGGCGAGGGCGTTAAAAACTGACAACTCTTGACACGCGGGGACTACGGCATTAGCTACAGGTGGAAGGCTAGTAGGTTTCGGATCAGTGGTAAGCGGCGCGCGACGGCGTTGAGACGGGAGGCGACAAGTCTTGCCTTCATTATCCCTTACCTCTATGGACCAAGTGATATGGCGTTTGGACGATAGCTCCCCATGAAGCACCACCCAAATACGGTGTTTAGAGCAATGGGTCCGCTTTTAGGCGGAGAACCAATTCCCAAGAGGATACGAGGCAAGGCGTCTACTCCGAAGAGGAGGTCTATTGGGCCGGGATGGCATAACAGAGGATCGGCGTGCGTTAACTCTCGCATGTACGGCCACGGAGATAAATCTATAGACGTGATGGGGAGTGCATGAGTGATGCTCTCGATCACGAATAATCGGAGCGTTAGAGGAGACGACCCCGGGACTTCGATGGAAGCGGTGATGTATCCAGGGCAGGCGATATTCGAAGAACCTCCAAGGACACTAACCCCGACCGGGGCTAGTGATATTGGTAAGCCGAGTTGAGAAGCGGATGTTTTAGTGATGAAACTCACCTGGCTTCCTGAATCTAGCAGGGCTCGAAGCGATTTGGCTCGGTGATTAGGGCGCAATACCTTGACTTGTGCGGTGGGCAGAAGTGAAGGGGTTATACCCCCCGAGGATCCTTACAAGGTTAATGGCGATGGAGGCGTGGTGAACGTTAACGATTGTGAGTTATCGGCGAATCGGTGATGATGATGCGACGAACGGAGATGGTGTGCTAGGTAATGGTAGTCCTCCGATGAATGGGGAGCATCCCTAGCAAATATAATCGGCGAGCGTGAAGGCCAGATGTGAGAGGGGGCAGTGACTAAATTATTGGATATACACTGTTTGACAGTTACACGACTGAACATCCCCCCGCCCAGAATACGTAATCAGTAGATATACATCAGTTGTGCATAACATTAACAGTGACAAGACTCTAAGAAAAACAAGTGATGGTGTTGGAGTATACTTATTAACATTAATATGTGACAACATCGTTGGAAAATGGCCATATCTAGCACCTACAAAGCACATCCTTGAGGATGTCATTATATGAACACTTAATCCCCCTAATGCTGAAAGGGCCCATAGGGGTCGACTGTTGAGCACGGCTTCAACCTGCGTTAGTAGCGTGGAAAACTCTTCATATGACAAAATTTGAGTACCCATTACGGTGCGGAGATGGCGCTTGGTGGATTTGATAGTGGCTTCCCATAAACCCCCAAAATGAGGCGCGGTAGGCGGAATAAAATGCCATTGGATACCTTCACGCGAGGAGTGATTGATTAGTAATGGCTTCCTGAGTATCGGATTGGCGGAGGAAACATCCGACCTCATTAATTTGGCGTCTAGCTCCTACTTCCGTTATCGCTATATATATCTGAAGGACGTCCCCGTCTACCACAAAAACGCGTGAAGGCGGCTAGAAAAGCTGCTACGGATAGTTCAGAGGTGAGTTCCAGATGGATGGCCTTAGTGGTGATGCAGAGGAAAGCACAGATATACGCCTTGGTTATCCGGCAGCCCCTAATGCGAGCGGAGGAAACGGAATAAGGGGCGGCGTAATCGATCCCTACCTTCGAAAAGGGGTACGTGGGTGTAACACGGTCCTTGGGAAGCCGTCCCATAGTGGGAATGAGAGGTTGCGGATTAACGTGAAAACATTTGTTGCACTTCGCTAGGCGAAGACGAACCACGTTTTTACCGCCTAATATCCAGAATCGCTGGCGAATAAAGGAATGCGTGGCAGACGGACCAACGTGCAAATTCTGAAGGTGAGCCTGATCAATAACCAAGTAGGTGAAAGGGTGATTCTTCAGTTATCACAAACATATGTATAATTTAGGTTACTATGAAATGAATCTTTATTTGAGACAATTATTATTTAAAAAAATAGGTTGTCTTTGATGTGATTTGAATGGTGGACCATGTACCAGCGCATATAGGACGCTAAACATTGAAAACATTAAAAATGATAAAATATGGATATATCCCTTTTTGCATCTCCACGCCTCATATGAACTAACTAGATTGAATTTAATTATGGAAAAACATTATAACAGTTTACATAACATTATAAATCCTTGGCTATGTATACTCTAGTCTTACTGTACCTGTATGCTCTTTCTCCAATCTTTTAGAGTTTATAAATCTACATAAATACATATAAAAGGAAAGGTTTGGTCACAGAAGTTAACATTGCAGACAACAAACAAGAAAGCATTGATTTAATTTCTGGGATACATTTTACTATCAATTTACTTTAGGTCATCGACTGTCCATCAACTCATCGAATAATTTAAATAAATATATTATTATGTATATTATATTATATATATGTAGTTTTTTTTCTTCGTAAATATCCCTTGGTTTTTTTAGAATCACAGTACATACAACGACATAAGGATTCCCACTTTAAAATCATATATTATCAGAAAATGCACATTTCAGTAGTCATCACATCATCTCACAATTCTCTTGTTCTTTCTCACTCTTGTTCTACTCTCTGTTACCTGGACTTCCTAGAAGAAGATTAAAAAGACAATGCCCTAGAGACTCACTCATAAGCCATTAATCAGTTATAAAAATATGAGATCAAATTTGTTGGATACTGCGCAGGTAATAATATAAAATAATAAGAACATTTTTCGTTTGAATAAAAACTAGTTCCTATCAAAATGTCACTCATAAAGCAAAAAAAGTAATCTTGACTAAATTTCATTATTCTTAAGCTTAATAGTCAATCTTCGCGACAAGGAGGTTAAAATGTAGTTCAAAAAACGGTTTGATAGTTCTTATATCAAAAGAAACATAAAAATGGATTTATCTGAGAAAAAAGAAACCATAATAATAAGATATATCTTTGTTACTAAAGATATTTCTTTTTTTTGTAAGCTGAAAGGAAAAAAAAATGCAAGGCTTGTTTCGGAGAGGCGTAAAAGGATTTTACTAAGTGAAAAAAAGGTCTGTTCTCTCAAAATGTAAAACCAAATAAAATGCTTAAGAGTAAGAAAAGACGTTGAGATTTCATATTGAAAATAATTCGTGGAAAATTATCGTCAACTCAGAAAGGAATATTATATAAACATGTAAACACACACACAAACATTAGCTTGTAATGAGGTTAGATGATATTAATGAAAATATGAAATATTAAGGTTTTAATGAAAAGTAAAAACTGATGCAATGATAAATAGGTCGCGCTTATCTGTCATATAAAAATCTAATTTCAGTAATGGTTTAAATAAAGTTCAATTTATATGCTAGTTAAATTACCAATGACTTACCAACTTTATATTTAATAATTAAAAATAAAAAATTTAAAAAAATGACGAATAGATGAGCGTATTTCTCAAATACAAACACTTTTTTTTACCTAACCATTAATTGTAGGAATTTTCGGACAAGACTGGGGTAGGATTGGGTTCAAGGAAGAGGGGAATAAAAGTCTATTCTCAAGAAACTCAGAAAAAATACAAATTTACATTTTAAAAACGACAAGCTACATCAAATTAACAATTATTTTCAGGACAGTCGCAATATTTACAGCTCCATTTTAGTCTTTGCAACGCTTTCACTTCAGTTATATTAAATGTTTACATGATCGGAATACTCTACAATGCTTTTCTGATGCCATAGTGTTGTCTTCTACATTATCCAGTTACCAACACTACATTATACGTAAATTCAAGTAGTTTTTTTATACCTCATTTATAATTATGCAATGTAAAATTTTTCATTCATTGGTAATTTAAACAAACAAAGTAATTGAATTTTCACTTGATCCAAACTATTACAGACCATTCTGTTAATATTAGTTTTTTTCAGATAAGCGCGACTTTCTATTATTATAGTCGACAAATATATTTTTAATTAGAATAATGCTTTAGACGTGAAAGTTGTGCTAAATGCAATTATTTATAAGTGATAAAGACGATGAAATTGATTAAGATATCGCGAAATTCCTAGAAACTATTTTTAAGTATAATTTTATAATAATTCTAGTCATTTTTAAAATGTAATTTTGTATTCTTTCTGATTTCCTTGAGAAGCTTAATAAAAAAAACAAAACAAAAAAACTGTTCTATATAATAACGTGTTTATTTTTAAATAAACTTTTAAAGTTACAGCGTACCTAGAAACGTAAATGCTGTGAATAAGATATTGACGAATCACTTGATTTCTACTGTAGCCGATTGTGACGAAAGATGTTCACTCCACTATATTGGGAATCTCTAATGAACTGCGCTATAGGATGTTCTTGAATGACTCATTGAACTTTGAAGAACGTATTTCTACTTAAAATATATTTAGAATATAACAGAATAGAAAATTAACTTCATTTTAGAACCAAGTCCCTTCAGAATAACAAGCATGATCAAAAAAAATTTACCCAGAATGCTAATTAATACAGATCATAAGGTATTTACAAAACTGCCAAAAAATTTAACTAAAAAAAATGAGTATATTTCGTTAAAAAATGCTGAGCAACTATTTATTCGCTGTTATATATAATAAATAAATATATATATATATATATATATATATATATATATATATAAGTATTTTCTTTTATTATAGGTAAACTGGTGTACAGTTCTCGTATGTCATTTTCTGTTGTGTTAACTTATAAGATTCTATTTTCTTTTGTCATTTTTTTTGTTTGTTTGTTATTTGTGAGAGTTTCCGAGGACTGTTCGGAAACTGGCAGGAGGGAGTTACAAGTGTAACTAGGACAGTATTATTATTAATACCATGATTGTAAACATAAACAATGTAAAACATATAAAAGCAGGATTATGAGACAGAATAAATCAGTATCGTTTCAGATAATAGTGTGTCTAATAGTGTGTGTTATTTCGTTCCTTTTAATCTTTTTTTATTACTATCCGTGTCACGACACTTAAGTGGTGCCGAAACCCGGGAACTTGTGAAAAGAAAACCAGGTTAAAGAATTTTTTTTTTTCTCTTTTCTCTCCGTTTAGCACCTTTATTGTGATCACGAAAAGGGTAATAATGCCTGAAGGAAACAATATCCTGAGACCAGCCGTGCTCACGATGGACGCACAACCTCATCCACAACCTCAACCACAACCTCAACCACAACCCGCAACACAACCTCCGCTAGAAGCACAGGAATCAGTTTTAGAACTAAACCCTAATTTCCCGTTGTTGCCGTCAACTATGTTGTCATTAGCGCGTGCGGACCTAGCTGCAAGAGAAGCGAATGAGTTAGAGCGCATGAAGCTTAGGAAGAACAACGCGCGGGATCTGAGGAGAGAGATAAGCGAGCTCGAGAGGTTTGACGGGGGGGTTAATCATTTCCTGAAGGGAGGAGACCGAATAATGTATTATATTCACATTCAAACCGAGGCAAAGGACATAGAGGAATTGGATGCCACTAGACTAAGGGCAGCTCTGGTATGTCGTGTCAGGAGGAGCATACTCAACCTAATCCAGGCCGATGAGGAAACGCCGTGGCACGTAGTCAAGGAAAGGTTAAAGAAAGCGTTTGGTGGGGGACGATGGGCTCTCGAGGAAGACATGCTCCAGATGTTCAGGGAGTATAGGAAACCTGGACAAACACAGGGGCAATACGCAGCAGTACTGCTAGCGCGGTACAATAAAATAACAGAGAAACTATGCGAAGTGATGGAGACGGAGCAGGTAGAGGCCAGAATGGATTTTCTGTCCAGAATCTTGAAGATCCAGCTCGCTAGGGATACTGGCAGAAAAGAAGGGTTACCGCGAGATAAATCATTTCTAGAATGCGCCCAGGAGATGGTTGACTCAAGCGCAAGAGAAGAGGAAGCCAGACACAGCGAAGAGGTAGAAGCAGGATGGAGTAGGGTTACGTATCGTAGACCTGAGATACATAGAAATCGGCCAAGATTAGAAGCTGGGAGAAGAGAACCCGAGAAGTATAGGAAGGAGAGGTCGTTTGCGAGAGACAGGCGACCAGGAACAGATAAAAGGAGTGGAAGAAGGGAAGATAGAAGGTGCCACGATTGCGGCAAGACGGGCCATCTGGTGGCTCAATGCCCTCGCACAAGGTGCTTCGAGTGCAACAGCGAGGGGCACATGGCACGACAATGCCCCTATATAAAGCGAAGAGAAGTAGACCGGGGCGAACCGATGGAGGTGAATATGCAGAGGTTGCGGAGGGACACTGGACGGAGCCGTAGAGTTGGATCAGCTGATGAGACAACAGAGTCATCGGGTGTATCGGAAACCGAGGAGGAAGAACCAGGTAGCAGTGGACGAGAGCAGCGGAAGGAACAGCGACTAGTAGGGGCGAGGAGCAGGAAGCACGCAGCAATCTGAGGAGGGTGTCTGCGAAGAGGCGACCGCGCTGAGACCTGCAATAACATTAGAGGTGAGTCTTGCTGGTTGCCAATTATTAGGATTAGAGAGGGAGTGCTGTGTCTAGTGGATACGGGGAGTTCCGACACTATTGTGACAAAAGGGGCGTTGGAAAAGTTGTACGGGAACGAGAGGGTACTCCAGGTACGCGAGTGTAAATGCCAATTAATTACTCTGGGCGGGCCATGCAAAGTAGAGGGAGAAATAAACATTGAGATTAATCGGTGGACAGGGAAACAGGGAAATTTGAACGTCCATGTAGTGGAAGGAATGACCCGTCAGTACCAGATGATTGTAGGGTGCGACCTGTTGGATCAGGTAGGATCGAGAGTGCGGATCCATCACGGGAAATGGGATATTAGGATCGGGACGCGCTCGTACAGCGGTAGAGGGACCGAAAGAGGTAGGGAAACGCAAATCGGGCGGTAACCAAAATCGATGACTGGAGGGGGGACATTCGGCGAGAGTTTCGGGACATTTTTTTTCACGAGGTGGATGTTTTAGGGGTCACGGGCAGGACGGTGCACGAGGTTCCCCTGAAACAGGACAGGGTCACATACGTTAAGGAACGGAGATATCCTCAGGCACTTCGGTCCCATATCCGTGAAGAACTCAATTCTCTCAAGGAATAGGGGATCATCGTCAATAGTACGTCGCCGTATAATAGTCCTCTATGGGCGGTTAAGAAGAAGAGTTTACCGGGGGATGGGAAAGACCGGTACAGAGTGGTGGTAGACTATCGGAAGCTTAACGATAACACTATTGACGAGAGATATCCGATCCCGCGGTTCGAGGATATTTTAGATAGGCTGAGCGGGGCGACCATTTTCAGTACGCTCGACCTTAAAGCGGGATACCATCAGATTAAGATGCACCCGCGCGATCAACATAAAACCGCGTTTAGCTTCGAGAGAGGACATTACGAATTCACGCGCATGCCGTTCGGCCTAAAGAACGCCCCAATCACCTTCCAGCGCTTGATGGATGAATTTCTCAGAGGCCTAGGAGAGTCCTTCTGTCAAGTCTACATGGACGACCTCCTTATCTTCAGTAAGACGGAGACGGAACACGTGGAACATTTGCGCAGGGTTTTCGCAAAGATCAGAGAGTTTGGCCTCAAGCTGTCCCAGGAGAAATCGATTATGGGGCAAGAACAAATCACGTTCTTAGGCCATAATATTTCCAGGGAAGGGATCAAACCTGACGCAACTAAAGTGGAGGCGATCCGTAAGATGGTGGTGCCGCATGATGTTAAGGGTATTCGTCGCCTGTTGGGAACCCTCAACTATTACAGAAGATTTATACCGGACATGGCAGCATATCTCGTCCCTCTGAACAACCTGCTCAGAAAAGGGTCGAGGATAGTCGTCACGCCTATCATGGAAAACAACATTCGGAAATGCATGAAGAGGCTACAAGAAAAACCTGTGCTAGCGTTTCCAGATTTTCAAAGACCCTTCGCGTTAACGACGGATGCGAGTGAGTACGCTTTGGGGGCAGTATTGTCGCAAGGAGAGGCTGAGGGCGAGCGTCCGATAGCTTATGCAAGTAGACGGCTGACAGACGCGGAGACGAGATATAGCGCTTTGGAGAGAGAGTTGCTTGCTATTGTATGGGCAGTGGAGCATTTCCGGCCGTACATCTTCGGAAGGAGGTTCCGAGTACACACCGATCATAGGCCACTCCAATGGATTGGAAGACTTAAAGAGACATCGGCGAGAGTGGCCAGGTGGAAGGAGTTCCAGGCTCAATATAACATGGACGTGATCTACAAACTGGGAAAGGAGAACGTTGTAGCGGACTGGCTGTCTCGAGCTATTACAACGAACGCTGTGGAAGAAGTTGGGGAATCATCACGAGACGTACGGCAATTCCTGAGTGAATGGACACCTGAGAGGGAAGGAGGGGAGGCAACGGGAGGTCAAGAGCTACCATCCGAGGAGAGTTCCACAGACGACAGACCGGATAGTATGGAAGAAATAGATGACATCATTAATGACAAGAGGCGTCAAGTAATTTGGAAAACCCGGCCATCCGGTCTACTGAAGATCGATTTTGCAAAATATGGGACGAGCAGCGTCATTACGGTATGGTCCCAGCCTGGGATTGGAGATGACCAAATTTGTAGAGTCCTAAAAGATGTATCGAAACAGGGGAAAGTACACCACATCTACGTGGGAAACGCTTCTATCTGGGACAAAATTCAGAGGGTATGGAGATCGGAACGCATTGGGCTAGACCGCAGCTTCATTCGCTGTAAACGTATGGTGGAGACCATCAGAGACGAGGAGCGGCAGAAGGAAGTGACCATAGATCATCACCAAGGGAAAACCAATCACCGGGGGATTTCAGAGACTCTGATGGCATTGCGGCGGAGGTATTTTTGGACGAACATGCGGAAGACGGTGAGTGACATCATTGGGACTTGTGAGGTATGTCTCCGCACGAAATACGATCGCCATCCGCCGAAGGTCACACAAGACGAGACAGCCACAGCGGGGGCGCCGCTCATGGATATCCAAATCGACACATTCACCTGGAGAGGATACAAATGGGTGACGATGGTGGATCTATTTAGTAAGGTAGCCATGGCCTAACCGGTACAGGAACGATCGGCGGATGTGGTGTTAGCGGCATTAGGCCGCTGGTTTCAGTTTTACGGGGTTCCAGAACAGATCGCATCAGATAGTGGTCGAGAGTTCGATAACGCAGCAATTCGGGAGGAGATGCGCGTTTTAGACGTTAAATGGCACCTCAACTCGCCGGGACATCCTAAAAGCAGGGGGTGTATTGAGCGGCTTCACGGCACCCTCAGTGAGCATCTGCGGGTATACCAAGGTGAGAAAGGTTTGGAACCAAACGTTGCCATGAGCAAAGCCATTGTCGCGTACAATCATTCTATCCATGCGGCCACGGGATTCTCGCCGTTTGAGATACTTTTCGGCTTGAGGGAACGTCGGAGGGATTTTAGAGGGGTCACGGAAGATGAGGTACAAATGGTAAATAACTGCCTGGAAATGAGAGAATTATGGAAAAAGACCTATCGCAAGATTCGAGCCGAGAAAGCAAAGAGGGTGGCGCGAGAGAATTTGGCCGTGCGGGATGCGACAGGGAGAGTGGCGATTGGGACGAATGTGTACCGGAAACTAGGGTCCAATAGAGGAAAAGAACCGTCGCGTTACGAGGGACCATTCAGGGTGACAGTGATCCGGGAACACAATGTGGTTACCATCGAGAGCTTGAATGCCCCACATCGGAGACAGACGGTCCATATCGAACAATTGAAGATCCCAGCACTCGAACCGTCGGTTGGATAGTTACTGGAGTATCCTCCCGTTCTACAGATACAGAGACATACATGTATGAGCTGTATCTCAGTTTGTAATTGTGTTAATAATAGAGTTAAGTTTTTTTCTTTTTTTTTTCTTTTCTCTGACTATTTTGTATTGCAATGATTGCGTTCTACGCTGTGTACTATATATAACATGTGTAAAAGACTTTCTTTCTTTATTGTATTTTCTTTTATTATAGGTAAACTGGTGTACAGTTCTCGTATGTCATTTTCTGTTGTGTTAACTTATAAGATTTTATTTTCTTTTGTCATTTTTTTTGTTTGTTTGTTATTTGTGAGAGTTTCCGAGGACTGTTCGGAAACTGGCAGGGGGGAGTTACAAGTGTAACTAGGACAGTATTATTATTAATACCATGATTGTAAACATAAACAATGTAAAACATATAAAAGCAGGATTATGAGACAGAATAAATCAGTATCGTTTCAGAAGTCTAATAGTGTGTGTTATTTCGTTCCTTTTAATCTTTTTTTTATTACTATCCGTGTCACGAAACTTAAGTTATATATATATATATATATATATATATATATATATATATATATATACATGATAAAATTTAAAATATGCGTTTAAAAGGTTTCCCTCTTGACTCCAAAATAAGTTTTCTTTTAATATTTTCTGGAGTCTGGCATCTGGACTTGCTCTATAAACTCCGTAAATTCCTACCCCCTACATACTTTCTCATCCTTCAATCCTATCTCACAAATAGAACTTTCCAAGTAAACCATAATGATGTCCATTCATCCCTCTTTTCCCAATCTGCTGGTGTTCCTCAAGGTAGTATCCTTGGCCCAATCCTTTAAACAATTTATACAGCTGAAATCCCAACTCATCCTAATACCATCTTTACCACGTATGCTGATGATACATGTGTATTATCAGTCAACACCAATCCAGTTATTGCATCCCAAAGCCCCCCATATCACTGATCAGTGATATGTCTTGAAGAATGGTGTCAAAACTAGAGAATTAAAATAAATTCTCAAAAATCGCATCAAATAAATCACATTTACCTTACGTCGTAAACCAATGACTTCCTGCCCTTCAGTATCCTTTAATAATATCCCTCTGGTGCCTATAGAACAGATCCGATACTTAGGGTTGCACCTTGACAAACGATTAACCTGGAATCCTCATACAAGACAAGAAACCGCACGACGTTTCAGGCTACTTCAACACTTACTAGACAAACACTCTAAGCTCCCAATTAACTACAAAAGACTCATCTACATGACCATCATACGGCCTATTTGGACTTACGGAATAGAGCTTTGGGGGTCCATTAAGCCATCGAATTCCTCTCGTATCCAATCCTTACAATCCAAAATCCTTCGTAAAATCCTCAATGCTCCTTATTTTGTTAAGAATATAGTCCTTAATATCCCATAACGACCTTAATGTCCCTTATGTTGCTGATTTGGCCCGAACCCGGTATCTATCCTTTCATAACAAACTTCTTTCCCACTCAAACCCTCTAGTTTCAAACCCTCTAGCTTCCTCTTTAATTCCCGATAATCCTCCGAGCCGTCTGAAAAGAAGATGGCCACGTGACCTTCTTAGTTGAACTTTGATTTGAGCACTACCAGTGGGTAGTTTCTCTACTTGTCATTCTCATGTCATTATGTATCACGTTTCCTATTTACATGTTGTATTATTGTAATACAGTTGTAAATATCAATAAATAAATTTAAAAAAATATATTTTCTTCAAATAATTGAATAAATTCTATGTTCACAAGACGGCTGCTCAACGAATTTTGAATAACAAATGTTAGGAATGTTATTCTATCACCTAGATATGTCAAATTAAGATGAGATGAATTTCGTTATTCTGGTAATGCAGAAAAAGTTTAAAAATGCTAAAATGTTAAGTATTCTCTCTAAAGGTCGCCCTATTTACTCCAAAATAAGTTTTCTTTTATAACTTTCTAAGATGTATTCCAAAATCTTGGAAAAGAGAATCAGAAGACGAGTCGATGGATTGCTCTAAGAGGAACAATACGGCTTTCGTGAAAATGCGAGCACATTTTTTCAACATAGCGATTTTTGTTATGACGTGGACTTCTGGCATTACCTGGTGTTAATTTAATTTATTAATAAAATAAATTAAATCGTTGGGGCTGTAGCAAATCCATTTCACACATATCCTCATTGGTCACCCGGCTGTTAATAACCTTCACTAAATTTATTTCAGTTGGCCTCTGACTTCGATATAGTGCGGTTATACTGTGAAGTGAAGATTTAAGTAAATTTTACTAACTCTTCATAACTTAACTTCATATGTTAATATTATGAATCATAATTAATGATCAAGAACGATGAGGAAGGTGTTCGTCATCTTTTTCTCAGACCGATGCTTCTAAACCAGATGACGAGTATCATGAGACGAAACCCACATATTTACCTCATGCTAAAATTTAAAATTCATTATTAAAAAAAAAACATGTAACGCTAGGAATAGCCGATCTGGAAATAAAGAATTTATAAAAAACAAACTATATTATTTCACTCCCGTCACTGTAGCTTGTATCATTGTAATTAATATAATATAATTTTTCCAAATGAATATATTGCAAATTTATGTAAATTATGAAATAAATGAGATTTGAAACAAAACAAATGAATATAGGTGTCTTCTTTGTGCTTTTGTAATTTTGTAATTGTTTGTAAACGTATTAAATAAATATACGTTATAATTAATCAAAAAATTAATTAGGAAAGAAATTGAGAATTGGTTAGATTGCTAAAACAAAAATTACTGTTATTTTAAATGGAAAAGTACAAGAATTAAATGATAACTTGGAGATAATTAATAGAATATAACAATATTTTGAAAAGGCGCAAGGAAGAAACAGCATGAGGTGTTGACAGTCTGTCAATGGCACTTATAAAAGCTGGAAGACAGATTCTAGCGCAGGCCCTCACTCATTTTTCCGTAAACGTATTTACATATCCAAAAAAAGCAAATAGGAAATCCGAAAAAAAAGAAAGGAGACAAGAGAGATCTAAATAATTAACGCCCAATAAGTTTGCTCTCAGTTGTGTACAAAATATTCTCTAAAATTATACCTAGAAGAATAGAAGACAAATTAGATGTAGAATTCGAAAAACATCAAACAGGTTTTAGGAAGAACTATTCTACTGTATTTTTGTGATCAGAAACTTATTAAACAAGCGATTGATTATAATTTGTCTAGATTATGAAAAAGCATTATTAATATGTTGAAGAAGAGGACCATCAGTCCAAGAATATGCAAGATGTTGGAAGAAATGTACTCAAGATCCGATTATAGGGAAGAGAAAAGTAAAAATAAAAATTTGCAAAGGTATATGGCATTGATAATACCGCCAATTTATTTACATAATGCAAATAATTATCAAGCATTGTTAAATGACCTAAATGCTCTATGTTTAAACCCTTTAACTAGAAAATTAGCCGGCAAAGGCACTCAAATTATGCTTTCATCTATCGAAGGTTTATGGAGAATAACTAAGTACTATGATGATGAAAAAATTGAATATCACACTTATTCAATGGAAAAAAACCAATCCCTTAATGTAGTTATTAGGAAAGTCTCCTATTCTATAAGAGAAAAAGAACTAAAAGCTGAATCAAAATCTAAACATTTCGATGCTCTACATGCTGCGTGAATTCTTAATTAGGAAAACTGAAACTGGCAAGCCAGCCAGGAGAACTAGACCAAATTTGAAATATCCTTCCGTCCTAAAGCCTGATCAAAAAAATAATCAAGAAACTAACACCTAAAGTAATAGCACTGAAAACGTGTTATACAAAATCATGAACATTAATTTAGAGGCGATAAAACCTTACTTTTCACAAATAATTAGCCAGTTAGCTTAAATATTTATACATAAAACAATTTTGTTTACTTACGTGAATTAGCTTCGTGATGGAGTTGTAACTTCTTTCTGCAATGCTTAAACTCAAAAAGACTCTTCAACCATTCGCGCTAAGGATTCTTTGACATTTCCCAAAATTCCCTTATATTAATTTTCTTATTTTAAATTGACTATTTCATTAGAAAACCAGTTAACAAATGAGAAAAAAATCGGTATTTCTTTTATCTAAATATACTTAAGTATCATAGCAACAGAATAATCTTTATTTCATCGTTATTCGCTTCACAAATTTTGAAAGAAAATGTTAGGAATATTTTCAGCAGTATGGCCCATTGTTGGCAGATCTGGGGATAGTCGGTGGAAATTCCTTCTAAGTTCACCCCGGCTAAGTCCGATGGACTCACTGATCAACAATGTGAGTAGCCCCCTCAGGCTTGAAGGGGTGTAACATTGGTTGAAACGCCCTACAAATATTATGTTTTACTTTAAAAATATCTCTAATAATCATGGATCTTTCTAAGGTAAATCGCTCGTTATTCGAAGGTAAACTATTCCCCCGTTCGGATCTCCGGGTGGGGTATGCTTTAGGGAATTCATGGTGGAAGTTGAAATGTAGAGATTTACGTACAGAGAAACTCACTAAGAATCACTTTTACTCACTTTTAAAAATTCACAGGCAGAAAGGTGAGATCGATTTTTAATAATAATAATAAATCAAGATTGATGAAATAAATGGAGTAAGAAAGAAAATGTTAGTTAAGATGACTAAAAGAGAGATACCTAGATGTGAACTGTACGCTGTATCTGGCCAGACTGAGTGTATTAATTGTAATACGTATTTTTATTTACTATACATATTTCAATATTACATCTTAGCATTTAATTATAGTAATATTATTACAGTTGTAAATATCATTAAATTAATCTACAAAAACATTTATCTTAGAGTACACAGGCTTGTTCTTTTTTAATTATGATTGTATCACATCGGATCCAATGTAGGTGTACCCTTACATGGTAACTAAGCCTTCCCTCTTTAGAGCAAACTAAAAAAAAGAAATTACTACGAGTATAACTCAAGAACGCCTGGACAGATTTCGATTTTTCTGGGGTATTCTTCTTTTTTGGCCGGAGACCAGACCTAAATAGTTCGAATCATCGAAATCGGTCCAGGCGTTCTTGAGTTATTAGGTCATTAACTAACGCCACTCTCTTATATATATATATATATATATATATATATATATATATATATATATGAACAAGACTGTACTTTTTCCCACAACGAAAACGGCCGTACATATATACTAGGTTTTTCCTCTATTAAGGGTACACACTTTATAGTGACTAGGTGAGCCTAGTGATTTAAAATATGTAGATATTCATTAATCCGTACTTGATTTTTTAATGCCACTGAGTACTTTATAGCTTCCTAAAGCGCGCATGATCCTGATCGAATTGCCGTTTCAGACTTACCATGAAATTTCGCATTTTAGCGGATTTCCGATAGGATGAAGCCGAATACAGGTCGCTTCGATTGATCTTTGTAAAACCCTTGCTGAGGACCAGTTCATTTGTTTGTTTGTTTGTTTTATTTTTAAGGGCAAACAACTACAAATGGTTATTATTGCCCTCACCACTAGAAAATATACATATTTACATTATCAGATAATTACAACTACTTAATAGAAACAATAGATAATAATAATAGAAACATATTACATATAGTAGAAGCATATTAACATATTAAACATATAATAGAAACAATGGATATTACTAATAGAAACATATTACATATAGCAGAGACATATTAACGTATTAAACAGGTAATAGAAAGATAAATACTTATATAAAGTTATTCATACTAAAATAAAACATTATACATATTTCTATATAAAATTTAAAATATAATACAATATAAAATTTATAATATTTATATAAACATTGCACAAATTAATAGTTCAAACATAGTTTATAACGTTGTACACACACTACAGACTTTACATTACACACACACACACACACACACACACACACACACACACACACACACACACACACACACACACACACACATATATATATATATATATATATATATATATATATATATATATAAACCCACATACACATATACCTTTACGTATATGTCAAATTGACTGAAATATATTGATGCTTTTAATATATTCTAAAGTATTATTTACACATTGTTTGTTATCGCCAACGCCTTAAGCATCTGCCGAGGCACGCCACACCTTTCCATTACACTGCTGAACCTAGGACATTCCTCGAAGATATGGCGCACTGTAACTGTCACCTTACACAGTGTACATTGAGGTGGGTCTCTCTTTGTTATCAGGTGTTCGTGGGTCAAACGAAAGTGACCAATCCTAAGGTGGGTAATGACTACTTCTTCTCTTCTACACTGCCTGGAAGATGAAGCCCAGCGAGGACCAGTTCGTTCTGGAAATAATAGCTTTGTTGCTCTCTTGTTTCGAATGTGTATGAAAACAGCGGTCGACAAACTGTATGGAACACACATCATTGAATCGACTGCGATTTTTGGCTCACCTCATTATTTGGTTTATAGCATTTTTTATTTAGTCCACTCTGATATTGCTCGGTATGGTATTTATTTCTCATTTGAATGTAGGCAAGTACTGCAAGTATTTGAAAAAAAAAAAAGTTTTTTTGTTTATTCATTAACGCTACTTTATCTGATGTGGCTAATCGGACGATGCTTCAGTGGAGTCCTAAATTTTGTTTATCCAGTTAAAGGATCTTTAACGAGTTCCTGACACGTTTTTTTTTTATTGGTGCACCCTCACGCTCTCACTCTAGGCTCCGCAACCGCCTAGCTAGACCAAACCAGCTAGACAAAGTCTCTGAGACCAAGTCTAAGCAATGGTCTAGTAGAGTGGGCATAGCTTTAAGAATACGGATCCTCAACACTGATCACGGGATAAAAGAAAAATATTAAGAAGAAGAATTATTTTTTTATAAAATCTTCTTTGCCAATTTTCATTTAAATATATATAATGATATCATATATCCCATGATATCGTAGTCCTACCCACTTAATAAAAATGAGTTCTGATTTTTTCTAATGTCGTTTTCTGAGGTGATTCTGTCATATTCATGTTCAAAATGCGTCATTCTTATTTGAAGTGCATCCAGTAAAATTTTATAAACGAATTCAAATATTAAAAATTTAATATAATCATGAATTTTCATATAAAAAATTTCTTCAAAGGATTCAATTTTATGAAATGCTATAAAATAATTGTTTTTTAACTGGTCATTACCTTGTCTCTGCATTAACTTCATTGAAAAATGTTACTAGGTAAACGATTTTAACAATCTTTTTTTGAAGAATTTAAAAAACAATTTTATGGCATTGTATTTATTGTATTGAATCTTCTTGTGTACCACCAATAAAAGGTAAATTATTTGGGCATTTTTATTTAAAACATTAATTAATTTTTCTTTTAAGATATTATTTCTATGAATGTAAGTTAAAGTATAAATAAAAATACTTATATTGTAAGAAAAAGTTCAACTTGAAATATTCTGAAACGATTTTATTCAGTTTCAGTATCTTTTTTATATATTAATCTATTTTTACTACTTGATACTGTATACCTATACCTACTTGTGGATTTTAGTAAATGGGTAAACAAGAAAGCAGCTATCATATTACATGAGAGAATAATTTTTTTTGCACATAAAAAGTAACCGCTACTTGAAGCTCGCTCAGTGTGCTTATCAGAAGGGACCAGGCTTAAACGAATGCAGAGGAAAATGTAGAATGTTTGTTCTGTAAGCCACATATTTTTTTAGAGCACATTCCATGACTTCTACTGCATTAATCCTGTACATTAAATTAAAAGGATATATTGAAGTAAATGAATATTTTTTTTATCTACGTTGATGTAAATTTATCTTTTGTTTTATTTCCCAGAAGGCCTAAACCATATGGGGAAGAATATTGTTGAGAAATTCATTTGAGTAAGTACGTGAATTCATAATATTAAAATGGGTTCGTTGAGTTTTAGAAGTCATTATAAATCATATATATAGAAGTGTATCAGGATTTGAAGTTACATTCTAAAGGAATGGCAGTCATTTACGGAGAAAATGTATGCTTAACTATTCCTTAAAGTAAATCAGAAGATAGTTTTTAAAAATAAAAAGTACTCTTTAAAGTTATTCTGTTCTTCAGGAATTAGTTTTAGACCATTCTTGTAAAAAAATATCATAATAATCGGCTCTATGAGATCGTATCTTTCAGTAAAGTGAAATAAACATTATATAAAAATATTATATGGTTTCAAGCATTAGTTAAAAACGCATCACTGAAATAGATATTATAAAATCACAAAGAATATTTGACTATTAAATTAATATTAATGGGTGAAACAATATTTTTTCAGCCTTACTTCAAAATGCTATGCTGAACTTCAACAGCCACGAATAGACACTGTGGGATCTGCAAAAACTCCAGAGGTTCTCTTAGCCTTAATAGCGTGGGTACCCATAATTCAGAGAAAATCCTGAGGTTTGAATGTGTTCTCGAACAGATCCTGGCACATAGACAAACCCAGCAGAACCGTTGTTCTAAAAAAATAGTCTCTTCCATGTACCAAAATCAACGCCCTTCACGGTGTGTAGTGGCCGATTATTTTTTTTTATTTTCCAATTATGATAAATGGATTGAATTTTAGAATAATCTTTACTTTGTAAATAATATTTAAAAAATATATTACTTGCAAAGTACGGCTCTATTATTTATTACAATGCTAATTTTCGAGAAATTTTCTACATGGATCGGAATGTCGTAGATGTTATATAAATAGTAAAATAAATAATTTTTTACTATGAAATATTTTAGGTTAAGGAAAATAATAACGGAATAAATATTTAAGGGTGAAAATATTCCGTCCACGCGTCTGGTATAATTAATATTCTTCCCAAGAGCTGGAAGTTACTTAATATGAAACACATCAAACCATATCATTTGGGATATTCTCCCAATTTCTATCTCTATAAATATTAATTCATAGGGTACGGCGAATTCGACAAATATTTAATTATACTTCAGTAAGCTTAGGAAAAAAAATAATGAAAAGAGTAAATTTACAAACACGCTCAATCAAATTATAATGTTGTCGATTGAGAATTAAAATAATATAAATAATATCAAGGGAAAAATAGCAACGCATGTCTATATTATAATTTTGTTTTTAATAATACAATATGTTTATTTCAGTTAAAGCAAATATTATTATTATAATAAAACAATGTGGATTTAGTATTTGTTGTCCTTTGGTTTATTTAGAAAACAAATATTATGCTTTTTTTTTTTATTGGGTTTTTGTATCTATTCATTTTTTTTAATTACCAATAAGTATATATTGATGTCTAAGAAAGGAGTTCCGTTTTATTTATTAGTAAGTGACAATTTTATTTTATTTTAAACGAATCATATGTTTAAAGCATATGGCTGAATTTATCATCTGTTTTAATTCAAAAACTTTTATAAAAAAAAAATTGAAAATGATATATTAAATACTGTATGTATTGTAGTAATTACTACTGTTTATTCTATTATTCTATACTATTGTTTGATCAATATAGTAGTTCCATATTAATTGAGTGAATTACTAAATTTAAATACATAGGCCACAAATTATATTTTCAGTAAATATATCTTGCATAACAAGGATGAAAATTACGATATCAATTATAACAAATGGATGTAAATTAGACTAACAAACATTGGTTTATATTCTATATATTAAAATGCAATAAATAAATAATAAATAATTTCGAAATAAATTAAAAACGTTATATATAAACGATGAAGTAATTATTTCTGTTTCATGAGTTTCAGCTTTTTTTGTGTTGGCTAGATTGATAACTTTACCAATGGCCAACTTTACTGTGTAAAATATTACGATTGGGTAAACATTTTTATATCTGTCACCATTGCTTATTAAATAGAAAATTAAGCAAGATATTATAATGGACGACCTAATTGATTTGTTAATATGTAACTCTATATAGAAAGCGCCAATGAATTCTTACGAACGAATTTGTTAAGCTTTTCAATTCCTAATATAAATATGGCAAACACTTCATTCGATAATCATATCATATCTATATTAGTTCCGAAATGAAGAGAGATGTTTAAAATCTTAGTAATTTAAATAACTAAAATAATACAAATAAGCGCACGATCCCTCGTAATTAAGTGTAAATTGTAAATAAAAAAACGAATACTACCAATCAGAGCTTTTATAAATAAAACAGGAAGAGAAGTTAAACATAAATTAGGTTAATGCCATATTTTTCATTACATTTAGGGAAAACATAATTTACTGGAGTCTAACAACTGGTTTATTTGGAAAATATGTTTGAAATAAATATCAGGGTATATTATTGAAATGTTTTGCAGTAGCCATATCTAATTTGTGATTATAGAAATAATTTGTGATTAGGACATTGTTATGATATATGAACTATTGGCCGAGTACGGTCACAATGTCGGAATGTTAGCAGTATGTCTATATATCTGTGGGATATGCGGTATGTCAATGGATACTGAATCATGAAATTCAACTAAATTTGATTAATTATTTTTCAAAATTGTACAGTGTTATTTGCCCTTATATCGAATATATATGTATTCTTTGGTCTCCCTCATATACGGATTACTAAAGGACATTCTTTAGTAATTATTTACATAGAAAATCTAGCAATGAAGAAATATTTACCATGAGAGGGTGAAATCATGAACTGTCAAACAAAAATAAGGTTTTTATAATTATTGGAAATTTGAACTCCGGGTTCAAATCCCGGCCGAGGGCCTATCTTTTCTTTTTAAAAAATAAAAAAAAAATAAGATTTGTACATTATCTTTTTAAAATGCACTAAGAAACCAAACGAAATTAAAAATTAAATTTATATACTAATACGACGAAAATCTCGCTCATATCGACTAATCCAAAACACGAGCTTGGATGCATTGTTGGAGTTGATATGGTTTTTAAAATCATCGACAAATGTTGGATACTGAACCAACTTATTAATAATAAATCATTATTAATAATAAATTAATAGTTTGTTTATAAATATAAATAAATAAATTCTTAAGATATAATATACGCATGGAATATAATATAATAATAAATTAGTTATAAGGGCAAAAATGACCATCTACAATTTTCGATCTTAAAACCAAACCACCAATGTTGGTTCAGTATCCGACATTTGTTGATGATGCTTATATTATAAATTAAGAATTTATTTATTTATATTTATAAACAATTTTTTATTTATGTTTTCAGGACTGAAACTCTATGGGCTACGTTTATATCAATCGCTTTATCATCATTTTTTCCACTTCTATAACTCATTAAAATTTATTATTTCATTTATATATCAGTTTCAATTATATATCAGTAGGGTTTAAAATGTTTTTTATGGTTGACCAACATTTTGGCTTGCTCTGTAAAATATAATTTAAAAATGTTTGACCAGAAAATATGAAGAATGTATTGGAGAAAATCTTCATTTTGTGGGATAAATTTTTTTTCTACTGAAGCACTATTGACTACGTCAGTTTCAACTTTTCATTCTTTCTTTTCTTCTCTTCCATCTTCTTTAAAATTTATTATTCGTTCTTATATTAATAAGGTTTAAAATTGCTATTATTGAAAAAATAAATGTTGTCTTATTTTGAGTATAATTTAAAAATAAATTGACAAAAAAATATGAAAAATGTATTGGGGAAAATCTTGAGAATTACAAGTGGCTCAAGTTAGTAGTTTTAATTATCAAATAAATAGTAAATAGTATATCACTCCTTCAATAGAAGAACATCATAACTCAATGATTAATTAATAATAATTATATAATAATTAATATCATTACATTAATGCTAATGATTAATTTTTCAGTAGAGATACCCATTTGAAAGTTCCATATGAGCTTAAAAAATAAAAATTTGGTTGTTCGTAAAGCCAACTATTTTTAAGAGCTTGGACCGTTTTGATCTCAGAATATGTCATTATTCCTATAATCTTCAAGTTCAAAAGTGATAGACCTCATAGTATGATTTTAAAATAAAAAAAGCTTGTTGGAAATGGAGTATGGCAGACTTTCATTTAATTAGTTTATGTTGTTTCGATGTTATATAGAACCCTCTTGGGGCTCACCTACCCTCTATAAAGTTGCTATCGAAAATAAGGGGGAGGATCTGGCGATTGAGCGTCTTGCAGGACAAATCAGCTCCCTGCACAACCGATGTCCACGGAACAGTACAGTCTCTACTCTGTACTGAACCCCAGACCCTTCACTTGTAGTACAGGTTTTTAAAAAAATTATTTCATACTCTCTCTCTCTCTCTCTATCTCTCTCTCTCTCTCTCTCTCTCTCTTTCTCTCTCCTATTTTCTATCGTATTTTGATTTTAGTTTTCTCAGCTTAGTAGCTTCTTATTTTTCATTTTTTGGGGAAACGACTTACAAACGATATTTCTTTTAAAAGTTTGTAACATTTTCATTTGGCTGAACGCGTTGCTAATAAATAAAATTTGTCTTCTATATAAGACTGAAAAGAATACGTGAAGATCAGTAGCAGTTTCTAAAGGCTGAATAGATCGCGTTTAATGGCAATATAATATTTATCGATCAAAGCCTTAAACCCTTATAAAAAGCCATACTCAGGCAGGTATTCCTCGGCTCTTTACTAAGGGAAGGTGTGGAAACTAAGTTATGCTTCTCATGCATGGAATATTAAAGAGGAACGGTGGGATAATATTAGGAAATGACAGTTTGAGCTAAAGGGTGCCTTGATAAGGGTCTGCCAATCTAGCCACCGCGCACAAAGCTTGTCAAAGCGAGTCCTATCCAATACAGTCCGGCCCTTCAGGCTTTGGGAGCCCTCCAACGGGGCCCTTCTCTTGTCTAACCCTAAGTGGTTTTAGATATTATATATCTGACAAAGATATATATTTACAATAATCTGAAACTGAAGCCAAGCTCTCTATAGACAAATATTGTTGTCAATTATGATATTAGTATTCTGTTGTGCAAGGTTGGTATTTCATTTGCAGTTGGAAAAACTGTACTGTAAGTGGTATATCCTTTTAAATTTAACGATCAATTTCTGTCATAAAAAATTAATATTACGGCAAGTTAATATTGTAGGTGATTGGAATATGATGGTTCTTTTTAAATTAAGGCTCAAAACCTGTTGGGCATTATATTCATTCATTCATATAGATATCTATAAATATATAGATATATATGTTTTATATATACATGCAATTTTATTTTATTCGTTTCGAGATATAATTTTTTTAAACTGAATAACTTAATTCATAATAGCTTGAGAAAATCATTAATGATAGGATCACATAAAATTCATAAAAAAAATAATACCGCATTCTTTTAAAATGTCATTCTTTTATGGCTTTGTTGAGAATATAATTAAGTGATTAATTATTGAATTATTAATTTTAAACACTTTGAAGCTATACTTTAAGGGAAACGTCAGGGAACTGAAATAATTAGAATTATATATATATATATATATATATATATATATATATATATATATATATATATATATATATATGAGGCTCCACCAAACCATCGAATTCCTCTCGTATTCAATCCTTGCAATCCAAAATCCTAAACGCTCCTTATTTTGTCACAAATAAAACCATCCATAATGACCTTAACATTCGATATGTTACCGATTTAGCCCATTCCCGATACTTGTCATTCCATAATAAACTTCAGGCCCATCCAAACCCACTAGTTTCCATCCTTGCATCCAATTCCATCCCTGACAATCCTCCTAGGCGTTTGAAGAGAAGATGGCCTCGGGACCTTCTCTCCAGTGAGTGACCTCCAGGCCAGTGGGTAGTGCCTCTACATGTTCTGTCATGTATTTTTTTATTCATACAGCCTTTGTACTCGATGTATATATTACACTTGTACAATTCAATAAAATAATTTAAAAAACAAAAAGAGATTTATGTTTTTGGCACTAAAGCATCGCAAAAACCTGTTATCTGATTTCTTGTTGCCTTCCTATGTTTCCTCTGATCCAGAACAAGCAGCCATCCTGTAATTTTCATCTTATTTAGGATAACTTCCATCTCATCCAACTATTTCCGGCGTGGTATTCCTCTCCCACTTTTCTCCCCAAATCGGTAATTGAGGGTATGCGATTTATGGGCATATGTGCCAGGTCATCGAATCATCTAATTTAGCTCCCTCATCTATCATTGAAACTAATATAGTGCAACACCGCGTTCGTGGGATATAATAGATTAAAGAATGAGAAGAGAGATGGAAAAATGTTAGGACTGTAAGACTGCTAAAAAATATCTTAAAATATTTTACTGTTTCTGTTTGTTCATTTAACGTCACTTTATGCTGCGATGGCTAATCGGACGATGCTACAGTGGGACGATGCTCTAAATTTTGCCTATCCAGGTTTAATTAGGATAGGGATTTTTAACGAGTACCTTAAAAAAGGTCACCTGTGGTCTAGTGGTTAGCGTAACAAACTACTAAACCCAAGATCGCGGGTTCGTAGCCCGGCAGGAGGGCCTAGGATTTTTTTTAAGGGAGTAAAAAATCCTTAGTTACGCCGTCCTTCGGAAGGGACGTTAAACGGGAGTCCCGAGCCTATACGATGTCAGGTACTCGTTAAAAATTCCTATCCTAATTAAACCTGGATAGGCAAAATTTAGAGCTCCCACTGTAGCATCGTCCGATTAGCCATAGCAGCATAAAGTGACGTTAAATGCACTAACAATAAAATATTTTATATAACGTACAATAAAGACAAACAATACCTATATAATTTATAAAATGATAACTACTATAGTTAGAGTAGTAGAGAATAGCTTTGTGTATTAGTTCCTTTGGAAGGTTCGAAACATGCTAATTATATTCATAAAATCTTTTATTAGGGGCCTTTTGATATCCCTCCATTATAACATAAATTAATTTAAATGGTTTTAAAAATTAATTTTGCTTTTTATGAACTTCGAGTAGCTACAAAATATATGAAACCGAAAACTATTTCTCTTATTATAATTATTGTTATAATCAATACAAAAATCAAAACATTAAAATTTGGTTACAGTAACACATATTTTAGTTTCTTCTTTTAACGTTTATTTCTGTAATATTTAATTTACCTTGAATAAAATATGTTCGAAGGTACACCGCACCAGCCAGATAAGAGTCGAAATAATCATCAAAATAAAAAATAAATGTATTATTTAATCGTTAATAATTAATTAATTAATATATGGCGCAACAACTCGTCACCGAGTCCGGGCCGCCTCCAGCACTTATATTATACTATTATATTTAATCGTTATGAATATTATATTTATGCAATTCATTTTATCTAAATCATATTAATTATATAATTCGTATTTTCTGAACATTACATTATTTAATTAAGCATATTTAACACCGATCTCCTGCCCCCATCAATAACTGGTTAAGTCGAATGATGACGAAAATGTTTTATTATACCATATTTTATTATAAAATATTTTGGACATGAAATATTGTTATTATCAATTTCAAGTTAATGTAATATATTCCTTAGCAACTTAGGATACGCTTATACATAAACCGTTATCGCCCAAATTTTACTCGGGCGTTATCGGCCGCTGTCGGCCGATCAAATCAAAGGTATGTAAAAAAAACAAAGGGAGTGCTTACACTACTATAACCGTCATCGTCCGATGACGCCCTTTCATGGCCGATCAACCGACGAGTCTGAACTTGTTGGGATTTATCGCCAGTCTTCACAGTGGTCGATTTTGTCATACATTTCTCAAAATTTCTAGTAACTGATTAAAAAAATTCCTAAAATGATTTATTACTGCATTAAAAATTGTGCTTAGTTATTAAACCTCTTATCTCATATAGCTTGGAGGTTTAATGACATAAGGATAGATCTAAATAAGAAAATCATAGTTTACATAAAAAATATAGTAATGGCCTTGTATTTTTTTAAAATTTTAATTCTACATGCAAATCAATTTTAGAGTCTTCTTCAAGTTAATATTCTGTACTGATTGTATAAAATATTCAAAGAACTTGTTGGTTTTTCTTTACATAAATATTTCATTAACCCGCACACGCCGAAGTCGACATCGACGAATTGAATTGCGGTTCGAATTTTCTAAAAGATAAATTTCTTCTAATTCCTCCATTTTAAAAACGCGTCTTCACTTTGTCTTCACAATCAACTACAGAAGACCGGCAACGTCCCATGTCGGCAACAGTGTGGGCACATGCACTTCCGAGTTAATCGTCCGAGTAATGCGGTGCGACATCGGCCGACAAAATCGGTTTTGGTGTACGCTAAGCACTATGCATTGCTAGAATGACCTAATGTATTGCTAGATTCCGCTTCCTAAGTAAGAGTAGAAGTCACTCATTTTTGAAGAACATTCGACTTAACCACTTTTTAGTCAGGGCTGCAGAGGCATACATTTTATATGGCTAAATGCTCTAATATCAGAAATTATCAAAGCGAACGGAAAAGTTTGCGTTAGGTAGACCGTGCATTGAAGAAAGCTTTGTGCTTTACGAAACAACTTTACGGTTCGTATGAACGAAACGGGAACTGTAAATGAATTTCTAACAGAAGTGTCAAACATTAATGGACATATCATCTATCATTCTGTCTATCTACATCTCTACATAAAGCAGAGAGAATTACTAACACTAGTCGTCCGATCGATACAGACCCCTTCTCAGAAATTATTTTTGCATTAGGTAAATATTGAGTAGAGGAAAAAAAGCCAGTACAACAACCCGTAAAAGGTCAGAGGTTCAGTACATGGTAGAGACTGTATTGTTTCATGGAGGGTTGTGGAGGGAGGTGATTTGTCCTAAATCACGCTCAACATCCAGATTTTCCTCCTTATTTTGGGTACTCACTTTATAGAGGCTGGGTAAGCCCCAGGAGGGTCTTAGATCCAATAGTTTCCATCTCCAATTCCTAATAGATTAAATGAAAATTTTCCAGCAGCACTTTGAACCCATCACCTTCGGCATGGCAGTTCAGTGCTCTATCACTACTCCGCTCCCATATTATTAACTCTAAAATTTCTATGAATGGACTAGTAAGGGAAGAACATTGGTATTAATGTAATTAAGAATTGATTTTATTTACGAAAAAGTTTGTATAGCTTATCTTTCTATTTATTTATATATTTACGTTTTATGCTCTACATCTACCAACACCAGTTCTTGGTTCTTCAACAATCTGACGTAGCGCAACATAAGAATGTTGTGCCTGTTATAACACAGCTGTAATAACCTTCAAAGTTATTATGCATCTGTTGTTTACTATTGCATTTTAATACTTCAATATTTGTTAGTTTTTGTTCCCCTTACTTAACCACACCGTGAGTGTAAGTTGGCACGCTATACAAAAGTATGTTCCACTTTCAGATTGTTTTCCTTCACTGACCGAACCAACCTTCAAAGTTCTGCTTCCATTAAACTTTTAATGGATGTGTAATTACTGTTTGAAAACGTTATTTTATAAATGAATTGGGGGATTAGAGAAAACAAATGCGAATAAGTTTAACTTATTACGTATAATTATAATGTCACATTTGGTGAAAATGTCTGTAATAGCAATACGGTATGATACAGTGCAATATTATCTAAAATATCATATTGTATTTTAAGTCTCAACCAAAATGGTTCACGAATTATAGTTAAAAAACTTTTGTTTATATTGTACTTCCTTAACGTGAAATCTGCAAAAAAAAAAAATCAAAATACCAGGGGATAGACTCATCCATTGGAACCTTGAATAGAAATCATATCAAGTAGGTAAATGCTCCATCATTTAAATCTGTCTACTACATCCTCAAAGACTTTACCTTCTGTAAAACTAATGTCAAAGTAGGAGATGATATTTTTTATGATTAAATATAACAATAAAATTTTATACCTATGCCACTACAATCTGTGAATGGTGTTGGGTTGATAACAAGGTAGGGACATTCAGACGAAAGTTATTTCCCCCTATTAAAGGTATCCCCTTTATAGAAGACGGGTGAGCCCCAGGAGGATGTGCAGGTACCAAAGGGTCTATGCCTGAGGACAGATTAAATCTATCTGCTACAGCCGGATTTGAATTTGGGGCAGTAATTCACCACTCAATATACTGAGCTATCCCTCTCTCACTATATAAGAAGTTAATAAAAGTTATAAATCGTCAAAAATAGGTACAGTAATTATTGTGGCTATTAAATGTAAAACAAAACAAAACAAATGAAACGACAATAACTTGAAAAATCAGCTGCTGCCAATCAGTTAACCAACACTGACGTCAATAGAATGCCTATCACAAAAACGGGTGATAAAAGATAATAGTTTAAGCTGTCAAATATTACGTGTGCTTTGGGGAGGAAATGGGAATAGGAACAGCGCAATATCTAATAATAAAATTTTTATTTTTGTAGCGAGCCACGGCGGAGTGAAGTTATCCTTTGGATTTTAGAGCATCAGTAAAAAAGGTGGTCTTTAATACATTTTATACGAAGGTTTAGGGGAAATATTTTTCGCGAGAGAAGCCGGGGGAGGTTTCCTGATGGTAGAGAGTTGATGGGACCATCAAGATTTTATGTTGGTAGCTCGGGCGTGTTCCTCCACCTCTTGCACAAGACGTCATAATACCCTCCAGCTCAGCTGCGAATAAACAAGGCTAAAGGGATTGTCACTTTCTAAGCCAATATAAGTTCTTTCTACTTTGTAACTTATTTATCAGCTTTCGGTCTCGGCTAAAATATCGGGGAAATCATTGAGGATTGTACCCACCAAATAGGTTATAAAATAAATAAGAAAATATAACTATAAATCGTATTTTTTTAAAGAATATGTTTGTTATTTTATATATCTTTCATGTGTGTGTGTGTAAAACCATTGTATGATTTGTTTTTTTACCTTTCGAATTTTAGGTAGATTTTATAGTTTAATAAACATTAGGTGGTTAGAAAAAAACCTGGTCCAGTACAACCCATTAAGATAATAACAAATAGTTTAAAGAGATAATACAAAGGTGTTATACATTAGAAATCGTCGAAGCACATGTTTTTTTATTGGCAGAAGTTTCAAAGAAGAAATATACATAATAAATACTACTACAAGTTAAGTAATTATTTTTTTTCAAATTTTCAAACAAATATTTTATTCCAATAACATTACTAAAATTGTTGGACTGGTTTGTAAATAATCATTAACAAATTAAAAAAAATTATAAGGCGGAGACAAGACGTTAACAGAATATTTTGTAAAACAAAACAAAGTACCACTATGAAGAGTCTTGGTTCAGGATGTGATCGAAACTATACTTTTTCTTGCACATACAACTATTTTGCGAGGAGGTGATTTGTACTAGATCAAGCTCAACCCCCTGATTACTACCCCATATTTTAGGTACCCTATTGCATACATAGATGCTGAGTGAGCCCAGAGAGGGTCCTAAACATATATGATCCATTTCCGGCTGCTGTCAGATGAAACTCTGTCCGGTAGCGGGATATGAACTGAGGGCCTCCGCCACGGCATTTCCGAGCCCTACCACGGAGCCACTCCGCTCCCCAGGCTATAATAAATCGATAAACTTTCAATTCATAAATAAATTATTGAATACTTAGAAGAGAAAAATCGTTATAAGAAGGGAGTCGTTTCCGTTTAAAAAAAAATCAAAAACTATAGAATCTTTTTATATCAGAAAAGCAAGATTAGAATGGATCAAAAATGCTACAAAAATGAACATGGAAGGACGTCCGAATGGAGAAAGAGGTAACCCTAGACTGCGAAGAATATGACTGGAAGACGTGGAAATGGACCTTGGACTACTGGGGTAAGCACATGGAGAACAGCTGCGGAAAGTAAGAATGGAGGAAAATTGTCGAGGCGTAGGCCCTGCATGAAACATAGCGCAGAGTGAAGAAGAATAAATAAAATATAAACAACATATTCTTTGTTCAATAAAACTATTTATTTTTGTTAATTGTTGTTCATCCAGTTAACGCCACTTTATGCTACAATGGCTAATTGGATGATAGTACATTGCGAGTCCTAAATTTTGCCTATACTCAGGTTAGAAATCTTTAACTAGTGCCTGAGACCGAATAAGCTCGGGACCTACATTTTACGTCACCTCCGAAGGACGGCATAACCCTTTTCGGAAAACACTATTTTCCCTTATGATATTCAGCAAGTACTTCAAATAACCTGTTTTACCATAAATCATACAGAATATTTTTTTTGTATAAATTTTAATAATGATAATGAAACTCAACATATTGAAGTCTGTTCTTTGTATGGGTTATTGTCGCTGTTAATTTCTCTCAAACAATCCCTCCTTCTCCTCTTGCAAAATTAGGATATGCTACTTGTAAATTTGAATCAACTCCGTAAGAGATAAAATATTGACAGTGCGAACTTAAACGAACATTCAAACTTGATAATCAAGCACCTACGAAACGGCACATAAACGTTTACAAACTTCCCAACTTCATAATTATCTTAATACTACAACCGCTAATGCATTCTTTATTATTTTTATCAAGAACGTGCGTTGTGGTTAGTTAATGGAAACCTGTGCAGGAAGATAATATGCTAATCCATAGTTAGGCCGTTAAGTTCCCTTCCCCGTTTTAGTAAATTCATATTTATTATCAGAGTTTCTCAACAGAGTTCTGAATTTAATGCTGGCTAGGAACCGTTTATTCTTATTTAAGTGTACCAATCTCTCCTATCCTCTCTGCCGATAGTACCAATAGTTGTACCGCGTATATAATCCTCATAATAAATTTATTCATAATATTTTGGAAATAATTTAAAGAATAATAAAATAATAATTGCGTTACTTTATATTAAATTTGAACCTTCTAAAAACACCCAATATAATACCAAAAATGCTCCTGTATTGGGTCTCTGAAGGATGAAGAAGGAGAGACAGATATTAACTATAGATTAACCTTATGGATTAACCTAGTTCATTAAGACGTGATACAATATGGATTCAATGAAAACAGACAGGTAGATCTCGAAATCTTCAATAAAAAAAAAATAAATCCATGGTCATACCGTCCTTCGGAGGTGACGTAAAATGGCGGTCCTTAGCTTGTTCGCCAGACTACTACTCTAATTACACCTGTGTAGGCAAAATCAAGAAATCTCACTTTAGCATCGTTTAATTAGCCACATTGGAACAAAGTGGCGTTAAACAAATTTTGAAGTATAAAAGCATTTTGAATTTGAGTTTTAACGAAAATCCTTAAGATTACCTGAACGCTGCGTTAATTCTATTTAAAAAAAATACAAAACTTAAATAATGTTAGGAAAAAATATGCCATTGTTTTATTCCATAACTGATTACGTCTTACGGTTATGTTTAACCTCGATAAAGGACCATTATATCATTTTCATAGTTGGAGAATGGGTTTCTTGAATCATTAATCATTAACCCAAATTATAAAAATGTCATCCTGAATACCAGCTTTGGATTGATGTATTCTGTGCTGCTACATTGGCTTTACTGCCCAAGCTATGATCTCAGGGAAAAGTCAGATCCTTTGATCTGAATATATTTAAATACTAAAATGGGATGCCACCCTGAAACCGTTATACTTAATATATAGTAATTTTAAGTCATTAATAAATTAGAGACATATATACTCTTCTCTAAATGTTGACTGACCAGGAGTTGTTTATTAAATAATAATAATAATTATCGAATCACATTATATTTCTTTATGCTGATCATGGTTACAACTATAGGTTATATAACTACTTACAACAAAAGTGGAACGCTCTATGTGGCTTAAGTGAGACATGTGACTTCATTCTTCATCCTGTTCCTTACATCTTGAGTCGACCGCGTCTTCCGAACAACTGCTCCATCTTGAAAGGTTAAGGCGATAAACCCCAAGGGTCATTTTACTCTACCTGGCCCAGGCCCCCTACCACACTCACTTAGGTATGTCTAATGCTTCATATAGTCACATATGGCAATGTATGTCTATTTATTTAATAAATCCTATTTTACCTATTTTATAACAAGCTATAATAATACGATGAGTTCCAGCGGCAAAGGCACAAATGAAAAAAATGTCATCTTATTTAAATTATAAAAACTTACAACGGTACGGATTTACCTTTCCACATTTTGAATTGACCTTAAAAGATACGGATCATGAATTTTAAATATCTAGATGATCATTATTTATATAACTATTTTTGATACAAAACTCTAATTTTTATAGCGGTTTGTGGATAAGTAAATAAAGATTCTGTATAGCGCCGGTTCTGTAATAGCTAACTTTCATAATTATCCTTATCCAATGTATGAACAACAAGTAAAATGGTTTGCCAAAACCATTAAATCCATAAGGATCCAGCCGACATCCTCTACATCTAATTAAACCAGTCCTTTGCATCAAAAGTTGTTCGTGAAACGGTGGATTCGCCATTCAATATAACTAATTATATAGTATGCAAGGCCATGGACATTCCTAGAATTTTCGACACATCAAATGAATTTTATAGAGGCTTAGTAGCAGCAAAGCCTACATGACAATATTGACTGCATGACAGAACAAATAAAACACTCTCAAGTGAATCTTATGACGAATACCATGAAAATGCTGAAGGCGTGTGCCGAATTAATTTATTTTCCAGAAATGAGAGGATTTTAGCTGACAAGAGCATTGATACAACGAAGGATTGGGGGTGGCTCAGTGTGTAGGGCGCTGAGACGCTGTGTTGAAGAGAAAGAATTCAGCCAAGATAGATAAATTCTTAAATCCTCTCTCCTGACCCTTCTGAGGCTCAAACAGCCTCTATAAAGAGGGAAAACTTAGCGAATGTGATCTAAGCCTAATCATCTCCTAGCATAACCTTTGGCTTGAAAATAGTATAATATCAGCATAGTATATATGATTAGTATTTCTGAAGCCAAAATATAACAAGTGGTGTAGTGGTGCAAGTTTCGTTAATTTAAAAAAAAAATCTTAATTTTGAAACTTAATTTGAAGTGTTATGATCTGATTTACTTATTCTATTTTGGTCGTTACTGCAGTGAAAGTTGTCAATTTTTCCCATCCAGGATTAATTTGGATAGATGTCGTTTAGGATCGGAAACAGATTTTCATGCGGTTTTCACCAATAGATAGAGTGATTCATCAGGATGGTTTAGGTATATAATTTGTCGAGGTGTAAATGGGTTGGAATATCGATGGGTTTAACCGAAGACGCCGCTTGCCTAATAACGTGTAATTGTCTAACTTGCAAGATGATAAATTCATACATAAATATTTTGTTTTGTTTTTATTTTGATTGAAAATGAAAAAGATTGGACATAACATTTTTGAAATCACCTAACTGCGCAACCATTGGTCACATAATGTACAGTCTCAACAAAGTGCTGAACCCTAGACTCTTCGTACATTGTAGTTGTACAGGTCCTATTGAGGATTCAGGTTATGATCTTATTTAATTATCGCATACTGTTAATAGTAAAATATTTTAGCAATGAAGCTGTCATATTACATATACGAATCTCTGGCCAGCGAATACTAATAAGGAATATATAAAAATATACTCTGGTCGAAATCAGATGGGGAAAATACTGCAGATGTATTCCCTGCGGTAGAGATGAAGAGCAGACAGTGGGAACGGACCGTCTCAATTAGCAAGGCCTCTCCTCGTGCCAAGTCGTGCATCACTCCATCTCTTTTTCCCTCCCTCCCTCACTCACTCTCTCACTCTCACTCTCTCATCCCTCCCTCATCCCTCCTCACTCCCTAACATACTCAACCTCTCTGCTTACCTCCAATATGAAAAAAGTTAACATCGAGCTCCAATGCCCTTTACATGCATAAATAATGCGAAGGGAATAACCTGCCTGCCTGATATCTCAAGTTCCACGAGTTATGGAAATACGGAATCTTAAATCACATGAGTTATTTATAACTGTATCGAAAATCAGCTTTTCATTTTATATATATGGCTCAAGTTGTTTCTACCGCAAACGTTATATATGATTGATTATATGAACCGTAGAAGCATAAATTATTGAACAATTACAAAATATCTTCTATATATATAAATCTTTTTCATAGTGAAGTCAAGTTTTTTCATTATTAAGTCCATGAAATTTAAAAAATAATAATGATTTCTTCAGTTTTAAAATTCTAAGACAAGAGGAACCCTGCTTATTTTTTGTAGATATAATGAAACTCTTACATATTCCATTTCAACACAAAATCCCGATTTCGACACCGGCTGAGGCAGATATATTCTTTAATCACGCTTGTTTCTACCATTTGAGATTTGGGACTCACTCAGCCTCTTTATAGGCTCTAACTCCGTAAAAAGTTTGAGCGTGATTTCCACCAAACCATCTTGCAGGACCAATTGCTTAGAGACGAAACCATGTTATTGAACCCAATATATGCCAGGGGTTTTTTCTTCGTATTAGCACAATTGAGAAATCTTTAAGTAATTCGTAGAATACTGCAGTGAAGAACATGTGTGAATATATACATATTTTTAATTTTGAGTTTATATTGCGAATGGACATAGGAAGATTACGCAAAGCATTCTATAATCGGTTTTCCCCATCCTTCCTTCATCTTTTCTCCACGTATTTTTTCTCTCCTTCGTCCATTTCGTTCACAGTTTCTTCAATGTTTTTTATTACCAGACATTACAAACACACTTTTCTTTCGTGTTTCAAAACATTTTGTTGTATGTAACATCGCTTCATTCTATTTTCGCTTTTCCTAAATAAATTTTAACTTGGCTAATCCATGGTGTGTTTGACTTTACTCCATTAATATGTGGATACCATTACCACTGTATATTTTTTGTCGACCAATTCTTCAGGGTTCTCTTAAACGTACAATAAAAACGTAAAAAAAAATAATGAAAACTACTTGCCATTAAAAATACACTGCTTTTGTTTGTATCGATTAATTTGTTTTCTTTTTTTGTCGAGGTAACACATAGAATTAAAAAAATCGCTCTAATGGTTATTTTATGTATCCTCCTACGGAATAACATATGGCCACTTGAAATTCTAAATATGTGTGAAATAACTGTCATTAAATTAATATGAATACATTTAAGGATTCATTCTTATTTCATTTAAACTTTGGTTCATTTAGAAGGGTTAATTTAGATTTAAACAAATACCTTTCCAGTAATGGATATTATTTACAATATGAGAGAAGAAATTAGTTGACTGGAACTTCTAATGTACTTATTTATTACATTCACTTATTCACTTATTTGGTGTTTCATTTGACTGCACTCCCAACTATCTCTATCCTTACATTAGTATTTACTTTTTCATATATTGAAATATATTCATTCATTGAAATTCATAAATATTGAAATATTTCAATAAATATGTCATTTTGAAAGGTATTAACCATTTTTTTTTTCTGGGCTATTTAATTAAATACGATCAAAAGTGTTCTTTCTTTTGAGAAACTACAAATTTTTACCTCCTGATGTTATATTTTTCAGTTAGGCATATCATCGATACAAATAATGAGTGTGATAAAATGCATTTTCATTTTAAATCTATAGTGATTGCACTTAAGATTGATAATTGATGTAAAAATTCATATAGTATACAGTCATGATGCGCTTGATTTAAAAATCGGGCACAACCATTTATTGCCATTTATATATATATATATATATATATCTGTTTTTATTACCAGAAATGATGTATTAGATGCTTTTGTACAAAAAAAGTCTAGATCCTTCAAAAATCAGTACCTAACGATTCCATTTCCATTCCAAAGTGTTTACATCCATTGATGATGATTTAATTATTTAAAGTTTTGATGTATGAAAATCAAAACTATGTATATATATATATATATATATATATATATATATATATATATATATATATATACATATTGTTTAATTATAGTGATTTGTTTTGAATCACAATAAAATGATTATTTTATTTATTTCTCATCAACCCTATCTAACCAGATATCGATATTTTCTGATTAAATTCAGGTATATCGAACATACAATATTTTTATATTAAATGAGATTAAAAAAAGAGATCATAAAACATTGTCAGTAATTATTGTTTGAAGTGAAATTTTAGTTAAATAATGAAAATTAATTTTTAAAAATTGTTAAATTGATTATTTTTTTAATTGAATTTTTTTCATTCCTAAAAAATTATGAAAGTGGATGTAACCGGTTTTAAAACCGAACGCCTCATAAACAAGGCACAAAAATATGAATAATGACATAGGTAAAGTACGTTTGAAGATACGCACTGATTTTAAACGGATCTTAAAACATTGTTTCCTTAAATGTGGTGTTTATCACATTTGCATGGAAAATATGCTTATTTTGAACACCGATTCGATTCTGACACGAAAAATACATAGATTTTTTGATTCCGCAAAAGGCCAAATTTTGTTTTTCCCTTTTTTTTTTCTTTTTTTTTATTCTACTCACTAGCCCTAGTATCCAACAGAAAATAACGAAACGAGGTGAAATTAAAGAATGCTAGTGACGGGCGCTGGTGGTATCAGTGACGTGCGGTTCCTGTTCCACAGCTGTCACAGGTACCGGCTACCGTCTCTCTAAAATAGTCCTAGAAAGAATTGAAATGAAACAGATGTGGTTGGCGTATCAATGCCTTATTTTTATCTGATCATTCCTCTCCTCTTTTACAATTATCAACTGATCGAGTAATTTTCAGAATTTTGTAGAAGAAAAATTTAATTTAAAATATTATATACCTTATGTACATGAGGAATGATACTTCCTGTTGTTAAAAAACAAATATAATATTACCTACAATACAAGGTTACCTTGAAAATTGTTGAAGTTCACAGGCTCTTTTAAATAGTGAATATACGGTAATAATAATAATAATAAATAAATAAAGGAAGAAAAATACATAATAATAATGAGTGGAAATCCAAAGGAGCTCCTCGGAAGGTTTTATCATAATCTGGCGGCAGATGGAAGCATCATTAATGTGGCTACATAGAGTGACATTTTATTCGGAAACCGAAGGTTTTGTTCTAGCCATTCAGGATCAGGTGATTTCTACGAAGACCTATAAGCGCCGTATATAGAGAGAGGCAATTTCAGATGTGTGTCGACTGTGCAAAACAACCACAGAATCAATCCAGCATATTACATCCGGGTGTCAGGTTCTAGCTGACAAGGAGTTTTTGCTGAGACACAACAATGTGGCAAAAATTGTACATCAAGAATTGGCCTCAAAAATTTACTACTGCGGACAACCCTTATTACTGGTACAACCCTCAACCAATAATTGATAAAGGGCATATCAAGCTTCATTGGGACCAGGCCATCATAACTGAGCACACAGTTCCTCACAACAAGCCTGATATTTAGCTGCTTCTAAAAGAAGAAAAATGTGTGAATATAATTGAAGTAGGAGTACTGGCAGATGATAACCTCCACAAGGTGGTCGCCGAAAAAAATAGGAAATGTCAGGACCTGGCAGAGGAATTGAAGCAGTTATACAAGTTTGATAAAGCAAAAGTTTTACCGTTGTTATATCCACGAATGGACTGATTCCTGAAATGACAGTATAAAAGAATTAGACCTTAATTATAATATTCTGGATCAAATACAGAAAGCAGTCTTACTCGGTACTGCGAGTATCGTTCGAAAAAATATGAATATTACTAATTAATTTTTCTAGCCTAGCCCTTGACTTATGTATAACCTTACAACCTTTAAATCCTGTTTATTTCATTTCTTCATATCCACACATTTCTCAAAAAATTGAAAAAAGGTATTCAGTTTTATGTTGAAAGCTTGTAAATATATGGATCAAAGATACGTTATGATTTTATTATCGTCTTTCAGCTTTCACATAGCTGCTAGAGGATATTTCTTTCTTTTTTTAAATTTAAAAAGCTTTTTTATATGTAAATATTTATTATGTTTACCTACCTCTTAACAACAATTAACAATTTTTTCTTTCTTTTAATTTGCTATTATGAGTCAATTGATAGTTTATCATTTAATTAATTGACGAAATTCGAATTGTTAATTACTCTAAGATCTTGGTTTCAATATTTTATATCTTGTATTATTATTCCAAAAAGCCTTGTCCTAGAATAAATAAATATTTTATAATTATTCATATTTTAATTTACCTCGCCAGGTCTCAAGTTACTTCGTTAAAGTACTCCTAGTCTCCTTTAAAAATACCTGATCTGACTAAAAGTCAGTCTGATATCAGTGAACCTGTTATTTTTTGGTATCAGCTGCAAAGAACCTTTAGTTACACAGCGATTGAGAGCATTGGATGTACTAGTGATAAAGTATAGGGATGAGACGTTCCGTGCCGCCTCTATCTGAAAATGGTTTATTTTATTTCTCATGCCTGGAAAAGGATATCTTTCTGGTTCTTCCACAAAAATGCCTAATGATGATTAATATTTATATCAGTATATTGTTATTTGTATAATTGTATGATAAATTTGGTAACTATAATTGAGGACATGAAATTAGGCGGCTCAAAGGAAATGCGGTGTAGCCAAATCGACCTACACTAGCGTACCAAGGGTAAAAACCAAATAACTGAAACCGGGAGAACTAGGCAACATTGTTAGCACATTGTTGTCAAATATTGGCAGTTTTAAATAAAACCACGCCCACATTCTCGTAACTAGCGGCATCACCGCATTTTCTTTGAGCCGCCTAATTTCATGTCTTCGACTATAAGTGCATCATTTGATCAATAATTGTTCATCAAGTATAATTATAATTGTTACTATTATTTCTGATATTTTTTCTCATTATTTAATATTCATTATTGTCAAATTTAGTTAGTTAAATTATTACTGTTTAATAGTCTGTGGCACGGTGCTGATTTTCTTGCCGAAGGTACATCATTCAAATCCTCCTGGAGTGGCAGATTTTATTTAATATAATGGATCCATTGGGTCCAGGACCCTCCTGCCTCTATAATGTGGGTACTCAAAATATGAGGAAATACCAGACGGTTAAGCGTTATCTAGGAGTACTCACCTCCGAGGTCAAAGAAACAGTACAGCCTCTACCACGAACTGAACCCAAGATTATTTTTGTTTTTTTCATTGATTGTTGTATTAATTACACCTCAGATATTAAAAAACAACAACGTATTTCTCATTAGCAAGCTGAATCCTAACAACGCAGACATTCTAATGCGTAATATCCATTCATTTTAACCGCCTTCGATGAACTTTTTATTTCTTTAGTCTAGAAAGCTCGTTAAATTTAAATTTTTTTTTGCGTAATGAAGGTAGTATTGATTATGCAACTGTTTATTTGATGATATAAATGGTATATACAATCAATATTTATATCAATAATTAATCAAATAGTTTATCGATCATGATAATATTACTAAGCTAAACGGTAAGCAATTACGATTTGAACCTGGTTAATCTTCAATACAAATATTATACTCCAGTACTAACATTTGCCAATAACTAAAATCCCATTTGGAAAAAGAAAATCCTCTCTCTTTTGCAGCCCCTTCCTTTCTAATACTATTTAATTTTCTTTTCACAAATATTAACTTTTCTATTCAATTTTCTATCCATTTCATCGATCTTGAAATAGTCTGATTTTCATTATACTCATTAGACCTATCACGTTTTTTTTTGGCCCTTTTTAAATTTTTAGCTCAGACCATTTTTATGTATTTTTTTTTCACTTCTGTAGCCCAAAACACAAAATTCCACTTCACTGGGTTATATAAAAAATTAAATGAAGAAATAAATTAGTGAAGAGTCAAAATTTATAACAATTAAATATAATGAATAACACGTAATGTCATCAGATAAAGGCAAGTAAATAAACTAATCAATAGAAGTGCTCAAATAACAGTATCAACTTAGTAGGACGACAGGATTGACATTGGATTCGGGCCGAATCAGCAAAGAATAGGACATAAATGCCATTATGGATGACATTTTTTGTAACAGAGTTATGAGTATTCAGGATTCCACGAAGGATAAGTTTATCGATTGAAATTTATTTTTAAAAATTGATGTTTTGTTCGTAGAAAATACAAAAGAAAAAAGCGAAAAAAAAAATTCAATAATTATAAAATACAAAATACGGTATGCATGTTTAAAATACTATACTTCTAACACACAAATTTACAAAAATATAACTTTCGATTAAATTTTTTTTTTAATTGAATTTAGTGATTTTGACACTGAGGCGGATCATTTAACTAAAATGTATGGGTTCAACAAGATTTGAAGTGTTAAGAAATTTTGTCTAGCGCTGTCGCTTGATTTGACCTTTGGGATGCAGTTGCGATAATTTATGGTCTGATGGAATGACACCAGGACTGTGAGGCTGTCAAATCACTTCTAATCTGTCTAGTTGACACTAAAACTCAATCAGTCGGATTTGACGTGACTCATTGTGCTGACAGCCTTGGTGTGAGCGTATCATTACGGACCTGAGCGTGTGTAGCGGATAGTTTATTTTTATCTCACTAAATGCAGTAAACGAAACAAGTGGTCGGAAATGCCTTTCAGTTAAAATAAAATAAAGAATTGAATGTAGATTTTTTTCAATTACGATTTGCCCATGTGAGTCGTTTGTATTTTTTTGAGTAGAATAACATTGGTACAATAAATTTTATTTAATTATTTTTATAACTTGATGTGTGGTGTAGCTTAATGCGTAGTGCTGTAATACCGGTAATCAAATTCTGCTGGAGCAGATAAATTGTTTAATCTGTTATCAACAATAGATAGACCCCTTGGGATCTGCAGACCCTTCTGGAGTTTGCACTTCCTCTACAAGTGCATACGATTTAATGAAGAAGAAAAACCTCGTGTTTAAGTACAATTACGGCCAAATCAGCTATATGTAAACAGTATAGTGTCTACCATACATTGAAACCAAGACTGTTCAAGGTTAGTAAAATAGGTGTTTTTTTAAAACTATAACACGCGGCTGGATATAGCGTAATTCGTAAGGTAAGCCCGCTTGTAATTATCTTCTGGATCTTCCATCTTTGTTCTCTATGGAATCTCTTGAAGGAATCTTTCTTTTTCTGCAGGGATATTACCTCTCCAACGTTCTTTTGCTTCCTGCCAACGTGACTCTTTGACACCTGGTTTTCGTATCCGTCATTTCTCTTATTTTATAAATTCATATTCCTTATAAAAACCTAACGGAGAGGGTAGCTCTATGGTAGAGCACTGCCGTGATGAAGATCCCGGGTTCAACTCCGGCTGGGGCAAATAATTTATTAAATCATGCGTTTACATCCGTAGGCTGATCCTGTGTTATCTATTGTGAGAGGGTACTTACCTAAGGGTAATGTGGGTATCGTTAGTTAGGGGGAAACTTGGTGGTTGAGCGTGATCTAGGACAAATCCCTTCCCTGTACAACCCTTGTCTAAGAAACAGTACAGTCTCTACTACGTAGTGAACACAAGATCCTCCATGGGTTAATGTGGAATTGTGTAGAATACAGAAGTAATAACTGTTGAAAAATACTGGTTGGATTGATAAGTCGTAAGTCGCTTAGAAAATTATTAATACTCATCCTACTGTAGGCTATGTCAACAAAAGCATAAAAAGGTATGTATATGAATTTAGTTTTTCCATAACCTTCAGTTTTTACGATTAGAGAAATTAGAGGTTTAAATAGAGTGGAATGGCTCAGTGGTAGAGCACAGAGTTGCCATGCCGAAAATTCTGGTTCAAACCCCTTTACTGTTAAAGCTTTTATTTAGTATGTTAGCAGACGGAGATGGATCATATGGGATCTAGGACCCTTCTGGGGCTCACCCAGCCACTATAAAGTGGATATCCAAAATAAGCGGGAAAAAGCTGGTGGTTGAGCGTGACCCAGGACAAGTCACCTCCTTGCAGAACCGTTGTGCATGAAACAGTACAGTCTCTACCCATACCCGTTTGCGGGTTGTAGTGGTCCAGGTTTTAAAGGTTTCAGTAATTTTAGTATATTTCGTTATAATTTCTGAGGTGATATTAGGATTTCGAAGTCGAGGTAATCAAAATTATGGAAATGGCTATCGTCAAGTATAAATAATAGTTTTTGGCCACATTAAAAGGAGGCCCTGTTACATGAAGCATGGGGTGAGAGCGTGGGACAGGACAAGATGAAAGGAAATGAAGACCATCGGCAGGAGTGTGTACCGACGGAGGCTATATATCAGGAGGCTACTTGCCCATAATCGATAGCCTTCAGCGCCCACCCTGCCCCGACACCTCACTTAGCCTTCGAGTGCTCTACCTCGGAGAGTAGTCTTGTTTACAGAACGGATCTGGCTGAGTGTGAGAGCTTCTTCTCTCTGTTTTTGTAACATCCTCTTAGCCCTTGTCCATCGTCGGAACACATGGCTCATATTATGAGAGAATCTTTAAGGAACATAAAAGGGATTAAACAAGAAGAAATTAATTTTCCTTATCCTATCGCGTGGTAGCTTCTTATTAACGAACATAATATCACAAAATGTGAAATCTAATCGGCTTTTCAGCAATTTACTAATTACTCTCCCCCTCCTCTCACTCTCTCACTCTCTCTCTCTCTCTCTCGCTCTCTCTCTCTCTCTCTCGCTCTCTCTCTCTCTCTCTCTCTCTCTCTCTCTCTCTCTCTCTCTCTCTCTCTCTCTCTCTCTCTCTCTCTCTCTCTCTCTCTCTCTCTCTCTCTCTCTCTCTCTCTCTCTCTCTCCTACAGTTTTATAATTATAATAAATTATAAATAAAGTATTTTTCTTTCTCAATACTTGCATCTATTTAAGAAAGAACACATATCTTCGCCTTAGTATAATGACGTATATACAAAATTGACTTGTCATTTGTTATAAAATGTTTTACATGTTCTATTTTAGGTTCATAAAGTCTTATATCTATATTGCGTAGATATTAGTTTTTTTATTCCGTAACTATTTACAATGCCATAATGTCAGAAGTAACGTAATGTATATTCATTCATTTCTAGAAAATGACAATGTTGTAGATATAATATAAAAAAATGACTGTTTTATCAAATTCTAGAGTTCAAAAGTCTGTAAATATTTTATTGCTATTTATTATTTAACAACACTTAATAATCCCTTTAGAGCATTCTATAAGTTTTTTACTTACACTGGACTTTTTTGTTTTAAAAAACCTCAGTTTTGTTATTGATTTCAAACAGGAAACACGACAGTGTCCTACGAAATTCTCGTAATTTTCAGATATTACTGGAAAAAAAATTTTATAGCAGCTGAAGCAACTCGTGAAATTATTAAATATGAAGGTACTAGGATAACTACTTGTTTCCATCCATGGCCCATTTTCTTCAAGGGAAAAAAATTGATAATTTTGCGGAAGTTGCTATTGCGATCCAAGAGTTCTTTGACTGCCATCCCAAGGAATGGTATCAGCGTGGCATCGAGCACTTGGCTAGCAGATGGCAAATGACGGTAGATTAGACGGTAGTGTAACAATTGAATATACTTTCAGTATTAATTGTATTTTATATCAAAGCAATAATAACACAAATATTTGGTTAAACAAACGGTCATTTTTTTTTTATATACTCCATTATTTTGTGTCACTTTGGCAACGTTTTTCAGTTTTTTTGGAAATTTTGTAATTTACAGGACAAACTCTTACGTATTATATCTAAATATAGTAATTACCTTTCTTAACTCATTTTTCGCCATTTATAAATTCACAAGACACTAATACTTTCCCTTTGCTTGTGAAGTCACTATTTTATTTTATTTTTATTTAGTGCGTAATAGCAATGATATCCATAGTTTGTTCAATCATTTTATAAATAAAAAAATAAAATAGTGGTATTTAATATTACTGGTAAGGTAAAACGAATTGAAAATTGGGAATCATACAAGAAACAAAACGTAGGACAGAATGATGAGAATTACACACCGATTATAAGGAATAATAGCCGTATAATGCAAAAAGTGGGAAATAGTGGGATTACAGATATTTTTTAAGAATAAACAGAAGTTTCGATAAAAATGGATAAAGAGTGAAATTAGCCAATTATAAGTTCCAGGCCAATTAAAAATGTTATTTCTATCACAAAAAGAGAAAAAATACTGTACCTTGCTATAGGTGACTATAAGGGGCCTAGGCCAGGTAGAGTAAAATGGTCCTGAGGGTTCATGACTTTACTTTGAAGAGAGGGGGCAGTCAAGTCAAGTCAAGACGTTAGAGGAGGATGCAGAATGAAGCCCCATGTATCATAAGTCACCTATAGCTTCCCGTTTTCTTTGTAAGTTGTTTTTAAGATTTATAAGTCTGTAACCATGATCAGCACAATAAAATATAATGTTCTTCTCGTATAAATATTCTTATTTAATAAACAACTCCTGGTTAGTCAACCACGTTAACCTTTGGAGAAGACTATATAAGTCTCTTAATTATTAATAACATAAAATTATTACATATTAAATATAACGATCTCAGGGTGGCATCCCATTTTATTATTTAATTATATTCAGATCAAAGGATCTGACTTTTCCCTGAGATCATAGCTTAGGCAGTAGAGCCAATATAGCAACCTAAACAAAATAAAACCCAGCACAGCGAGGAATCACATCTTGGGAGACGGTGCCAGTGGATTTGCCACCGAAATATATATATAAGAAAGAACTGCAAAATATCTAACCCGAAAATAAATTTTAATTTGTGAATGTGTAAGATGTAAAAATTAAAAAAAAAAAGTATTATAAACAATTCAGGTAATGGCAAATCTATTTCACACAACCTCTTTCCTCCACTCAGCTTTATAACCTTCTCAACACTTCGCTCACAGATTGCGAAAAAATTTGAGGTATTTCGACATTTCTGCTTTAGCTAGTGAATTTTTAACTTTAAAAAATATATATAAATCAAAATGATGACTAGGTATCTTACTCTTTTTTTCAGACACTGAAATAAGCATTCGTTGGCAATAAAGGCAGTTTGTGAATAATTTTCACTCTGAGCTCGGGGTGATTTAGAGGTTGGAGTAAGCAAGGGCTGTTTTCTCGAGAAGGAATCTGCCTCTTGTAAGGGAAGGAGTATAAATCCTCGAATGACCTATGGCGCTGCATATTTCATCTCAAAGGTAAGTTGGAAGTCGAGACAGTCTAATATTTTTAGTAGATTTTCTTTTCAAAGCTTCCTGAAAAATAATGTGTTTATTACGCCTAACAAGGGGTGACTTCCTTATTACATTGGCTGTGGTAAATAAATTTTTCTCCTTAAAAGACATCAAAAAACAATAATAACCATCATCAAAACTACTTATATTATGATCTCATCATTTATATCTCAATCAAATATGTATGAAGGTTTAATTTATTCAATTATTATTCAGTACATAGCTGGTCATTAAAATTTAACTTTTATTAAGTATTGATATTAGTTTATTATTTATCTTAAATAATCCAACGTTGTAATCGACCAAGGAAAAAAAGTTGACTAACTCACAAAATTTGGGGTTTTACTATAATTACTTATATTCTATAATTCAATAATAACTGCAGTTGTATCTTGAACGTCTTGTCGATGGGGTGCTGTATCATGTTTGGAGCCTGGGTGGCCATTGATCGTTGGGATATATTGCACATTTTTCTTCGAGATGTGATTCACATAACCTTTTTTGTTTATGCGTCTTGATAATGCCTGAATAGGCGAAACGTCGACCAGTAAGTGGATGTATTATTGGAGAAATTTGAAACGTAAGGCTTCTGCATTGTGGTTTTCCCAATTAAAGTATAATAAATAATAGTGTATCTTTTTGAGTTTTTGGACCTATTTTATTGATTTGGGGTTTTACGTTTCAAGACTTGAGTTTTAATATAGATCTGGTAAATCGAAACTTAATTAAAAAAAGTTTTGTCATATATATATAGACGTAAATTATATAATTACAATCATAATTTAGTATTGATATCGATCACATGTACAATAACATAAGTTAATATTATATATCACATAATAACATATATTCAATTAATATTTACATATTAATTTATGTTATGGGTACCATATTTATTATTACAGTTGAAACTTCATAGTTAACTTTATAAAAAAACGTGGAAAAGGACTTTTATTCTATTCAATTGTTTTAGGTAAGTTGAATGTTTTTACTTTTATAAATATTTTTATTTTAAAGAGAAAATATTTTAAAGACACAGGATCCGGGTTCGAATCCCGGCCGAGGGCATATCTTTTCTCTTTAAAATAAAAATATTTAAAAATAAAAACAGTTGGCCAATAATTATAAAAAAATTTTTACTTTTATCTTTGATGTATTTTGCTCTACTCTGTTGCATATTATTATCAATATATTATTGTTTTAACAATTGTCTAAAATCTCTACTTTCTTATGAATTTCATTTATATGTATGTATATGTATTATACATATAATAAATTATATTAAATCTACATTTGCTTTATTTTTTATTAAATTATTTGATCAACCCGAAAACCTATAACCACTACGACCCGTGAACGAGTCTGGTGGGGAGAGGTTCAGTACATGGTAGAGGCTGTACTGTTTCATGGACAACGGTTCTGCAAGGAGGTGACTTTGCCTAAGCCACGCTCAACTTTCAGGTCTTCCCCCTTATTTTAGATACCCTATTTCTAATATTTTATAGAGGGTGGGTGAGCCCCAGGAGGGTTCTGGATCCCATATGATCCATCTCCTGCCGCAAACAGGCTATATAAAAGTAACTACCTGCAGCGGGATTTGAACCAGGATTTTCGGCATGGCTACTCAGTGCTCTACCACTGAGCTACTCCGCTCCCTATTATTTGAGAATATGAGTATTATAAATTTCTTGATAATTTCAAATGCTCACTCGAAAGGATATCAAATAGTACACAAGATCAAACATCCCGAAAGATGCCTTAGAATTTTTTAAAGTCAATGTAATCCTTAGTCATGCCGCCCTTCAGAGGGAATGTAAAGTGACAGTCCCGAGCTTTTGTGGTGTCAGGTACTCGTTATAGATTACTTTCTTTATTACAATTGGATAGGCAAAATTTATGATTCCCACTGGAGCATCATCCGATTAGTCGTAGCACTATAAAAATACATTATAATAAACAAAGTTGAATATATGAAAAAAAAAGTTAATGAGTTTAATTCGTTAATACATTAACGTTAATGAAAAGATGGATTGTATAGGTTGTAACTCAAGGCAATAAAGAAAATTGTTTTAATTCACACAACACACATGCATGATTCCTTGAAAATAATAAACCATCTAGTTAAATGTTAAAGTAAAGTTAAACAATTAGATTTATTGTTAATTTGCAATTTTTTGTTGGATTCTTAAATTAAAAAAAAAGTTTTTCGTTGTTAAAGTTTTAATAATGGATAATATAATGAACGGCTAATAGTAATGGTAATAATTGAATACTGTTTTTCAATCTAAATTTGGTTCGTTTTTTATAGTTATATCAAAAATAAGAAATAAAATAATATAGAGTATTTATATATTTCCAATATTTTCGTTTCGGGTATTATATTGGATTAATAATAATAAGGTTTGCGAACCCGAAGGCTCGATGTTGATACCACCAATCTCCGCTTACAAACTTCTGTCAAATCCGCCAGATCACTCTTAACGCAATCATCCCATCTACACCTCGGTCTACCCGTCAGGCGCTTCTCAGTTGGCACAGCGCTTGTTAACATGTTAATTATATTGGATTACAAGTTAAAAATAAAATAAACTATTTTAAGAAGAATAAATCTTACTGAATCGGCTTTTAGAAATGGTTCATCAATTTATACATATTTTATTAGCATAATGTCAGATTGTCAAAAAGAAAACTAAACCACCAAACTTTCTCGCCATTATGAAATAGCTTAATAAAATAGTAAAAGGATTAGAATATTTAAACGAGCAGAGAATAAAAGAACAGACCGGGTCAGTTTGCAAACATTTTTAATCCTCTCAGATCTACAACCTCAGAAACCGAAATAAAGTCACTTCTTGGAAAGGTACATGCTCAATTTTTAATGGTAGCATTTACTGTTTTTTTAAAGCATTCAACAACTTGTGTAATTAGTTCGTCTATTTTTATGAAACGTCTTAATGCTTAATATCGAAATAATAGCTTATGTTATAAACATTTTACATAAAAATAATGAATTTGACTATAGTAAAAAATAAGGGAGAGAATTTGGAGGTTGATCTAGGACAAATCACCTCCCTGCACAACCGTTATTCACTAAACAGTCTCTACCCTGTACTGAACCCCAGACACGTTCACGGGTTGTAGTGGTATTGATTTAGGTTATTGGTTGGTTAGGTAAACCTCTCAATGATTTTTACATCCCAGAAAAACAACATAATGTAATAAAATTAAAACTATCACTGATAAAACAATGAATGATAATTGACGAGGTCCGTTTGCATGCTCCTATTCACTAATTAATTAAAAAGATTAGAAACACATTGTAACTATTAAAAGCTATGTATTACTTATGATGGTATTTTCCATTTGCCTATTATTCAATAATAAATACCTCAAAAGTAAATAATCCAAATTTAGACATCTTCTTATAATATTACTTTAAGCCCTTTAGAAATAGATATGAATATTTAAATGTTATTTTTTGGTTTATACGAATACTAAGTTAATTTTATATGCCTCTCAAAAAAAAAAAAAATATTGTAAACCAAACATCCTCATCCATAATCGAGCTACAACCATTCTACACTAATCCTTAATCCTTCTTAAAATTAATGTGCTTATGGAGTTGTTAAGAAACTTCTGACGGGATTTAAGGAACAATTACTGTTCAATAACCTTTCTCAAGACTTGAGCCAGATACGTCTCCGATATCACACCTATCTTTCTTCGCCTATTTCTCGACTGTCTCTAATTGCCATAATTAGATGTTTCGTCTCTAGATTTGGATTGGACTAACCTATTTGTAAATGATCCCCTCTCTCTGCAGTTTTATAATAGATTTTGCAGTTATTATTTTCTTTTGGCTCCTAGACTTATTCGATGTTTAGTGCAATCCTGTTCGACTGTAACCTTCTGTTTGAGGTTCTGTATGTAAAGGTCAAAGGTGAATTGCGAACTCGTACATAGACCATCAAAATTCCTGAATGGATCCTTTCATACGCCATAACTATTGTTGGAATAACTTATTTACATTTGGAAACATTTTTTTTATTCATGTATTATATATTGTACGAACACTCTACAGAGCAGGAGCTTTGGAGGAACTCAGAATACAGGCCAAGAAATGTTACCTGGATATAGTAGCAGTACAGGACTGGCTATGGAAATGTACCGGGAAAGGAGTTCATATTTTTCTACAGCGGAGCAAAGGACAGACATGAGTTTGGGACAGGATTCCTTGTATCTAACAGGATAAAGAATTCAATACTGGACATTATGCAGAATGATGAACGCCTATGTAAGCTTAGAGTAAGAGGACGCTTTCACAATATCAGCATTGTGAATGCCCACGCCACGAAAGAAGAAAAAGATGAAGAATACAAGGAGGAATTCTTCGAAAAGTTAGAACGGGTGTATGACTCCTATCCAGCACATGATCATAAAATTGTTCTGGGAGATTTTAATGCTCAGGTAGGAAAATAAACAGAATTTAGACTCACCATTGGAAATATAGCATACATAATATAACAAACGATAATGGCGAACGCATGATAAACTTTCAGCCTCCAAGTCACTCGTGGTTATGAGCACTATGTTCCCGCATAAACCACAGCATGAACAAATCTGGCTGTCACCAAATGGCAACACCGCGAATCAGATTGATCATGTGCTAGAACCTGCTTGAGTTCTTTAAAAGCATCAACGATGTGATATCGTATAGAGGTCCTGACATAAGTTCAGAACATTACCTTGTTGCAACGAAGCTTAAATAACGAATAAAATGCATTTCGAAAAATCAAGCAAGGAAAAAAGGCATGGAATCTAGATTTTTTTAGAGATGAAGATAAATCAAAAAAGCTTCAAATGGTTGTGACAGATATTTCAAACAATTTGCCGAATTGATAACGAAATTAATGATTGTCTAAAAGGTGCTGCTGAGAGAGAATGTGGGCAGGCAGAAAAACCTCCCAGAAATACATGGTTCGATAAAGATTGCGCACAGGCCATAAATGACAGAAATATGGTTAGCCAGGAATACACGGAGCACATTTAGAGAATACTCCAGTGCCAGAAAACGAGTGAAAATTTCACTTAGGAACAAAATCCAAGAACTGGAGGATGCTAGACGGAACAATGACACCAGGAAGTTATTCCAGAAAGTGCAAGGAATACAAAGAAAAGGGACGAATCCGGCTTTGGGGATAAGGGATGAAGAAGGAAACCTTAAGATCCTTCCTGATGATGTGCTGGAACGGAATGGAAAATTTACTTCTGCAATCTGCTGAACTCAGAAACGGAAAGAGTACCTCTATCCGGAATAGAAAGAAGAGCAAGCCAGGAACCTGGTGACGAGCACATCCCGCCAGATATGGAGGATTTTGAGGAAATGGTAGAAAAATTGAAGAGCTGGGAAGCATCCGGAATAGATGGTTTCTCCGCGGAGCTGTTCAAAAATGCCGGAAGCGAGCTAGAAAAAGAACTCTACTAGCTCATAGCGCAGATCTGGGAAGAAGAAACAATACCCAAGGAGTGGTGCGAAGGCATCATAGTGCCATTGTACAAGAGAAAGGCCAACCCCTTGATATGCTCTAACTACTTAGAAATAACACTGCTCTGCATGGCGGTGTTTTCAATACAATCGACTTCTGCAAAATGTGGAGAGGAAACTGGGGATTACCAAGGAGGTTTTAGAATTAACTGGTCGACCACTGATCAGATATGGACCTTAAAAAATATCTGCGAGAAAATGTAGGAGTACGACCAGACAATGTGGATGCTGCTCATAGATTATAAAATCATATGACTCAATTATAGGGGAAGAATTGTTCAGAGTCATGCGGAAGATGGAGATCTCTGGGAAATTAATACGACTCGTACAGTGCACGATGAAAAATACATACGTCGAGTAAGCATTAGAGGGGGACTGTCGGAACAGTTTGAAATAAAAAATGGTCTAAGACAAGGAGATCCTCTTGCAGGCAGTTATGGAAAGAGCAGGATTACTTGGAGACGGGAATATTTTTAATCGACTGACGCAGGTACTCGCCTATGGAGATTACGTGTTAATCATTGGAAGGACATTACCTAGTATTAAGGACAACCTGCAAAAGCTTGAGTCGGAAGCAGAAAAAAATGTCAACCTCAAAACTAAGATCACTCTCTATAAATCGCTGATTCGGCCAATAGTGACATCTGCTTGCGAGACATGGGCCCTAAACAAGAAGGATCTGGTGGATAGATTCGAAAGGCGTATCCTCAGAAGCATTGTAGGACCCGTCCAGGAAAACGATGCATGGCGCAGAAGAAAAAACAGAGGGTTATAAGAACGCTATGATGACATGATGACGATCTCCTCTTTTGCCCGGTTACATAGGATGAAGTGGCTCGGTCACTTGCTGAGAATGGGAGAAGAAAGAACTGCTAGAAGAGTGTAAGAAAACAGCTCTGATGGAGTGAGGCGTAGAGGGAGACACAGGGACAGGTGGAAGGATAGTGTCCTTGGAGATCTCAAGAAACTGAGAATAAGTTTCTCACATGCACAGGACCGAAGCAGATAGAGCTTGGAGATTAAGCAGGCCAAGGATCGCTTTAAGAATCTGTCGCGCCACTAAAAGAAGAAGAAGAAGATTATATATTGTACGAATTGATAGTACACATCGGCTTTGTTAAGTTGTGCTTTATTTAGAAATAAGAAAATAAATGGGATGCAATCAGAAAAATAGCAAAAACCGTAAGCATCTAAAACATTGGAAAAACGATTTGCCAATTCAGATATCACACATATTGCCTTTCATTGTTAGTGGTTTGTGGAGCAAGGTTTTTTTCTCTATATGGTGACTATGGAATGTTGGTGTGAAATAGTTTGTACTTTGTCTTCTGTGATGTGATTATTTATTGATGTTTGCCCTGATGATTGATGTCGGAGTTCACGAAACCTTGATCAGTATTTTAGAGACTTAAGGCTTTGCTTTTTAGTGGTTTACTATTACACCTTTTTATTCTTTATATCTCTTTTTTATTTTTTGCTCATATTTATTAACCAACAGTAATTTTTCTCTAACACGGTGTAATGTCCTTCAGCACTTATCATTTAGATTACTTGTTCTTTTAAATTGTATACATTCTACATGAATATCATTTCTAAATTCGATAAAGAACAGCTGCATAGATAAATAGATGGCTTTACATCCCACGTGGGGAAAAGGCCTCCCGCAACGTCAACCGCCAGTCATCTAGTTAATTGCTGCTCCTCTCTAGTTACGGATGTGCAGAATGATCCGAGCGTCTTCAACCACACAATCCACTCATCGCGCTTGGAATCCTTCTTGGAATTTGTTCCATTGACTTTTTCTTCAAGGAGTTATTTAGCTACTTAATTTGCATACGTGCAATATGCCTTTTCCTATTTACTTTTATTACCCTAATAATGTCTTTATATAGGCTCGTAATTTCTTTGTTCGACCGTTGCCTCAACGGGTCTTTGTGATGAACTACTGTAAATATTCTTCGTAATATTTTTCGCCTATACCTCATGAGAGTAAGCACCTATGCTTTTGGGAGAGTACAGCATTCTGAATCACATGTTAGAACGAGCCGTATCAGGATTTTATATCTTCTTATCTTTGTGTTAAGGCATTACTTTGAGGTGCTTTTGCAACAAGAAAAAGCATCTATTAGCCGCCATTATTCTTCTTTGGATTTCTGTTTGCATTTCATTATTGGAATTTATCCGGATAACAAGACATATAAATACGTTACCGTTTTGGAATGTGTAGTTTCACTAAATTCGTGCTCATTTTTTTACCTTGTACACATGAATTTTGTTTTGGATTGACAACGAGTTCTATTTTAGCGGCTGCATCAGTTAGAGCCAGGAACCCATCTCCTCACAGCATCGAAACTTCCCCTTGATGATGTCTATATCATCGGTAAACCCATAAATTTGCAAAGCCTTATTAAATATGTTATTCTTCCTGGCCTTCCGACAGCATACTCCAAGGCTTAATTATATAAAACACCACTGAGCCCTATCTGTCTTCAAACCTTCTGAAAAGCCATCTGCGTACTCTGACATTGCAATGACTTGTTTCATTGTCACCCTGATCAATAGTATTGTCACCCGGTTTTGTTGGGATGCCCATTTCCAGTAACTCTTTATACATCGTTTCCTTACCAATACTGTCATATGCTTTCTTGTAATCTATGAATATATGGTGAGGATGTTGTACTTTCTTCCTTTATCTTGAACTGTTCGTAAGGAGAATATTTGGTCTGTGGTGGCTTTGCTTCTCTTGAACCCTGCCTATTAGTGTCTTATTTGCCGTTCTGCAAAAGGGAAAAGTCTCAAGAAGACGATTCTTGCGTGAATTTTATATGCTCTAGATACTAGGATATACCCTGTTAGTTTTGACAGTCCTCATCATCCCCTTGATATAGTTTTGACACCTCTTTCCTGGTGTAGCTACATTTCACAAATTATCTTTAAATCAATTTCCTTTTCAAACAGCTACATGAGTACTTTCTTTTTGATTGTTATAAGCTCATTATATCTACATATAGATTGTTACATTTATGGTGAATCATAATGAATTTTGAACTGATAACAAAGTAATAAATAATTTATTATATAGATCATATATGTTTCTTCCTTCGAAATCCTATTTTAATATTATTATATCTAATCAAAGTGGTATTATTTGCCTTACTGCAACATTATTTTCTCTTTTCCTTGCCAGCATTTCAGAAATTACAAACGTTCCTGTATCTCTTTCATTTTAATACTCTGTAAAGCTCCTTCAGTACATGTTTCATTCTATTATGCTAATACACAGCCATTAGTGCATTTGTTTTTAGAAATATTTTGGTATTATAATATATGATATGTTTCCCCACATTTTCGAGTTATTTTACCGACTACGCTAATAAAGTTTACTCATTAAGTTCGTTTAAACATGAAATATTTTTTGTCATTATTGTTCAAAGTATTTGTTGAAAAGATTATAGTGTTAGTATATGAATTTATTTTTGTAATACAATCCCGAATACATAAATTAAATAATTTAATTTAAATATTTAATAAGGTGTTCTACGCTGCTTCAGAAGTGAGATTAAAAATATAAAGATCAGAGGAGGTATATTTTCTCCGGTGTCAATATATGAAAATCCTGTAAAAAGCAATGTCACGTTCCTAGGGTAGCACAATAGGCTCTTTTCTGTGAAGTGGAAATGCAAATTTTCATATGTTCTCTAGCTCCTATGCAAAACAGAACAGGGTGTAGTAATTAAAGACCATCGCACAGCAGTCAAATAAATTTTTTTTATGATTTAGTAGAAGGCTAACTTCATTTTGGAGCAATGCGGATGATTTGTCTGTTTAATATTACTTTTTGTCGGTTTGATGTAGAAAATTCGTTGAACCCACAAGAATATATTTTGTTACTGTAAAACTATCTGCTTTGTTTTTTGTGTTCAAATCATTATTCACATATGTCACTCATATTTCTGAAGAGCCGGGCATCGAATGAAATAGTTTTAAAAATATTTGTTTGTACGTTTTGATTTCTATCCTTAATAGAAATTCTATATTTGTGATGCGTAGGTCCATAGGTTTCAGTAAGTAAAAAAGATGTGAATAATGCCTCTAAAAATGTTTCTAAAAGTGTTAGTAAAGATTTTAATGTTTTTTGCAGTACGCTCAGTAATGCTTCTATCCAATGATAGTCCATGAAAGTATATAAAAATACCAATAAAATTGTTCTGTATCGTTTATTAAAAATTGAAGAAGAACAATTAAACGCTATATAGTTAATAGTGTATTCATATTACAAGTGAAATATACTGTTTATGGATTTTATACCTAGCACATTTCATTAATTATAGGTATACATTGTAATTTTTGATTTTTGTATAATATACCTAATAAACCTCGTTATAATTGTGAGCTCATTAATTCTAATAATATCAACCGAATAAAAAAATAATTATATAAACTTTAGTTTGCTTTTTTTTTTAAGAGAGTTTACTAATTTATTTACAGATGAAACTTGTCAATATATATTAGGTTGGTATGCGACTATGAATCATAATTGTAACGATATTCGAATCACATAAATACGTTGTGTTCATAATGAATACAATTTTAAATAAATAAATTTATGTAACTAATATGTAAGTTGTGAAAAGGTATCTTATATTTTGTTAGTAACAATGTTATTCCCAATATTTTTAAAAATGTATTGTTAATATTTTCCAAATTAAATCAAGAAAACTGTTAATTGAATCATATCATGAATATTCACCATCTATTGCTAAATTCATGATTATATTTTACTAATAAAAACGAGATTCGAATTTGGCTTTTTTTATTTGATATTTTTATTGTTTAAATTTGGCTTCTAGTAATTATGTGGTTATAAAAATTTTCTTGATTAATTGTGGTCACCCCGAAAGGGCAATTGGTGAGAGAAACATTAATATGTTGCCATGAAACTATAAAGTATTATTTTTTTTTTAAGTTTCTAGGAAAAGAAAATTTGAGAAATTATAAACGGTCCAATTAAAACATGCATTTAATGATCAAGAGTTATTTTTTAAATTTGATTAGAAGACTGCTGGTTTCTATAACTCTTTAGTACTTTATTGCATTATTTATAAGTGTAGATTGTAATTTGTGATTGTTTGATTAATAAAAAGGTACCTACTAATAAACCTCGTCATAGCTAACAGCCCATTGAACCTACTAGCATAAACCAAATAAAAATACAATTATATAAACTTTAGTTTGCATTTTTGTTATTGTTTCCATTTTTTAATATAGAGTAATGATTTATTTACAGATGAAACTGCCCAACATGGTTGCAAAGCATCATAAATCCGTTGTTTTCATTAATCTGTTGTAGTCTCTTAATATTTAAGTTGTGGAAGTGATCTTATTTGTTTTTATATAAAATGATATTTCAAAAATTTGTAGTAATATATTTTTTACTAAGTCCCAGATTAAATTATGCAAACTGTGTAAAATTCATTATCACTTTTTTAAAGTGAAAACGTGATTTTGGTTTGATAATTTTTTAATAATTTGTTTGTTTGGACTATTTATATGGTCATTAATATTTTTTTTGATGAATTAAGTTTATCCTAGAAAAGCAATTGTTGAACAATAAATTAAAATTTCCTTGTTTCTAGAAAAAGTAAATTCTGTGCAAATATAGACGGCTAATTTCATTCATACATTTAATGATCGATTAAACTACTGCTGGATTAAAAAATAGAACTTGAAATAAAATAAAAATGTTAGATTCTCTATATATTCTCTATATAACTTTCACTCTTTATGTTGTAGCTTCGTTCAATGGTGTAGCTATTGGAATGGAATAATGCTTACGACAAACAATAGATCGCTGAGTCGTCTTTTAGGGGTTGTCAAAGACTTGCTACAAAAGACCCTCGATACCACACTCTGGATAAGACCCGCATCGGGGTAGTCTTCCAAACTGCCGATGACATGTTAGACAATTGCCCGGGTCCCCAACAGCTACTGAATCAATATCCTCCCCATACGTCTATCGTGCTGTTGACAGGTGACTAAGCAACAAAGATAAAAAAACACAAAAAGTAATGGAAAGACATAACTTAATTAAAGATAAATGAGGCGATTCTATCCATTAAAAATATATTGATAAGATTTTTGTATCAATATAATCCTCTTGATATATGTCATCATTACTTTAGTATAAATCTACATACAGTCCAGAGAAATCTTACGGTTTATCAATTTAATGTCCGTACCGTGCCATGTCCATTTCCATAATTAACCTATGAATTCAATATTTTTTTATTGCAATAAATGATAAAACTATTTGAATCATAAATCTTTATATTCAGTTCATAAATAAATTAAATTATTTTTCTGAAAATTGTCAACCAAATTTATTTTATTTCAGTACCGTGGCATGGAAAATTCAAAATGTGTTTATCATTCTCTATATTTTCAAGATTTAGAGCAATCCTCTAGGACTTTCATTTTTACAATAAAGCATTGCAATGCACTAAAAAGTTTAATTATAGAATTAATTTTTTTAAGTATCAATCAGAACAGAATCACCCATATAAGCATTTCTTGTATCAAACACTTTATAAATAAATTTCTAGCTTCAACTCTAATACGGCATGTACAAAATTATTTATATTGAGCAAATTAAATATGTATTAAATTATTAATTCAATACTTCTTTCAACGGATGTTTATTCCCAAATATTCACAGAGTCCCCTATAAAATGGAATCGATCGCACATTGTTTCGTTTGAACAGTTTTAGTTCTTTTTGTTTGTCATAATAAATTTTAAAATCTACAAATTACAACAATAAATTTAATAAAATAAACAGTACAGTTTCAACTCCTTATGTTGTGAATGTTTGAATACTTTTTTCATATAGTTGAATGTGAATTATGTATGTCAATCGCACCTCCTGGTGCATATTTTTCATCAAAACAAAATAATTCATTCAAAAGGTTATGAGTAGTTTTTCGTATAAATATTATTTTTTTATGATTCATGACTATAAAATATTAGTAATAAAATATTGTTTATATTATTGTATATAACACATTTAGAATTGGACTACTTTGTTTCAAATTTGAAACTTGAAACAAGTTTGCCCTTCAGTTAATGATGGCTGCAGAACTGATACTCCTATCAGTAATGCGGTATTGTATCAACAAACATTGAAGGGGCATTTGAAGGATTACACTGAAGCTCATACTCAAGGCTTGATATCAGAACAGTTCAACCTATTATTCAACTTATGCTCTGAAGGTATTTAACGATTTATATTTCTAGTTCAGTATTTTTAAATATTCTTATTTTAATGGTGTTTCATGTTTTATAAGACCTATTATTTTTTAAGAATTCACTTTTTTTTATTATTATATTTATATCGTTGCCATCAAGTAGTAAAGTTTCCTTTCTATATTTCGAGTTTAAAAAAATATCAATTTATTTTTTATTAAAACATTTTTTTAGTGCACAGGTAAACATGTATATAATAAAATTGTTGATTAAAAAAAAATTACCACAATACACATTATCAAATAAGGAATCTTTTTGTGTATTCATACATATAATATATAACAAAAATTTTGCATTATCTAAGAAAAAATACTGTTGTATTATATAAGATTCCCAAATAAATTCAAAATAGAAGTTTTGACGAATTATCTTAATCCTAAACAGTTAAGGAACAACAAAATATTTGTGTTTGGTGTGCACTGTGATGGAAAATTGAAGTTTAAAGTCAAAGCTAGGTGTTAGAGCTTTAAGAAAAACCTATTAAAATTTTCAGGTCATTCTAAAATTAAAGTTATTTCCTAAAACTTTTATACTGCTTCTTCGCTTAAGAGAGTAGTTGTTATGTTGATTCATAGTTTACAATGTTAGTCCATAATTAATAGTCATTCTAGTTTGTATCAGAAATTCTGTTTCTATAGTCATATTATATCATTCTCTTCGACAATTATTAGAATTATTTCTTACAGGTCAATAACGGTCTCTCTTTATTAACTATGCAGTTGAGGAATTGGAAGAGATCTAGTCAATATATAAAGAAGATAGATAGTCAAGAATCAGAATATAATGTATGAAACTATACATTTCAAATAATAAATATAGACAAAGATAAAAAAAAAGTTCATTCACTGCGTAATGTATTCTAAAATGTAACGAAAAAATATTACTTACACAAAATAAAGTACTTACAATAAGTATTTCTACTTAAAATACTGTTCACTAAACGATAGATATCGATTTAGTCGAAAGGAAGTCGATATGTTGTGTTTCTATAAGGACTTATTTCTTATAATGGATTTATCATATGAGTATATGCTCATCGATGTGTCTATGTAGAAAAGCAGAATATAATAATAAAAATGAATATGCTAAAACGAAAGTAGCGCCGTTTCAAACTTTTTAAAAAATATCCTTGGCCGGTATTCCCTTTATTCAACGAACTTTTCAATTGTAAGAGCATCTACATTTTTTTTATTCTTTTATTCTTTTTATTATAAAGGTTTAACATTCTTTCGTGTTCCTGTTAATACAGCCAGTATGCGCTCGAGTTCCAACCTTTCTAAGCAGATAGAATTATTCCATCATCCTACAGAAGCCGGATTCGAACCTAAGTGGCTGGAATCAAGAGGTTAAGGTTTCCTTTTTTTAAATATTTAGTACTTTTAAAGCTTTAAGACTTTTTTTTCGGAGAGTAACTATGCCAGACTGTAATGGTGGAACAACCTCTATTGCAGATATGATAAAATTATTCAAATAACCGGTTTATCCAATATTGTATACTTCTGTTTATTGCATGTTTACTTATAAATTTATCACACGCCAGAACATTTTAGATGTATTTGATCGATTCTTATAAAATAACTATCCAATTCGTCTATTATATTTCCAATTAACTATTTTGTTTTTGTTTTCTTCACATCCTCCAAGATTTTATTTACAATATAAATACAAATTTACAATAAATACCAACAAATGCTTCTATATAAACAAAAGCCTTCTATTACCTTTCGGTATTTTAAGGCGTTACAATGGGCTGAGTCCGCTGAATGCGGTTTTTACTCGAACCGGCTCGAGGCCGCTGAGGTTATACAATACAAAACAGGGAGGGACCGTTTACCGGGAAAAAATGTATTTTTCTAGAAGAGACAATAAACTATTATTTGGTGATCACGCTCACTAAAAACTATTAAATATAATAGAGTTATCTAGGCTATTGAAAAAAATAGTAACCAAATTGGCAAAATGTTTTGATTCGAAAAATAACTAGCCATTCTGAAAATATCCTGCGGCATTAGGAAGACAGAAAATATTAACTTGATAGTAAAATTATTGTTCAATAATTAATATCAATCCTCATTTCAATTACAATTTAAAATTTCTCCACAAAGAACATTTTAAAAGATATATCTGCAGTCCCGGTGTTAAATTAATATAATATCATGATTAATAATTAATTAGAAACCAAAGTTCTATAATTTGAACTTTGATATCTGCTTCTTTGTTTCGGTAAAGTATTTTTTTTCCAAAATAAATTAATTCTGATGAGGGAGACAGAATCAATGATCAACATTTTTTTTTAATAATTTTTGGTCAACTGTTTAAATTTTTAAAAGGATTTTTTCAGGATATGAGATCAAATAAGTGAATAGATTTGGCCCCTGCCGGCAGGTGACTCCGGTGGCTCAAATGGTAAGAGCGCAGTCACGGAAAGACAGAGGTTCCGGGTTCAAATCCCGGCCGAGGGCAAATCTTTTCATTTTAAAGTAAAAATATTTAATAATCAAAATCATTCACCCTTAAAAGCCTTTGGGTTGAAATGGAGTAATATTATGATATAAGCAATAAGTCCATTGAAACCATTGCCTGACTTGGCCACTTATGTACGAATTTTCACGATTCCTCTTCTCACAATATAACTAACCGATTTTTGAAAAAATCAACTTTATTTATCAGGGTTGCAGATGTATATTAATATTTTCAATACTGACAATTGTGTCTATTATTTAACATATTTTTGAAATATATAGATATTATTCTTTATCCTCACATATAATATCCAGTAAACAAGCCAGTTTCCCTAAATACAATGGACAATTTTGACTAGCTAGGACTAAAAAAATATAAATAAAATTGTGAATAAATACACATCAAAGATGCTTTCTAATTAAATTTGCCTTAGGTTGGTATTTTGAAACGAAAACTGTGTGTTTTGAAAAAGATAATTTATCTCTTTAAGTATATTTGAGATCTGAATAAATGATTTTACACCCACAGCGACCCATAGATTTCGGTTCCCATGCTTGTGTTGAACAAGACCAGCCCAAGTGTACTCTTTTGTTCTCCAACCATACAAATGATCTAGTACAAGGACTGATATCCAACTTCCCTCGGTATTTTTCAAAAACTTCTTGTTTCTTTTCTTCTTTCTGTCTTTTAAAAGTTGTCAAACAATATACCTATTTTATTTGTCCACCATAGTTAATTTTAAATATTAAAGGTTTATATCTAATTTATAATTTATACATAAGGAGCGGTTTCAACATCAATAGCATTTAAAAATACTATCGAAACGATAAAATCTCGTAACTCATTCTGGAATAGGAGACAGAAAAATATAACAGTTTTTAAAAATAGCAATTTTGATCATAAAAAGCTAGTCGATAAAAACATAAACAAAAATGCCGACATTAACAATTGGTTATAGTACCCTAACTCAAACCCGTAAGATTCGAGTGTTTAGCTTTATCTTAGTGACATTTATATTTTTAGGAATTAGCTCGTTACTGAGCTCAACTACAACCGCAGGTAATGTAAAAACGTTAAAACAAAAGAAAGTAATTATTTTTTTTAAAATATGAGCGTTACTAATGAATAGAACAAATGGATAGGATAGAATAATAATAATAGGGCTTAGCGAACCCGAAGGCTCGATGCCGATACCACCAATCTCTGCTTACAATCTTCCCTCCACGGACCAGTACCCAAACCCAAATCCGCCGGATCACTATTAACGTAATCATCCCACTAAACCTCGGTCTATCCCTCAGACGCTTCCCAAGTCGGCACAGCGCTTACCAGCATCTTAGGAATTCTTTCATTATTAACTACAGCAACTTTACAAGCCCATCTTAATCTTCGTGACGCTAAAACTTGAATGATATTTACTGTATTATACAAGGAGTTTTTTTTTTTGGTGAAAGGTGGTCCTTTATGGACCGAATATATTCCATGTATCACCTCATTTTCCAATGCCTGATGAAGTCCACGCTTCAGCGTTAGCAGTGAAGTTTCACATACGTAACGAAGAGTGGAACGATGATGGTTTTATAAATTCTGATTTTTAGTTTTTAGGACAAAATATGCGAGCTTAGTAATGTTTTGACCGAATAATAACAAGCATCGTCTTTATTTCATCTTGAATTTCGTTTTTTCTAGTTAGTTATATAATATAATAGAAAAATTATTTTATTATGGGAACATATTCCTTATGATAACACATGTGCACAAAATTAAATAAAAAATTTGAGAGAGAGTGAGAGAGAGAGAGGGAGAGCAGTGAAGGGAGGAAAGAGGAAGAGAGAGAGCGGGAGAGCGGTGAAGGGAGGAAAGAGGAAGAGAGAGAGAGAGAGAGAGAGAGAGAGAGAGAGAGAGAGAGAGAGAGAGAGAGAGAGAGAGAGAGAGAGAGAGAGAGAGAGAGGGCGGGTGGGATAGAGAGGGAAGGAGGGTGGGAGAGAGGAATCTTCCTTAGTTATGTTTTAAATTCTTTCAAGCGAACTCTATGCTCAACTAAGTGATTTCAAATAAATATTTCAGATTACAGGTAGCATTGTTCAAATACATATTATTGGAGTCTTAATCCAATAAGTAATTTACTTAAAATTATCAAAAAATATTTAAGCTGTAATAAATAGTAAATGGGGTTCATTGTTTTCAAATTATGGATAGTAAAAATATTTAGGATATAACTTCGTTCACTCATGTGTCGTTACAAAGCTTACAAAGATTGAAATATTTTACAAAAAATAAAATCGTTTTATTTGCTTGCTTACTTTGTTTTTCATTAGGGGAATACCTCGTTATGTAGAGTGCTGAGTTGCCGTGCTAAAGGTCCCAGTATCAAATCAAGCATTGTCAGATTAATTATTAACTTTGCTAAGCTCCACGAATGGACCCAGTGTGATTTGCGGATTCTCCTGGAACTCTCCAACCTCTATAAAATAGGCACCCATAATTAAGGGGAAACTCTGAAAACAGAACCGGTCCTACATAAAAACCGTCCAGTCCTGTGTAAACAACTGTTGTCCAAGAAAAAGTACATTCTCTACCAAGAACTCAACCCAGGATCCCTCATAGGATGTAGTGGTATAGGCTTTAGCGTTTTTAGGGACACTTTACTTTTATTACGATTAATTACAATAAAACTTACTTCTTTAATAGCTGCTATATTTTTGGATTTTACTTTCTAGCTCACAGGTAAGTGTAAATGTGGGATACTCCCACCTGAAACTGTCTACCAAGTTATTTTCCCTCCAGGTACAAGAACCTAGTTAAGAATTAATGTTGTGTGGTCCAAGTGCGGAGCCGGTGGTCTCTGTTGCTCAGTTAGTTTCGAGGGGTTTATTGAATCCTCAAGTTGCCTAACACAGCGCGGGTGGTGGCTGCAACACGTTTCGCTGACATTGCAGTATAACCGTCTTATTTTCCGTCATGTTTCAACAATGATTCTGGTGAAGAATATTACTTAAATTTCAATTTTTTAAGCTTCATGTTGGCCTAAAGAAGGACCTGGTTTTTGAAAATATTTAACATTACATTGTAGCTACATATACATTAGCTCCGTACTCTTTGTATATTTTTAAAAATTAATTTTAGTAAATATCTTGATATATCATTAGTGAAAATGATACGTAATAGTAAAAACATGCCTTCTATGTATTCCGGAGTATTTACTTAACACCCTTTTCTTAAAGTAACCACATATTTCATGTAGGAGTTTGCTAAAATAAATTTAAAACACGAAAACTGTACAAATTTCGGTAATTATTCCCCAGGTTGTCGCTTCGAGTTGAGTAACAAGAAGTTTTAACTGTTAATTCGTTTCATTTTTAAATTTTACAAAAATACAAGTTCTACAAGTTAGTTAAATACAAGTTAAGCTTTAGTATGGAAATGAGAATGTAATTATATGTAATGAGTAAATTTCGGAAATAATTTCATCAAGAAATAAAAGTTTCATCTAACATTTCGAAGTATAGATGATGTTTGTTGAAACTTTCATTTCAAGATGGAATGATTACCGAAGTTTTCCCTTTTCCTATAGTTACATTATTTTTTCCTTACTAAAACTTGTGTTTCTGGAAAATAAGGGAAATGAATGAAAAGTTAAAAATTGTTGCGACTCAACTGGAAGCGAAAACATTCGGAATAATTACCCTCTACCACATTTTAATACTCTACAAGAATTATCGCGAGCTTTAGTATGGAAAAAATTATGTAATTATGGGAAATGTAATGTTTTAGTAATCATTTCCTCTAAATATGGACGTTTCAACAGACATGTATCATCTATACTTCAAAATGTTGGTGGAAACGTTTATTTATTGATGAAATGATTACTGAAATCCATACCTTTTCCCATAATTACATTATTTTCCCGTACTATATTTCACTATAATTTGTATTTTTTGAGAATATTAAAAAGCAAACAAGTAAACAGTTAAAACATCTCGTAACTCAAATCGCAGCGACAAACTGCGGAACTGATAGCGAACATTTTAGCTCCATCCACTAATTATAACTTATAATTTTTTTAATTATCATAATTAAATTACTTGATGAATCATTTGTGGAAATATGTAATACTGGGAGATATGTAATAGTGAAACTATGCTTTCTGTATTCTGGAGAATTGAATAAACATACTTTATTGAGAAACCCACATACCTCACCTAGGAGTTAATGTAAAGGAGATAGTTGGGGGGTGCAGTCAATAAGAACACAGAATAAGTAATGAACTTATATTATGTGCCGACGTTTCGACCTACAGCGTGTTAAATCAAACGGGCACGCTCTCCAAAATCGCCCTGAAGATGACCTACACTGTAGGTCGAAACGTCGGCACATAATATAAGTTCATTACTTATTCTGTGTTCTTATTGACTGCACCCCCCAACTATCTCCTTTACATTAGATCATCCAGTCAACTATTTTCATCTCATACTCACCTAGGAGTTAGTTCAAATAAACTTGAAACACAACATCTGCACAAAACTCGTCTCTCTCTCTCTATCTATCTATCTATCTATCTCTCTATCGCTCTCTCTCTCTCTCTCTCTCATATCATGTTCGTCATGTTTCCCACACTACTCAAATAGGTGTTGTCTTAAGTCTCCTTTAATTTAATAAATTTTTAAGCACTACTCTCTTCCTTTTACATTACAAAGAGTAGTTTCCATGTTTAAACAGAGTGAAAAACATGAAAATCAAGTGTTTCCATGGTCATATTATGTGGCGTTATAAACTCGTTGAATTGTAGTGATAGTAATATTATCAGGGAGCGGAATGGCTCAATGGCAGAGCACTGAGCTACCATGCCGAAAATCCTGGTTCAAATCCCGCTTCTGGCAAGAATTTTATTTAGTATGTAGCAGTCGGAGATTTTATGAGTGACGAGTAATATTTTAATACATTTCACCCGTTACTCTAAGCAATTAATAATCAACAGTAAAACATATTTAAATATTTAACCGTTTAATTGTTGTCATGTTAAGCTAGATTGTTTGTTTTGTTGTTTCATTACCTAAGATTAAGCTAGATTTGTTTGTGTGAGGATATGAATAAGTTCTATTTCCTCCTTTATTACAAGAAAGTTCGACTGTGATCCGAGCCTGTGCGGTGTTAAAAATCCCTATGCTATACCTGGAAAGAAAAAATATAGAACTTTGGTTGTAGTGTCGTCGGATTGGCCATAGCAACATAAAGTGGCGTTAAATAACTTTTAAAAAAAAACTACTGTTGCATAGAATGTTATTAATATTATTATATTATGCAAGATGAAATATAAGTATTATTATTTAAACATGAATAATTTTACAACCAATTTAATTTCGATCAACAAACAAACAAAGTAAACAAAAATTCTATCGATACTGAAACACATGCTCTTGAATTTATGTTAATTTTTAATTAATTTAATACAAATTACAGATTTAATATTTATTATAGATACCTTGGCTATAAAAATTGCTGTTTATGAATATTTTTATGAAAAGACAAAGATGGCGAGCTCATTTGTAGTTTTTTTTTAATCATTGATTTTAAGACTCATTAAATATTTGTAAAGGTTTTGACGACGTGTTAATCTATTGATTATTAAAAAATAGAATTCTCTGAATTTTAGACTGTGTGATGAAAGATTTATTCAGCAATACAACTTCTCGTTTTTTACTCTTAACGGGGCAATGTCAAAAATGCACATTGCTGAAACTAATTTATAAAACTCGTATATTTAAATATTCAGCAAGGAAATAATTTATGGTGACACGGCAATAATTAACAAAAAATAAGGCCATTATTAAATGCTCGAATATTATTATTCATAGCTTAAGACTCTCTGAGATGTTTTTTGTGCATGCGATTACAATTTCAAATTAGAATTCTGGAGGTTGGCAGACGTTCAAGCATATAATTACAAGCCCACTCAGAATATTAAATTAATCTTTTCCAAGCCTAAGAATTGTAAATGCAAAAGGATACAACACTATTAGGCTAAATCCATTAGCATACCTTCAAATTATTGTTAATTAACTATGTAGTTTAAAGAATTGAATTTTTTTTTAATTCTTTCTCAGATAGTAATATAGTAGAGAAAAATGTAATTGTACACACTACACTTCTATTAAACGATACTAAATACATTATAATTATTATTAACATGCAGTCAGAGTTAAGAAATATAATTTCAAATAAATCCGCCATACCATAACTGTAGTTTGTAATTTCAGAAAGGAAATAACATATTACTACATACAATTACAATAAGAAATAATAATAAACGCCTAATTAATTGTGAAAAAATAATATTTCCAGATCTGTGGGTATGTTTTATACAGTATCGAAGTATTGTCTTCATTTGGAATCATGGTATGAGGTACAGTATTTAACATCTATTTATACATTATCGCATGTTAGAACAAATTATTTTATTTTATAAATTAGAATCTACAAACAGTAATTTTTAACAATGATAAAATTAAGTTAACAAACTGAATAAATTTATAGTCCTTGAACATTGGACCCAGCACTTCGTGCCAGTAAGGTACCATCTCCGAAAATTCACTGATATGTAGAATTTCTTAACTTGGCTTAATTTAACAAAATACTCAATTAAGTACTGTTTTAGAATATTTAATATGGTTACGTAACGTCTTCGCCCGAAATTACGAAATGAGGTATTTAATAGGTATTTTTAAATAATTCCATGTTTACCAACTACTTTTATATTATTCATATGAAACTGTGCACGGGCATTTTGCGATGATAAAATTATGTTAACAGAGTGAATAAATTAAATTATGTTCCCATTCCCCTCTTCTCCTTGAACATTGTAACCTGCACTTCGTAACCTAGCCTCCTGTCAGGTCCCAGCTCCGAAACTGTGCACTCCTTTGCAACCTACAGTTTCATCGTTCTGCCTAAAGTTATTAAAGCATGCAATTGAATTACTGTTTTAAGTTACATTATATTGTTCCCAGCTCCGAAACTGCGCACGGCACTGCATTCAAAATTTCATTATTTTGCTAAAACTTCACAAAATAAACAATCTAATTTATATTTTAGCTTATTTTAAAATGGTACTTAACGTGTTCTTCTGAAATAGCGAAATGAGGTAATGATTAATTTTATTTATTATTTTATTTTAAATTCAAGTGTGTTTAAATTATGCATCAAAAACTATGCACAAACATATTATAATGGTAAATTTACGTTAAAAGTATGATATAAATTTAATTATTTTCCTATTCCTAATCCATGTTCATTGGGCCTGCATTTCGTAACCTAGTCTCCAGTTAGGCCCCAGCTCCGAAACTGTACACTCATTTGCAGCCTACAATTTTATCATCCTGCTTAAAGTTACTAAAGCATGCAATTCAATTACTGTTTTAGGCTATGTTATACTGTTATGTAACGTCTTCACCTGAAATTACGAAAATATGTAGCGTCTATTATATATTATATAAACATCATAATTATATATTATATAAGTAATCGTTGTCGCAGGTTGTCGCTTCGAGTTGAGTTGCTACAAATTTGAACTGCCTTTTTTAAGTATTCTCAAAAAATACATATTATTGTGAGCTTGATGAAATGATTACCGAAATATAAAATTATTCCATAATTACATATTTTTCTCCATTCTAAAGCTCATGATAATTTGTTTTTTTTGGAAAATATTAACAAGGATACGAATGAACAGTTAATACTTGTAACTCAACTCATAAGGACAACATGCGGGACCTGATACCTTGTATAATCTAACAATATTAATTTTATATGTAATAAAAGGAAGAAAATGGTCCGGATGGTGATAAGGAAATTCTCTTATTTAGGGAGAACTTTTTATTGGTAAACCATCGTTTCGACCCACATTGCAGGTCTTCTTCAGGGCTAGTGAATAAGGACATTTATATAACACAAATTCATATAATATAAATTTTATGTTATATAATCTAACTACAGTGACTTTTCTTTTCTTTCTCAACTCTATCGCGACTCAACTCAATATTGAATCTAGTCATATTTCCTCATCGGAGAGAACAGACTCGATCACGAAATCTTCCACTTTTAAATAGTTAAGATACTTTAATGAAGAAAAAGGAGAAGATAAAAAGAGAAGAGAACTGGCAATATAAAGCAGATGTGATAAGAAATTTTAATTGAAAAATGGAGGTCAACTGAATAATTAAGCCCCCGTCAAAGGTGCCGGCTTGTCTCTCTGGAAGGGCATTTAAAACTTCAGCCCTTCTTAATGAGGCCATAATTACCTAGCTCTGTATTAGCGCTTTTCAAATCTAGCTCTTGCAATGCACATTTAAATCCTGCACAATCTATTTGAATAGGATACGCTTAGTTGTTTTTGTTTTTTATATAGTTAGTTATATAAGATGCTAATGCATGAATACGGTGTTCAGACCGAAACAGCATATTCTCATAAAAACTCTGTAAGCACTAGGCGAGTGGTGCAGGTTTGGAATTTAATACATTGCCATTTATCGATAAACTGCAAACACATCGTATATATATATATATATATATATATATATATATATATATATATATATATACATATATATGATGATTTGTAAAAAACATTATCCGATTATTTAACAGATACTTGAAACACCATAAGCATAAGTACCTTATTAAAGTTTGATATCACTTTAACAAAACACTTTAAAGTACTTTTTAAACTGCTTTAAGTGTCGTTATTTCAAAAATTAATTTTCAATCTTCTTTTCTCTTTTAGACACTATTGAAGTGGTATATTATTTTCCACTCTATTAAGCTTATGTTATACTTCTTCTTCTTAAATACATATATATAAATAACTGATATACTATATATATAAATATATAGTATATCAGTTTCTATCCTTATTTCTAAGTAATTAAACACATTAGAATTATCATGATGAAGGCCTTGAAGTAGTAAACATACAATATAATGTTTAATTTATTCACCTGGTCAAAAGTATGCCTAAGTTTAATAAAACAATGCATATAGCAAACTCTACTATTTGCTAGTAAAGGTACACAGCACTATAACTTCTAAACACTCAAACTGCGAAAAGGGTTTATCTCACTCGTAGCCAATGGCTTTAAACATTCTGTTTTCACTATCGCTAATCCGACAAACCATTGAATGCTTGGCAGAAATCCTTAAGCTAAACAATCCCCTCTTCTTGGTTAACTTAACAGGCAGATAAATATTCTAGATTAATTTGAATTGCTTGTAAAAATTTTTTTTTTAAATACATAAATATTTTCTGATTTGATAAACTCCATTTAGTATAAAACGTACCTATTAGTTAATTGTTAATTGTCTAAATTGATAATTATCTGAAACAAAAAAAATAAAAATAAAATATATAGGCTTTTTGTTACTGTTACTACAGCAGAAAATACCTTTAAGAGAAACTATTGTACATCACGGATTAATGATATTTTAATTCGCAGTAATAAAAAAATCGTCTGATGTCAAACCGTTAAAAACGCGCAGGGAGCTTCTTGGCTCGATACGAGCACCTCTGGAAGCAGAGGCCTTGGCAACAGTTGTTTGTTAGCGTTTTCTGCCCCCAGCACTTAACAGCAACCGGCAAATTTATATCGCTACAGTCGGGAATTAATGGTTTTATTGTTCCAGTTCCATTTGTATCACGGCTGAGTCGAGGAGGGGAGATCGGCTTCCATTTAAGGCGGCCCTGAAAATTTGTAATTTCACGTACGAAAACTGATCCTCGCCTTCAATAAAAGGATCATTTCTCATAGGCGTAATCAAATGGAGGTAGTGACAAAGAGAGCTCTTTCGAGACTGGCAGGGGGTTTATAGAATAGCATTCTGTTAACTACCCCCTCCAACCCCCTCCGAAATAACAGCTTTGTTTCTTGGCCTATTAATCACGTTTTGGCCTGAGTGTTGGGTCATTCATCAGATTGGAGCTTCTAACCGGGGCGTCGGGGATAACTCTGCTAACTCCATTACGGGAAAGCTAGGCGACGGATTCCCGCCTTTTTAATTAACATTTCTTAACTGAATTACTCTCCCAGTCAAACAGCGAAATTTTCCTTGATGGAGTTACATTATTTTCAGAGGAATAAATGCAAGAAGAGTTATCCCACCCTTAAGATTTATGAATGACGTATGGTATGAATTATGGCTTTCTTAGTCATAAATGTTCTTTAACTATAAAAAAAACAAATGAGATCATAAATCAAATATGAAAAGGGCTTAAGAAGCATACATTATAAAGCATAAAAAAAAAATCAATAAACCAGAAATAAAAAAATAAATTCACATCAGAGAATATATCTAACGTGCCAGGTTTCATATAATATATTCGTAATTATCAATAATATATAAATATAAATATATAAGGTTATATAGATATAATTATATATCGGTATTATATAATATATTTCAGATTGTTTAATCATCTGTTATATATTATTTGCATGCCAATAAGCACTAAATATTGAATACTGAATTTCCAGTTTATAACTTTGGATGGAAAATAAACTTTACATACAACAAAGTATTTATATTATCCGGTAAATGACAGTTGTCCTATCCTTACTTACGATTTGGTCATATTATGAATGAATCCATACCCGATCTATATTTGATTACATTGACTAAATTAAAAACGAATCTAATCCACCTTAAAATGTACAGAAATCTTATTTCATCTCTCGCATATTCATAAATAAAAAAATAAAAATTAATGGGCAGCCATGAGGACTGCCGACAAAAGCGTAAACTCAAAAATTCAGAATAAATGTGTATTTTTGTGTGTGTTTCTAAATCAATTAAGTATAGTCGGAATTTCAATATTTAAATTTCATATTCGTAAATTCAAATTATTGGTTTTCAGATATTTTGACACTCCGAACAATAATTACCATAAATAGGCCAAAAAAAAAATGTTTGACAACTTTTTTAACTTTAATAGTTAATCTTTATTTGCTAAATGTAAATTTGTATGTGCTAAATCTAAATCTGACCTTAGTTTTTTCGTATCACCCATATTTTTCCAGCAATATGCTTTGCATCATATAGTATAACCCCTACCTAAACCCGTATACGGTATAAGGGGCAATTAATGAAACACTATGTTACATCATAAGCATGGTTTATATTTACAGTGGCTACTTAAAACAGTGATATAATGTGCTAATAAAGGTTTCACTTGTCAACTGGAATTGGTATATACTTTCTTTCTCTTTTTTCTTAGAAGCTTCTTGTGTAGCTTTTTCTACGATGAGTCGCTTGCTGAATTTCTCGATGAAGTGACCAACAGTACTCCCCCATCATGTTAGTGTTCCAGCGGCCCTAGTAGAGTTTTTCCATCACTTAACCGTCCTTGTGAAAACGCTCACCTTGCTCCTCACTAACATCTCCCAAATTGTCCGGGAAGTAGTCAATGTGGCTGTTCAAAAAGTGAACGTTCAGGCTCATCAAACATCCTGACTTTTTAAACTTCTGTAACTTGTTACCTACAATAGAAACATACTCTGGATCTTTTTCATTTCCCCAGAACTTTGTAACGATCTGCTTGAATGATGCCCATGCTTCTTTCTCATTAAAGGACATTCTGGATTCAAAGTTAACATCAAACATCATTTTTCTAATATCATGACTGACAAAGACGCCTTCTTTTAGTTTAGCTTCTGATAGATGTGGAAACGTTTGGCAGAGATACATGAAACATGGTCCATCTTTAGGCAAACCCTTTACAAATTGTATCACGAGGCCTAACTTTATACGTAGAGGTGCTAGAAGTTCGTTTTTTTGGATCTACGAGTTTTTTGCGTTTAATGTTCTTCTCACCAGGTTCTAAAGACTTCCTCAGTTCTTTCTGCACCTATGTCAATCCCTAACCCTACTGCCCCATTCACACATGAAACATGGAAATTTGGTAAAACCACATTGCTGACCAAGGAGCATGCATGTTATTTTTAAATCACCACATATCTTCCAACCATGAGCAGAATAGCATATTCGATTAATTCTGTTTCTACGTTTTCATAGTTTTCTTTAATATGCACAGAATGACCAACAGGAATAGATGCGTACTTGTTACCATTGTGTAATAAAACCATCTTTAAGCTAGTTTTCGATGAATCAATAAACAACCTTCAGTCTTTTTTTTTTTTGTATTCAATACCAAACTCATTCATCACACCGGGAATGTCTGAATCACTAAACACAGTAAATCACCTTCTTGTTAAAAAAACTTGGAAAATAGTTGCTCTCTCTTCCTGTACACATAAATGCTGGTTTCAACCGCCAATAGGGTCACCCTGTCACTCAATGGATTAGCAAGAATATGGGGTGCATTCTGGAGTCTCAGGTACCCGGCAACGATGACCATTTAAAAATGTGTGGTCTTGGTTATCCTGAGGTATGCATCCCCGGCGTGGAGCCGAAACCTCACGCAGCTGCAGAAGAGGAGACTGGTGACCATCCAGATACTGGCCCTGCTTCGGGTCACGAAGAAGTACAGGTCGGTGTCGCAAGAGGCGGTGCAGGTGCTGGTGGGAGCGATGCCCCTGGACTTCATCCTGAAGGAGGATAACCTGATGTATGAGTTGAAGAGGCAAGGGCTGGCGGCGCTCCCGGAGGGACTCCGAAAGAGAATCCGCGAGACCCCCAATTGATGGAAGAAGATGGTGAGGGTGGATACCATAGGAGAGTGGACTGGACGGTGGGTGGGAAGCCAGAAGGGCTACCTTGAGGAAGTTTTTCCCCACCGTCCAGTCAAGATTGTCTGCGACATGGGTCCTCCCGGTCTACTGGGTCTCGCAGATGCTGACAGGCCATGGCGGGTTCCGGGGGAAGCTGTGTGAGCATAAGACAGTGGTCGACCCCCTGTGCCCCGCATGTGGAGTCCCTGAGACAGCGGAGCACATAATCGTTTCCTTGCACCGCGATGGAAAGACACCGTTCCAGGTTGTCGACAAAACCCGAGATTTTCAGCCTCGCCGAGGACGACTTCCCCAGTTGATGGAAGAAGCGAATTATCCCTTCTTCAGGGAGTTCGTCTACGGGTGGAAGGACGTGGTCGGGCCTGCGCACTTCACCCTTGGCAGGACCCGGCCCCTCGGCGAGCCACCAGAAGAGCCACCAGAAGAGCCACCAGATGAGGAGCCAGACGAGGAGCCAGACGGGGAGCCGGATGGGGAGCCAGACGAGAAGGTCCCCCGGAGGAGATGGATGCGGAGGACCGGACGGATAAAGACTGGCCGGATGACCGGACGGATGCGGAGGACCGGACGGATAAAGACTGGCCGGATGACCGGACGGATGCGGCGGACCGAGAGGACTGGACGGCATCCGGACGGATGCAGACCGGCCAGGAGGCCAATTAAGAGTAAATAAGAGCTGTGGTGGGTTAGCGTAATTCAACGCAACCCGCCACAACTGCACCCCGTATGCCAGCTATGGCGGGAAGGGGGAACGTTGAAAAAAAAAAAAGTTCCAACCGCCAAGAAGTTCTTTTCTTTTAGTCTCGAGCCAACATTTTCTGAATAACATTGGGATTCTTCATCATCTTGTTCATCTTGCTCCGATGTTAAATCAGAATATACTTCCGTTGGAATAGAATTTAGATCATCTGGTGGTTCAGGGACCAGTAAATCTACACCGTGCCCTATTGGTCGGAAGGCGGACGGAAGGTTAGGGTAGCTTATTAGGGTTGTTTTTTGAGCTATGACCAGTAATATCGATAATGCAAAAGTAGCAATCAGCGGAATGATTTCTTGGCTCCCCCATATCAAAGGACCAGCAAATTTAAAGTTGTTTTCTTATTTTTTCGAATATTTTCTTAGATCTTCGACACATACATAAAATACCTTATGCGGGGCCCAAGATTTATCCTGATCACCAAGTTTAGTTCCAAAGTATGATAGATAAACCTTTTTGACAAAGTCTGTAATGTTTCTTTGGTGTTTCTTAATCACAAACTCACCACAAATATAACGAAAAGTGTCAGCAGAGTTTTTACAACCGCGATTAGACATTGTACTGAGCACATGTACAGGAAACGTGAAAGTGAGGTTAGGTTGAAAGTAAACAAAACATCAGCCGTTAACAGAAAAAAGAATCAACCTTTTTTGGCCAGCAAATGTGTTTCATCAGTGCTACCAACTTCATCCACACCAATAGACCTAGTTTTTCAGTTATTTATTTTAAATATTAAAGCTGTTCAATTCTTTAAAAATCACTTAATAAGAACAATTTAACTACTGAACAAACAAATAAGAATAATTTAACTAAACAAACAAATAAGAAAAATTTAACTACACAATGTGAAGAAATTGTGGGTGATACAGCTTCTTTAATATCATATTTGGATTCAGCACCCTAAAAGCTATAGGAATAAGGTATTTTCAGTACAAAAGTTTTTTCATCGTTGGTCTGTGTTATTCAAGTAGTTAAGTTATTAGTCTATATATAAGATGGGTTGCACAACCTCAATACAAAATACGAGGGGTGATCAAAAAGTTCCAGGACTGATTTTTTATTAATTTATTTAAAAAATCGACAGGCTATTGGACGTCGTCCCCTTCAAAGTAGTCTCCTTGGGAAGCTATACATTTTTCCCAACGATGTTTCCACTGTGTGAAGGACTTTGAGAAATCATCTTGTGAAATGGTGTGTAGCTGCTCCAGCGATTTTTTTTTAATGTCATCTACGGACTCAAATCTCTTTCCCTTCATTGGTCTCTTAAGTGTTGGAAACAAGAAAAAGTCTGCAGGGGCAAGGTCAGGTGAATATGGAGGCTGGGGAATGACCGTCATTCCATTTTTGGTGCAGTAGTCGCGAATGAGCAGTGCGGAATGAACAGGCGCATTGTCATGATGCAGCACCCACTCACCGCTCCGCCACAACTCTGGTCTCTTCCTCCTTATTGCCTCGCGCAAATTTCTCAGGAGTTGAAGATAACGAAAGCGGTTAATGGTCTCACCTCGTGGAAGAAATTCATGGTAAACAACACCCTTCCAGTCGAAAAAAACAGTAAGCATGACCTTGACGTTTGATTTGACCTGACGTGCTTTTTTGGGGGTTGGGGAGGATTTTGTCTTCCATTGTGATGACTGGACCTTCGTTTCCACGTCGTAGCCATAAACCCACGTTTCATCTCTAGTAATGACTTGTTTTAAGAAGTTTTCATTGGCATTTGCCATTTCAAGAAGTTCCTGACAAACTTGAACTCTGTGTTCTTTCTGCTGCTCAGTCAACAGTCTCGGAACAAACTTTGCAGCCACCCTTCTCATCTGCAAATTTTCTGTTAAAATCTGTTGACACGAACCAAATGAAATGTTCAATTCTTCAGCCATCTCACGAATGGTTAGTCGACGATTAGAACGCACGAGACTGTTCAATCTTGCAACATGATCGTCGTCAGTCGAAGTTGATGGGCGCCCTGAACGAGAATCATCTTCACACGATGTCCGGCCTTCCTTGAACCTTTTGTACCACTCATGACACCTTGACCGACTCAGACATTCATCACCGAAAGCCACTTGCAACATTTGAAAAGTTTCAGTAAACATTTTACCCAACTTTACGCAAACGCGTTGCTCTTCCTTTACATTCATTTCACAAAATCGCCGAACACAAAAAACTTTTTTTTACGAAAACAGCAGTAACTTTGCAATGAAGAAGGTTATCAACAAACTGAATAAACAGCTGAGCTCAGGAAGAGTCACGCTAAACAATGCTGCCAACCGCACTGCTCTATGACACTCCATTGCCGCGCAATCTCAACAGTCCTGGAACTTTTTGATCACCCCTCGTATCAATAATTTAATTGAAATAATTATTTGTAAATAGTTATTTTTTATACCTTGAATTTGTATTTATACAGGTTAATGAAATTATTTTCATTTTTAGAAATTAATTATTAATTATTTTTACTATCACCATCGTTAAAGTCAACAATACTTAGATCATTTTCTAAGTATTCATCACTAATATATTACGTTAAACGGGGATACCGAGCCTGCACGATGACAGCTACTCGTTAAAATCTCTATCCTAATTAATCTTGGATTCTCAAAATTTAGAGCACCCCTAGCAGCATAAAGTGACTTTAAATGAACAAACAACTAAAATTACTCTAAATATACATCCATTATCAATCTACACTAGACTGCATAGCCTAAATTAAAAACAAATTAAATGACCGAACTAATCTACCTTAATGTGTGTAGGGATCTTGTTTCTTCACTTGCATATTTTTAAAAAAATAAAGAAAATATTTCAACAAGCCTCCTTAAACTTAAATATTCCCTGAAGTAAAATTTTAGAAAATAATAAGACATTTTAAAAAGAAAACAACCATGAAATAATATACTCAGACTCACAATAGATCCATTAGAGCAGATTAATCTACCATGTTGGGATTAACCTGAATGCGGTTGATCATCCATCAATGGCTGCTAAAGTCGTGAGTAGATAAGCATCTAGTGCCGTGCATCCCTTCACAGTCGGCTAAACTGAAAGCTCTCTCTATTGATCCCACCAAAGAGAATAGAGCTTAAGGACTAACATTAAGGATTTGAATTATACAGGCTGAGCATAGTAGGATCCAAACGGTAATAATAATACAGTATTTCACCAAGACCTTGTAGAAATAGAACTTTTACAAGATTTTTTTGTTCGGGGGAGGAAATAAAACGGTCATAAATAATTTCTTAGATAAGGCTCAACTATTTATTTGAATGCCAACGTTTCAAACCATATTGCAGGTCTTCTTCAGCGCTATTCTGTACGAAATGCAAACAAATTAAAATGATATATAATAATTATAAATAACAAAAATAGATACAATGAGACGGGAAGTAGAACAATTAAAAATAACAGTCAAGGATTGCCTAGATTGAGAACAATATCCAAAAAAACTTAACAGAAGTCAAGGACCTTGTGGAAAATAAAGAGAAACGGAAGAGCAGTGCGAGGTCGAAAGAAAGGAAGTAAAGGCACGCAGAAAGGATGAGAAAATATTGGGAGAAAAGAAAGACGAAAATGAGAAAAGAAAATTAGTGATATTCGAGTGATCATAAATGGCCGTTTCTTGGGAAACAAATAGGTAAAATGAAAAATGTGGAGAATGGAGAGTGGAGATGATTTAAATTATACGATGAAATAAACTATAACAATGGGATATGAGTAGTAACAATAATTATGGAAACCAGTGCGAACAAATATAAAAGCAAAGGTAATAATTAGAGAATCTTATCTTTACATATCAAACAAGTAATAAACAATACAGGAATTAAGGAAAAGAAAAAAAATAATCTAATAAGTGGTATTTGAAATAAAGGAAAGATGGCGAAGCATACAGAGAAATATTATGCATAAAAAATACAGAAAAAAATTCAATTTAAAAACATCTTTTTGTAAAAGAGTTCAATTAATAATAAGAATAAAAAAAGAAATGCTGTTGGGAAACAAGGCCAAATAATATTATTCAATATTTTTTTTTTCGAGTTCCACACTTATAAATTCTGAGTTCTACAAGGTAATATACTGAAACCATAACTCTTCAAACTCTCAGACAGATCTGAGCATGAATTGGCTATGCTCACATAGGTCAGAATTTTATGCAATTAAAATATTCAGAATATGACCAATATAGGTCATAAAAAACAAAATCATGAAGTATAAATCTCAAATATGCACAGACTCGAGGTTAAAAATTATTATTTGTTATAATTATTTGCAACTTATAACCAAATAAAAAAAAACATTTGCTGTAATAAATTACAAATAATTGGTTAAGTCCAATTCTTTTTCTTTTTAACAGTGTTGTAGGATTCTGCCCTACCTTAAATATATAGATATACAAACAATATTTCTTCGGTTCATACTTCTGACAATCTATCAACATCCATCACCCATCTTATACCCACAATCTCCTTCAATTCCAATCCTCAGCCCTGCGCTAAGAAACAAGATCTCGCCTTTTCGATCTTTACAGTCCTTCACACGGAACCAATACATTCCAGTGTACCTTTCTCGCCCTGTCTCTTTGTAAAAAGATGCTCTCTAAGCAGGTTTATTTATTTGCTTAAATGGACCAATAATAAATAATGCTTTTTATAGTTAACCTTCCGTTATTCGCGGCTGTAAAACGAATCAGATTGACGCTTCAATCTGACAGATCACTTTCAGGAAAACTAGTACTTTTGATGAAATTTGAGCTTATATATTCAAACTACTTACTTAAGGGGTTCGGGAGATAAAGAATAATGGTGGAATAGCATTTGCATTATGTATATTTAGGATTCAAGCGAAAAAAATACAGGAACCATAAATTTGCTTTCTTCTTGGAATTTTTTTTTTTCATTTTTCAATATTTATTCTTATAACGAACTCTAATAATAACAAAACGAAGACTAGAAAGGTTTAACCATGAAAACATACATGGATCACAGCCACATAAATATTTTGAATAGAAGCTTTCAGTTCTACTATATCTGCGATATTCTCATCCCTTGGCCTAGAGAATATATTTAAATTTTAAAAATATATTTACTGGTCTGTTCCCTTGTCCATATGCTCATCAAACAATAGGTTCCATCTTGAACAGTTTTCACATTTCTCGCAGCACCTTATAGCTTATAGGAAGATTTCTGAGAGATCTTAGAGGTCAGTTCTACTAATATAGCAATGTGTATACAAAAAACAGGTAACGCGAAACGGTACGGCTAATGTAATAATAAGAATGAAAAAATAAAGTTGATGTCGGTTAAACTTTGGATTTCGGTCGCAGCGATCTGTCAGATCGGCAGGGACTAACCAAGGGTTAAGTATTTTTTTTTGGAACTTCTTTACATTTTATGTTTTATTCGCAACCATTTATTAATTATTATCTTTAGTGTCTTATTGTTTTCACGAAATGTACATTTTTGTTTGTTTTTGTTTTTTTTACTTTCTTTGGCACTTTTGTATTATGTAGCCTTTTGGCCTGATGTATATTATGTTTCTTGTTCCGTCTGGTCTTTCCTTTGTTATTCTGAAGGGGACTTGCCCCACAGTAAAGTTATTTTTCTGTTTGTAAGAGTTATGTTTCAATGTGTTTTTATTTTCTTAATTTTCTTTAATACTTTGACTGCCCAGTTCCTTTAACCTGTGTAGTGCAGTACACTATACAGTCCTCATTTTACGCTACTATTTCATGTAGCCCAGTTTTCATTTCAAATCCAGTCAGTTAGATATTGTAACTGGTTGTAATGATGTCCTCAAATGTTACTTGGTGCTCAGTTTATTAAATAATATTAAATTAAACAATCGCACCACCAGGCAAACATAACCATAAGTTAGCATTAAGGTTACTCTCTAATCCTGTTACCTAGTGGCTCCATGATTGCTACATTCAAAGTAATTTAATTTAATTTAAACTAAATTTACTTGATACTGTTGATTTTATTTTATTGTTAAAGAAATTATGTGAGGCTCAGTGTTACTGCGCTGAGTTGCCAAAGGTCCCAGGTTCAAATCAAGCTGCGGCAGTTAATTTATTTAATCTGTATACTCGGGAATGGACTCTGTGGGATATGGAGAAGCTCCTGGGACTCATTCAGCTTCAATATAGTGGGAAAACCTTGGCGGTTGGGCGTAATCTAATTCACCTCCATGCGCAATCGTGCAAGAAACAATACAGTCTCTACCAAGTATTAAACCCAAGAGGTTGTAGAGGCACAGTTAGATATTTTGTTTTACTTGTTGTGTATGTAGAAGAAGTTCTTTTTACCCTGCGGAAAAGCACAATAATAGGATGAGGCCACATTTTTGATTAATTTTATGCAACGTATAAATTCGTCTATCCTTAAAATTTATAAAACTCATCTTTCGAATATACCAGTACTCATGAACAGATAAATTAATGGTTGGAAGGTACGTTATTCGGAGATAACGGAGGCTTAAGTATAATTTACTAACCTACTTCCTATGTAATATATAATAACACCCCTTATATAAAGGTATAGTTGTAAATATATTACTCCTACATCCCTAAAATTATATTGACATTTACCAGGAGGAAGGGCGTAGGAAGCCATAAAACCCCGGCCTCAGGTGCTGATCCCCCGGTCATCAAGTAGGCTACCGGGGTGGATAGAGTTAACAACCTGCCTAGCTCCCGCTCTTCTCTTCAGCAGTTCCTCCACGTTGCTGCTTTAGATTCAGGAGTAAAAAGTTTAAGAATTGCTGTTTGTTTGAGCTCGTGGGTGTGAAGAGAATTATGTTGACTAAGCGTGCATTCGGGTCCTTCAAGCGTAAACGTAATTTTTCATCCCTTTATGATAGTTAAAAATAAAAAAATAAAGCGAGGTAGCTTTATTTATTTATTTTAATCTTCCCCTATGGCATAGAGGATATGTTAGATACAAACAAATCTGAAACTGCAGCCGATCCTATTTGTTTTGTTTTCTACACCGGACTAAAAAGGAAATACAATTAAAAAATATAAATGTAACAAATATAGATTATTTTATAATATTTACCATATTGGTTATTTCAATATATGTTTGTTGGTTTTAAGGGATTATCCTTACACAAATAGTCATAAGTTATAAAAAAAATTACACAATATTTTTCACAGTGCACATCAAGCTTGATTATTTTTTTCTTTTACTTTTATCCTTAATTTAAATATGAATTGAATACGATTATGTTAATAGCGTTTATTACTCTAGAAAAACAAGACATTACTATAACCATTTATACTAAAAATAGGATATGTTATGATAAATATTAAATTAAGAAATATTAAACTTTTTTTTAATTATTTTTTTTTAATTTACAACTGTATTATAATACTACAAGTAAATATAGTGAATGAAAAATAACGGGATGAGATAAAGGCTAGTAGAGATACTGCTCACTGGTAGTACTCAAATGAGAAATTCAACTTAGAAGGTCATGAGGATATCTTCTAGCTATATCAATAATAGAAAATCATAAATAAATTATCACAAGACTACAAAAAAAAAAATCACTCTCAGCCGTCAGGTTTTCCCCCTTTTGTAGGTACCCACTTGATAGAGGCTAGGAGAGAGCCTAGATCTCAAAGTATCCATCTCCGGCTGTAATATATTAACTATTGTCGGATTAGAACCCGGGAAATTCGGCACGGTAACTCTGTGCTCTACCATTATGAAATAATAGTCATTACAATTATTTAAAATAATAACCGATTTTTATTGATCCAAATGGATTTATACCACTTTCAAAAATAACAACTCATATAATATTTTTTTATATAAATAGCTGAAGAATGTTAAGCCATTTCTTTGACAGTTAATTTCAAGAAATGGATTCACTTTATACCCCTGTATCCACATGAATACAATGACAATAAGGGGTACTTTTATGTTTAAAGTCAACTTAATTAATTAGTTATATGAACACAACTTGTCACAAAAGTGAATTAATCCACCAACAATGAAGCTTTGAGTTGTGTTTTGATCAATTCATGAACCGAATCGACATAGCGGTGTATTAAAGGAGGCTTACAATTCCAGCACCTGACTAGTTCAACAATAGGGTTAGTGTTGCAATCATATCACAAAAGCTCAACTCCGAGAGACATCCCCTTTCAGCTGTTAATTGTCGGTCCTAGGGGTGGAGAAGGGAGTCGAGGGAGATGTGTGCGGTATTATTAGTTCGGCTATATCCTTGATTATTCTACTCTCTCTACCGAGTCTTAGTTTGTTCGACGATTAACGGTGAATCGATGTGCTTAAAATAGGTCAGATAATAATGAAGAGTGTTAATGTATCCTACATGACTTCTTAAAGTGTTTAAACATATTAAGAAAATTAAAAAAAACAATACGAATCTTTATCATTATCTCTACTACCATCTATTTTTGGGTTTTAATACACTAAATGCTTTATATATATATATACGGTCTAATAGGTGATAAAAGAAATAATGGTTGATGTGTCAGGATTAGAAGTTGGGAAACATAAGGCGTTCAGTATCAAAAGCGGATCACTACAAAATTTCAAATTTATCTCTGATTTAGTACAGCAATTTTATGCTCCTGAGACTTCAGAGTCAGGATCGAACTAAAACAATGAAAATAAGATGGGTAAGTGTCATTTTAAACAAAATCACTGGATTAAACAGCGAAATGTTGAAAACAATTTTTGAAATTTCGGAAGTATCCACTTTTGATCCTAATCGCCTGATGATATAAACTTGTATCATATTCCATTCTCTCTACCGTGTGAGGTTTCCTTCCTTATCAAACCGCATCTACCATTTCTCTATTCCATTCCATTCTAGGTTTCTCATCGCGAAGCTTTCCTTTATACCTCCTTCCCAGGTATGTCGGGTCTTCCTCTGGACCTTCTTCTATCAACCTATCCTTGTATGCTATCTTGACCAGCCTGTTGTTTTTTATCCTTAGATCTTGCCCTAACCATATCAGTCTGTTTTCCTCAATGTCTTTCTCTATGGGCTCCACTCAGAGGTTTCATCTAATGATCGATTTCCGAATTCCGTCTCATCTTGTTTTCCCCTCTATCTTCTTAAGGAATCTTATTTCTGAATCATTCATTGATTCTACTTTTATGCCTGGTCGTAAATGTCCAGATTCGGAAGAGTTGGTCAATATGGGAAGAAATGTGGATTTATACATCTGCCCAATGTGCCCTTGGATACTTCTCTTTTATTCAGGATATAACACATTTTATTTATAGCATCGAACAGTCTCCCAGCTGAGTCAACTATCTCCCGGATTTCATTGTTCATGACTCCATTCCCATTTATGTACCCCAGATATTTAAATCCTCTCACTTGTTCTATGGGCTTTTCCTTAAAATAAATACTTAATTAAAATATATAAAAAGTGACTTAAATATGGATCCGTAAATTTATTCTAGTCTATATTTCAATTCTGTATCTTCAGAAAATAAATAAGCGTTCGAAATTAGTTCTTACTTGGAAAATAATACCAGTCCATATTTTATTTATGAATTAAAAACACAATCACTTCCTAAGTACTAAAATGATAAAAATATAATAAAATTATGATAAACAGTACGCAGCCTAAATCACTATTTCTTTTCTTTTCTTTTAATTTGTGATTTTGAGTATGTGGTCGATGGGATGGAGAATATCTAATGCCAATTTTTTTTTTTAAATTTTTTCTAATGAATAGTCTACATTATTGGATAGATATTTGGGGGGAAAGCTTTTTAAGAGTAATGTGGGATTCTAGTAAAAAAATCTTGTTTTTGCCTTCAGATTTTATTTAATCAGCTCAATGTCTGATTAATTGTCTGATTCATATATATATATATATATATATATATATATATATATATATATATATATATATATATATATATATATATATATGAAGGATATACATTCATCACTATAGCATCGCTCTCGTAATAAATGTCCTGTGTGAATAATCAAGTCTTGGAAATATATTTATATATTTGATTGTATATTGGAAACATATAATAGATTCAGTTCTTGGATTTAAATTTTTCAAAACTTTTCTTAAGTAGTTTTTAACCCCTTGTATGTGATAATGACTACTGGTTGCTTCACTTCTCAACATTTCTTGAATCGTTCCAAACCTTCAAATTGAACAGGAAATGTGAAATATTTATTCATTTTTACTCGATATAGCTTAGGGGCTCCACTAAGCCATCGAATTCCTCTCGCATTCAATGCTTACTATCCAAAACCTTACTTTGTTATAAAGTTGTCCATAAATACTTTAATTTCCCATTTGTTGCTGATTAGGCCCAAACCCGATAACAATCTTTTCATGACAAACCTCATTCCCTCTCAAATCTAGCAACCTCTTCAATTCTTGATGACCCTAGAGGCGTCTGAAAAAAATATGGCCTCGTGATCTTCCAAGTTGAACTTGTTATTTGAGAACTGTCACAGGGTAGTTTCTCTAATTGTTTTTATTCATGTCAATATGAACCATTCCTGCCATTTACTTTTTGTAAATTTTAATTTAATAATTAAAATATTTAATATAATTAAACTTGTAAATTCCAAGGAAAAAATTACTTTAAAAAAAATACTCGAAATTTAAAAAAAACAAAACAATCAATTTAAGAATAAATTCAAATAATAATAGTATTTTTAGTAATAATAACATAAATTAAATAGATGTTTTAAGTATTAATCAAAAATCAATAACTCAGTCCCCAAGGGTAACATTTTTCAAAACTTAGTGTCAATTAAAACGTAAAATTCAGTACGATTGGGTTAAAATATTTACTGTTAGAAGAGACAAACAAAAATATTTTTGGTTACTTTGGATTGGAGTAGACACAGGAGCACCTTAGGGAACAGGAAATGTAGGATACGGGAGGCTCATCCCTCCTTCGGAGAGAGTCCTCTCAACATTTCCGCCAGACGTGTTTCTCCGACATGATCAACATGAGAGATCTTTCCTCTGGATATCCCTTAATGTATAAAGGCATTATCGTCGTAGTAGTAAAAAATATATTAATGTCTAAAAATTGATCACAAGAAGAATCGAAACTACCAATTTATTAAATTATAGAATTTGTTGTTAAGACATTTAAAATATGACGGTAAAATATAGATCTTATTTAATATAGCATATCACTGACCTTAAAGAATGGTGGAGGATTAAAATAAATTCCATACAAAATCGTCAAAACACCCTTTACTCTTTTCCTGCAGTTCAGTATCCTTTAGTAATATTCCACTAGCTCCTGTTGAAGAGATCTGATACTACTATGAGTACAACTTCTAGGTAAACGTTTGACTTGGATCCCTCTTACTTGAATGAAACGACAAGAAACTGCTCATCGTTTTACTTTCAAGTTATTCCTACACTTACCAGACAAAGCTCCCAATTGTATACAAAACTCTTATACACGACTATTACAGGACCTATTTGGACTTAACGAAGTGGATCATTAGGGCTTCACTAAACCATTTAATTCCTCTCCTATTCAATCCAAAATCCTTCTTAAAATCCTCAATGTTCCTTACTTTGTTAGGAATAAAATCATCCATAATGGCCTGAATGTCTTACTGATTTGACTCGAACCCGATACCAGTCCTTTCATTAAAAACTTCATTCTCACTCAAACCCAATACAGGTTTCAGAAGAAAAAAGATGGCCTCTTGATCTTCTACCTAAAATGTGTTATTGAGTGGGTAGTTTCTAAGTAATGTAGCCTTTACTTACATTTATTTATATATCATTCATATCTACTATTTACTTTTATTTTTCTTTTCGTATTTATCACTTCGAATCACATTACAACTTTCTTTCCCTTTGTTTTTCTGTATCCAATATTCCTTCATGACGTTACCATATTTGTTTATTTAAATACTCTGTACAGCTTCGCCCAACCTTCTTCCTCCTTAAACGCTTCCAATATTTCACTCTAATTCCAAATTCTCTTGCTTCCAAGCTGTTTGATTCAGTAATATTCATCTTTTTCAAACCTTTCGTTACTTCTTTAATTCACGTTGTGGTCTTTTTCAAAAATAGTTGGAAATTGATTGTCTTGGACAATCTATATTTGTTCACTTTACACAGATGTCAGTAAATTTATCAGTTACAGTTTCCATTCGTCTTCAGATAGGCATCACCTATGATTATTCTTTTAATTCGTCTTTCCAACACTTCCAAATAAACTATAGTCCATGAAGAGGCATTCACTGGTGAGAGTTTTATTTAAGTTTTGCGACAGTGTTAAAATGTCTTATTTTGGCATTACAGGAGATGAAATTCTTGTAGATATTCTTTCTTAATCCATTAGATATTATTTTATAATTTATAAAGTTGTAAATTTCAGGAAATATATATTTTTTAATTTTCATACAAAATTAAGAAACTATTGTCCAAGTTATTTCGCAAACGTTTCACATAAATTTAGGTCTCACCATAGTTTATTAAAATCAGGTAGAAAACCCCAAGGGATAGAGGAGCACTTAATATTCTTGAAGGAAAATGACTGAACCTCGGCAAAAAGGGTGAGTTTTTAGTTTTCCAAGTGAAGGAAGCAGTTTAAAGGGCTTAGAAAAGATTTATTCAAAGATCCTCCGGGAGGGGGGGAGGGTTGACTGGAAGGGCCGGCATAAAGGGAAAGGGAGAAAAGTAAATTATCCTGATTGAAAACAGTTTTAAAATATGAGCCGCGGCCGAGTTTCATGGGCGGAAGAATTGTGTGAAATTTTAAACTGTTTGAAGCCACAGGGCGCTCTCCGTCCTTCCGATTATGCCAAGTTTTTTTGTTGTTTTTTTCTCCAAGTCCTCGTCACCGGCTCTAAGTTGTATTGAAGGTTTAGCAACTCTCAATTTATAACGAGCTGTCTCCATGAATATTTTACAGGCCTCCTTTAAATCTCCACTCTTCAGCTCTCTCAAGTGAAAGATTTTGAAATATTACTCCACCTCATAGATTTTCATTTGTAATCTGAATATAAAACTCCTATTTTAATTTTTTTTTTTTTTTGCATGCCCTGAGGTGATAGTTAATAGCAAAAGTACTTGCTTTGATATAGTAACCTATGTTATTATTCCTAAATATAATCTCAGTTTCAATGTTGCTTTTATGTTTTATCCAACGTTAACTCTTTTAGAGCCGTAAATCCTTATCTTTCTTTCTGACACGTTTAATTTCTAGCAATCCTTTTGTGACAATCCAGGTTTCCGCTCAGCAGAATACTACTGGTCCAAAAAGTGTTATAAGGATTATTTTAAACTGAAAATTTAATGAAATAAAATGGCTGAGAAAAAAACTACATTTTTTATTGTGGTATTCACTTATGTTTTTTATGTATAATTTTACATCTATGTATGCATTTAGGATCCATTTTAAAACCAAGTCTAAAACAATGCATTACAGGTCGTTGATCAGAATGTCGAAAGCATTTGAGCGTAAGATCCTCCAAAGGATTTATGGAATAGTGCAGGAATCCTGAGACGCACCAAACAGGAAATCGGATATCTTGTATCGAGAGCTCGATATAGCTAAGGTTATTAAGCTGAGTAAATTTCGTTGGGTAGGTCACGTTGCCAGAATAGAAGTGACATCCCAACGGAACTGGTTGATGAAAATCCGTAGATTAGTAAATCTGGTAAAACTGTCATTAGTTAACAAATTAAATTACCTACAAGAAAAACGATATTAAAATCGGCGTATGTTTGTTTTGGAGGCAGAAGCCGAGGTTAGCCTGGAGAGTTTCCCAAGCTCACGTATCTACCAATTATGGTTTCCATGGTTAACCGGCAGGCTGCCCAGGCCCAATACCTGCATTTGAGACGGATTCACCAGTGACCTTACACTGACCTTCACTAGGTCTTCCAGTTGCTAGGATTATGGCTGTAAAGGATCAGCACACGATTTTTCCTCTAAAGAATCGTTCCTAGACGTACTTCAATAAACACGTTAGGGTGATCTCTTATACCTGTTGTAATAAAATTATTGTTGTGGACTGACGGGATTCGCCTAGGATTTGTAAAGATAAACACTTCTTCCGAGGTGTTAAACCGCCCTCCATCCCTACCTAACAGATGCATATATATATATATATATATATATATATATATATATATATATATAGCCAGTATATATTAATATTCCGGTTGATTTTGCGCATCAAACGTATAAATATAAAAACGATGCTAAAAAGAAATAACTGAAAATGGCCAACAGGTTGATTAAGGAAAATGTAATGGGGACATTGAAGAGCTCGAGGTCTCTTGAGATGGTATTGAAGATTCAGTACAGGCAGTAGTTGGCAAGGAGTGGGCAACTCAAGAGGCAGGGAACTGGATGAAGCAACGGTCGAGAAATACCCAGTCTCATATAGCGTCCCCCTTTCTTTGTAAGTAGTTTTATAAGTTATCTTGTAACCATGATCAGCACAATGAATTTGATGTTATGCAATAATCATTATTATTTAATAAACAACTCCTGGTCTGTCAACCTTTGGAGAAGAAAGGGATATGTCTCTTAACGGAAAAGAATTACTATACATTAAGTATAACGACCTCAGGTTGGCATCCCATTTTATTATTTAAATATAAATAAATAAATCAATAAATCAAAGGATCTGACTTTTCCTTGAGATCATTGATTGGGCAGTGAAGCCAATATAATAACAGGGGGGAAGAAAGAAAGAGATATGTAAGAAAATAAAAGAACTGTTGAAACAATGGTAGTCCATGCTGGTTCGAATGTAAAAAAAAATATATATATATCTTAAATTTACAGTATCTGTGTAGTTTCAGGGGTGCCTCTTTCATAATCTTTCTGCTAAGGATACTTAATTTTCTAAATTTTATGCATAATTGAATGTATAAAAGCATATAAATAACCTCATTAGTCAAGCTTTGTGTGAAATTCCAAAGCGTTTCCTAAAAAATGAGGAAGTGGTGTTGAGTAAGGGGGAGACCAAAATGGGAAATATAACAGGAGAGTTGAGTGTTCTGGAAAAAAGGACCCTCTCCTTCGTCACATCCAACCTCCTCGGCTCTTCCGGATAGTTAGGGGACCGCATCCCCAATCAATACGCCTTTTAGCGGAACGTTTTTTTTTTTCTTTAAACTCTAACCTGTAGAAGATCTCTCAAGCGAACAGAACGTCTCTGTAATGATTATTTCCCATTTTATCGATCGCAAAAACCAAAAGAAATCTTTTTGCTAGTTCGTATTTAAGGTGCCTACTTTCAATTTTAACAGTGGGTTGTATCGTAAGATATATCCGGAAGGAAAAATAAAATCCTTCGGTATGCCATCCTGAGAAAGGGGCATAGACGTGGATCCCGAGCCTATACGATGTCAGGCACTCGTTAAAGATTCCTATCCTAATTAAACCTTGATAGGCATATTTTAGGGCTTTCACTGTAGCTTCGTCCGATTATTCGTCGGAATCATTAGCATTGTTGGAAAGATTACTTAAAAAACTACTAAAATATTTACCCCCATCTTATAGACACTTTTCCAAACTTGCTACAACATTTTCAAACCCAGAACTAAAAAAATTCAAGATTTCGTGATGAAACGAAGTCGGAAAATGCCATTTTGATTTGAAAATCACTTAGAATAATTTTAACCTTAAGGATGTTGTCGGAATTTCAAAAATATAGAAATTTGTTGGAGATAAGACTAGCGAATAAGGTGGGTGTGGGAATACTTCAGAACTTCGGTCTGTCGTGAAACAAGAGGTCTGGTGTAAGGGAATAATTCCCTTCCAATTTAGCAATGCAGGTTGTTATTTGATAAGTTTTTGTTGCATTGTGAGAATAACACTGCAATACGATATGAATGCGGTGATTTCACGTCTGGATGGAATGTAGAAACGAATTATTCCTGCCATTGACAACCACGCAAAAACCAATAATTTTTTCGGATGAAAAAATATCTCAAATCTACAGCGAGTGGTCCGTTAACTCCATCATTCCTTAAACGCAGCAGTAATTTTTCGTGCACCTTGGACTGCTATGTGTCTAACCAGTTGGAAAAAAAATACAATCGGGTGTTTCCATATTCACATTTCTTGAAATTAATTTTATGCCCGATGGTAGATATAGTATGTATTTTTTTTTTAAAGAGGATTATTAAAAGCCCATTACAATCTGCAGAGGTAAAAAACACGAAAATCCACGAATTCCTCCTTTTATTTTAGAAATAATACAAACTGACAATTCATATGAAACGACCTCATTACTTTAATTTAATTTGCTTCCTCTAATACGCATTTCGGTAAAAATAATTGTAACATAATGATATATTTCATACTGTATGAATTATTACGAGTCGCTAAGTAATAGGGTAAGGGACATACAGCAGGTACCTTGAATATCCCTTAGGGTTGGTGGTACCTTTACTCTTAAGACAAGGCAGTTGTAGGCATGAAGCGGGCAACTCAACATGTAGCCTGTCAAATTTAGCAAAATGGCCCCCTTTTCTTTCTTTGTGAGTAGATTTATAAGTTATCCCGTAGATATGATCAGCACCCAATAAATATAATGTCATTCAGTAATTGTTATTGTTTAATAAATAACTCCTGATCAGTTAACCACTTCAACCTTTGGAAAAGAGAGGAATATGTCTCTTATTCATTAATGATCTAGAATTACTATATATATATATATATATATATATATATATATATATATATGTGTGTGTGTGTGTGTGTGTGTGTGTGTGTTTTTAAGGTCGCATCCCTTTTTATTATCTAAACATTATTCAGATCGGAGGATTTGACTTTTCCTTGAGATCACTTCTTGGACAGTGAAGCCAGTATAGGATACATATATATGTATGTATATTTTAAATATGCTAGAAGGTAACGGAGTGGCTCAGTGGTAGAGCACTGAGTTGCCTGGTTCAAATGCCGTTGCGGGCAGTTACTTTTATTTAGTCTGTTAGTGAGATTGATCATATAGGATTCAGGACCCTCCTGGGGCTCACCCACCATCTATAAAATATTATAAAAATAGGATACCCAAAATCACGGGGGAAAATCTGGTGGTTCAGCGTGGCCGAAGACAATTCACCTCCTTGCAGAAACGTTGTCCATGAAACAGTTCAGTTTCTACCATTTACTAAACCCCAGACCCGTTCACGAGTTGTAGTGGTACAGATTTTTTTTTTAAAGATGCTAGAAAACTAAAAGATTTCAACTAGAAATTATTTAACAATAATAATAATAATAATAAGGCTTAGGGAGCCCGAAGGACCGATGCCGATACCACTAGTCTCTGCCTACAAACAAGAAATTATACAAAAACAAACTTAAAAGCCTCTTCTTTTTTCTTACTGAAAGATCTTTTAGATTACAAAAACAAAATCGCAGTAACAGTTATTGTAGAATTGATCATTATCAAGAAGTTAACACTAATAAAGCAATTGTTAAGAAATATCTCTGGACATGGCTTTTAGAAGAAGGTCGGAATCAGTTAATGCCATGTTCCACTTGGCCTCTTGGTTTATCTCGTTAGGGCAAACTCTTTTGATAACGACCTAAAGTCTTCTGGGAGTTTACTACCTTGGTTTTGGATTCAGGGAAGCTACTAAGTAAATTTGCTGAAACTGTAATTTATTATTATTTTTCCGTTTCTTCATCTAAAAATAATAAAATTATAGTTGTAATTTATTAATAATATATATTATTAATTGTTTTCAACATACTTCCTAGACCATAAATAAATCTCCAACTACAAATATGTTTGAGAAGAAAGTGAAGGATGAAGGTAAAAAAAAATACTCTTACATAGGGAGAAATGTTTATTGGAAAGCCAATGTTTCGACGTTCTTATTCTAGGGCTAAATAGTACACAAAATGCATATCAATTAAAATAATATGTGGAAAGAATAACAATATAAATATATATATATATATATATATATATATATATATATATATATATATATATATATATATATATATATATATATGTGTGTGTGTGTGTGTGTGTGTGTGTGTGTGTGGGCAGAAACGTTGACTTATATACATGGATCAAAACGTCGAAACTCGAGCCGATACCCCCAATCTCTGCTAACAAAGCTCTTTTTATGGATGCCATCCAAACCTAAATTCGCCAGATCACACTTAACGCAATCCACCCACCTACGCCTCAGACGCTTTCCTTTCAGCACAGCGCTTATTAAATTTTTAGGAATTCTATCGTTATTGAACCAAGCTTTACTAGCCCATGTTAATCTTCGTGACGCTATGAGTTCAATAACATTAACAGGGTGCATTCTTCGCAATTCCGCGTTATGTATTCTCAACAACTCGAAAAAATTCCCCAGCGGTCTCATACTTTTTTTGGACCGAATATTTTAAGACGTTCTTCTCCCTCCAATTAGCAACCACGTTTTACACAAGTAAAGTAGAGTTCGAAGGATGTTGGTATTATAAACTCTGATTTTTACATTTCTGGACAAGAGACGTGAGCTTAATAATGTCGAGACAGAATGATAACAAGACTTTCCTGCCTTCAATCGCGCCTTTATTTATAAAAGTATTCCCTCCTAAACCAATATCCCCAAAATCTCCCCCTTTTCTGCAACTAACCAGAAACGGGATATATAGGATATAGGGATACATACATACTAAATTAAATATAACAATAATTATTAATGCTCACAATATAGTGTAGTGAGCCGACAGTATATTTCCGTATTTTTCGAATGTATTACGAATTCAACCCACTTGACTCCAATTATGTATCAGGAAAATACATAAGCTTTTGTATGCTACTAATTAAAAACAAATATAGGTACTAATAGATATACATTGTAGTATATTAGTCTTCCTGTTGGCATATCACTGATTATAATACAGGATTTAATTAGCAAGCATATATCATATGTAAGCGTAAGCTAATAATATTTATAATGAGGTAATTACATATTATTGAAACAACGGATGTTCATTTATTTAGAAATTGACTACACCAAATTTACAAATACATGTGCTCATTAACGAAACGATGTGAATGATCATTCTCAGGTCTGATCATATGACGCATCTAATTCATATTCAGACTGGGCAGAACCCTAACAACAGCACATGATTCCAGCTTATATCTTTGGGATCCGCTATTCCCATCATCTGATACTGGGCCGACCATCAGTTATTGGTTCTGTTCAATAGTGATTCTCTATATTCACCTCGGTTATGATCTCCATGGGATAGTTCTACCTTGATTTATATTTTTCCCACTACTGACACAATACATAAAAAGTGGTTACTGTTTAGGATATTAGAAAATAATATTTTTATTTTTTAACTTGAAAATTTCTAATATTTTGTTAAACAATTAAATTGTTTAAATTTTTTACTTGTCATTTTTTTTTTTTTTTAAAATGGCGAATTTTCACCATTATTTTAAAATAATGAGATACAGCACAAGTTCCATGTCCTTCATGTACTATAAATCTGAGTTAATTAAAATGCAACGTGAGGTTGCAATAAATTTTTATAAGACATTAGAGGAAAAATTCTAATCAAAAAGCCTTGAATCTCAAAACTAAAAACAAGAAACAAGACATTTCCCATGTTCAAACATCTTGAGGATAGAAAGATAATAATAGAAAAGGAAAAAAATAACGAATCCTCATCCCAACGTCAAAATTGAGCAAGACACTATCCAGAGGAAACATCCAACCACTACCAAGTCCCAAATTCAACTACTAAATCATAAATAGGGCATTTGTGACACATATTTCTGTTACCTGCTTTTATTTTAGAGGTTTAAGGATATTTTGCTCCACTAATATGTTATAAGGACACTGGACAGAGAAGATTGGCGGAAACGTGTCAGGAGGCCAACATTGATGGCGTGTAGAGCCATGCAAGAAGAATAAAAATATCTTTTTAGGTATTTTATATTTCTTTTTAATTTTTTCTCTTCATACATATATTTTTTTAATCATTCCCTGTTATATTTAATATAAGATGATATCAAAACCCCGGCATGGTACATGTTCGAATGAAACAATTTTTACTTCACATGATTTTAATTATTAAGCGGCTTGCTGCCAATAACTTTGAAATCCTTCGAGGCCGGATTTATTAATGTCCTTCCAGCGATGTACACTCTGTTTCAATGCCAGTGATGAATTGATCTAGATCTAGAGATATGATATTGTACACTGTTGTGATTGAAAATATTTCCCCCCGATTATCCTCGATGTTCCTTCCGAATATTCAAAACAGATCGGAATACTGAACAAGGAGACAGCGAGAAGCGAAGAGAGGACAAAGGAGAGAAGCGGTTAGGCTGAGAGAGCAAGAGAAGAAAGCGGAGTGATGCAGGGTTATTGGCGTTTCCTCTATAGCCTTCTCCTTTCACCCGCCCCAATAATCCAACAGCTCTCTTGAAATATTCCCTGCTTGGCTATTCATACCTCCACCCTTCCAAACTATTCATAACCTTTCAAACCTTTTTAGTCTCAATTCTACGAGGATCTCTTAATTCCTCATCCCTATCGTCTGTCCTTCCGTAGGCAATTAGGAACCGAATGGACCATCCATCACTTTACGTAGGCAAAACAACTTTATTACAGCGACAGTCATTATTTGTTCCGCTTTCTTCGCTCTCCTCCCTTTTCCACAGACAAAGTTAATAGCCTTTTATATTTCAACGCAATGCTTGCCCCTCAGAATATCCTTTTTCTGAACCCAAAGTTGTTACATCGCTCCTTCAAAAGTCATAGAATTCTTCACATATTCAATCCTTCATCAATTACTCACTTCATTCATTACTTCATTATATCATTACTTCATCAATTACTGCTCCTTGCTTTGGTACGAATAATCTATAATGACCTTAATGTCCCATTTGTTGCTGATTTGGCCGGAATTTGATATCAATACTTTCATGACGAGCTTTATTTCGAATGAAACCCACCAGTTTCAAACCTAGCAACGTCTTCAATTTCTAACGCCTCAATTATTTTTAAAACTTTTATTAACAGATAATTTTATGTAAAATTATTGGCACCATAATATTTCTGGAAATATTGCACTGGCAGTACCCTTGAAAATGATTTTCTTCATGATATTGAGTGTGGCAGCGATAGCAGAGGGTAGGAACGATACTGATGGTCACTCCAGTAAAATATTGATGCCTATTTGATTGAGCAGTGGGGCGCCACATATATGTTGTAATGAACTAGATGGAAGCTTCGGTTATCCCACGCAGTTCAGATCGAATCGATAACCAGCATGATAGCAATCATGTGCTCTCCAAGTCGGAATTTTAGACTTTAAAAATTACTTGAACGTTTAATTAAAAAAAAAAGAAAAGGATCTAATGTGATTTGCTAGCAGGTTTTGTATAACTCAATAAGCTTAGCATTGTAGGCGTGGTTTGGACGTCTCCGAGATATGCAAATATTGAACTTGAAGCCCCCGGCTCAGAATTTACTCTGAGTATGAAGGGTGATAATCGGAGAAGTTGTATAGTTGAGGAAGGCATACCATGATGACATAGTACTTTGCGTGATTTAAATTATTATAATGAACTATTTGAAGATCGTATTGTTGTTACAATAAAAAATGTTAAAAAAAATATATATATTTTTTTACTTTAGTACTATGGTACTTTAATATTTTGGCATTCATTCTAGCACAGTATGAGGTAAAAAAAAGCTTCAGTATTGGTAAAGCAAAGAATTCCTATTGGGATACCGTATTATATTGTTTATTAATCATTAAAAATTTTTAAATCTAATTTAATTCTTTTATTGTGCTTCTATTGAATATAAGACATTGTTATTGAAAGCAACTCTCGTATTTTTGCCTCTCTCGCCGTAGTGCGGACTATGGCTTGTAATTTTTTGGATTGTTTCCAATTTTCAAATAAGGCATTTCGATTTAGGAACCCTTAGTGAAAACCATTTCAGGCATGGTACTATGGTCTCGCTTGATATGCTTCTGTTTTCTCATATTTTTTATCTGCTTTAACATGGTCGTTCCAAAACTATGTTGCTTATTTGAAGTTTTGCGTAATTAAGAACGTTGAACAAACTGTAATTGTTTAAATGCTTATATTAAACAAATGATGACTGAATTGAAGATCATCAAAAAGAGTAAATTATCTTTTACTTTTTTATGAGGATACTTTATCAACTCCCCTTTCTGCTGTAATCTCTAAAGGTGGTTCCATGAGGTGCGGAAAAAAGGTGTAAGGTGGCGGTTTTGTAGGCAGAATATCCCACGCACGGATAGCTAGCCCTTATCTGGGTCTTTTAAAAGAACAAGAGAACACATTTTGTGGGATTTATTTATCTATATGAAGAGTACCTGAAAACATTTATTTTCAATGGGTTTTTGTATTTAAAACTCTAATTTTACAATTTTCTTGTTCGTACTTTTTCCATGTAAATAAATAAGTGAAGGGAAATAAAAAAAAACCTTTATTTAGAATTTTACATATACAAGCAGCAATAAGTGTTCCGGACTTCCTTTACATGTTTAAACAACAGTGATTTTAATTAATTAAAGTTGTATTTTATAAATAAGTTTTACAATAGCAGGAAAAATGTAGAAAAAAACCCGCTTAAAAAAAAAGAAAAGAAAAGTAAATGAACCATAATAGTAATTGCAATTTAATAGTAATTGTAATTTAAGGGAAATAAAAAAGAAATACTAACTAGTTTAATTTGTATTATCCTATTATTTTTTAATTTACTTATTTTTCCTTTCTTATGATTTGAAAAACTGATCATTGGAAAGAAAAACCATCCCGACATTTTTTCGAATACTATCAAATATACATTATATATTTTCAGCGATTATGGCTCAATTTTACATAGCTCCAGTGGTATTCATGGTAATATTTTTCGGAATAGTTTATAAGGGAATTTCAAAATCATATTTCATATTATTGTTTTTATAATCAATTAAAAAAGTTATATTTACAGTTAAACGCAAAAAAGTATCCTTACGCTCTTATTAATTATTTATATTATAACGTGAGATATTTAGTTCTTTGAACTCATTAAAAAAATCTTAATATATAATTAAGAGTTATTTTACTATTTTAAAAGAAGAGGTCTCTCAATAAACAATTATTTAGCCTATGGTTTTTATAGGCCTGAGTGAGATACTGTGACTGAATAGTTGATAGTGCAATAGTTCTTAGAGTGTTCCAATATTTTAGATAGCAGTTGATACATGAAATTCAATAAGGATTCATATGATTCTGACATCAAATGTCAAACCAAGGTCATGTAAAGTGTCTTATTATTGAAAAAACCAACGAATAAACTGGAGTTCATGCTGCAAGGCTGTCTGTATGTTGTGATTTGTTGTTATTTTGTCGAGTTTTCTAGAGGTTTAATGAGACAAGTAAGCTCAGTAAATAGTATAGTACTGTTGCGATACTTAGAAGCATGATTGAAGATTGGTTTATCATCTGCGTGAGTATGTGATGTTGAATAGTGGAAAGAGTATTGAACTTTGCAGCATTCCTGCTGCAACAGACTTATATTTAAAGTGAATGACCTGTTTTGAAATAAGAAAAATTTGGTCTTATGGAAATATTTTCAGTGGGTTAATGATGACCTCTTGGTGGTAAAGTACATTAAATGCATGAGAAACGTCAAGAAACAACGTCAGAAACGGGGCGACCTGTGGTCTAGTGGTTAGCATAACAACCTACTAAATCGAAGATCGGGGGTTTGTAGTCCGGCAGCTGTCCCTAAGTTTTTTTTTAAAGGAGGTAAAACATTCTTGGTTATGCTGTCCTTCGGAAGGGACGTAAAACGGGGGTCTCAGACCTGTACGATGTCAGGTACTCGTTAAAAATAATTATCCTAATGAAACCTGGATAGGCAAAATTCAGGGCTCCCGGCGTTACATTCCCGATTAGCCCTAGCAGCATAAAGTGACGGTTAATATACAAACAAAAAACTTTTACTATAAACCAACCACACATATAAAGAGTCGATTAAAGATTAATGAAAAAAAATTAGGGAAATACATTTTTTCTTCTATTTTAATACTGAATAACTATGGCGCAACTGCAATAACATTTAAATAAATTTGTTTAAGAAATACTCTTCTTTTATTTATAAAGTAGATATCGATGATTAATTCATGCAAATAATGCACTATTAGATTATTATTTTATTTTTACATATGTTCAACTACATCCGTTAGGTTTCTTCCAATTAAGGGTTATCTTAAATCAGATAGTATCGCTCAAGGATATTTTGCAGTACCGACAGCAATCTAGACGTCTGACATAGCTTGAATACATGGAGTCAGACTTGACCATACATGAACGAGGGGATAGAGAAAACATGCAACCGATAAAAACGAGTAGACAGGATAACATGATAGGCCAGGGAATTTACTCTGGAGACCCTTCATGGGATTAATATCAGATGTATAGAGAGTTATTTTGCATAGAAGAAAGCACAGAAGTAATACATACTTACAATATACGTTTATTATTATTTTTATTACTAATTATTAAATAATTTATGAAATATATGTTTATACTTTTATTTATAATTATTAAATAATTTATTTAGTTAAAGTATTTAATGTACGTGTTTTGTATATGTCATTTATTATACCACAATATATTGATGTCTTTGAATCATGTATAACAGAACCATTCAACAGTTCTTTTTAAATACATTTAATATTTGACCGACAGATCTTTACTTAGAGTTAACCGCATAAACTTCAAATAGTAATAGTATATTTGTATTATAAGCTACTAAATAATTTATTACACTGTTAATTTTTTATAGTCTTCGTTTTAAACACATAGTTTATTATAATTAGAATCTATAAAGGAGATTTGTACCCGTATGACAGGACCATTTAACATCTTATTTATAATTCACATTATATTTAATAAATAGGTATATATTTAATTGGAATCAAGTACTTAATCATTATTACTAATATTGCATCTTTACTATCAGGTCTAGTGGTTAGCGGAACAAACTACTAAGCCCAAGTTCGCGGGTTAGTAGCTCGGCAGGTGGCCCTAGGATTTTTTAAAGGGCGTAAAAAATCCTTATTTACGCTGTCCTTCGGAAGGGACGTTAAACGGGGGTCCCGAGCCTGTACGATGTCTGGTACTCGTTAAAAATCCCTATCCTAATTAAACCTGGATATGCAAAATTCAGGGCACCCACTGTAGCATCGTCCGATTATCTATAGCAGCATATAGTGACGTTAAATGAACAAACATCTTTACTATTTGTTTTATTTCATTATGCATTTAATTTCTTATAGAACACGTTTTGAATTTATAATCTATTATATTACAATCTATTGGCAACTTTCATACCTAGATTACAGAACTATTTCTCTTTTTTGTTTTTAATACTATTAGTATTTAATTCATATATCAAGGTAGTATTCTGGGCCCCATCCTATACACGATACATATACAGCTGACATCCCAACCCATCGAAGCACTGTCCTCACTACGTACGCTCATGACACATGGATGCATTATTAGTAGTAAATTATCCTTATTAGTAGTAAATAAGGATCCATTCGTTGCATTCGTTCAATCCCATATCTCAAACCTTCAAGAATGGTGTCAAAATTGGAGAATTATAATAAATCTTAACAAATCCCGTCGAATTACCTTCACCCTTCGTTGTAAACCTAAGAATTTCTGCTCTAATGTATCATTTAATAATATTCCACTGATCCCTGTCGAACAGATACGTTACCTAGGATAATATATGGACAAACGTCTCAATTGGAATCCCCATACAAGACTGAAAAGACAAGAAACTGCTCGATGTTTTCAGCTACTTCAACATTTACTGTACAAACGCTCTAAGCTCCCAATTAATTACAAAAGACTCATTTACATGACAGTTATCGGATCTATTTGGACATACGGAGTTTTTTTTTCATTTGTTCATATTAGCAGATTTATTTGTTGTAATATTATTCAAAAAATTAATCTAAATAAAATTCATATATATTTACTTGTAATAAACCACATAATCTTAAATAATAATACTTATTTATTAAGGCTTTTATAGTATTCATTTTAAATATACAGTTTTGTTAATTAACAATCTAAAAGAGACTTTGATAGCTATTTAACAAAATCATTCGACATTTTATTATAATGTACTTAATATTTAACTTTCAGATATTTAATAAATTATTATTTAATTATCAAGCTATTAATATCATTGATACTATTATACATTTACTATTGTTTTATTGTTTTCATTTTATCATTTTAAAATTTTTTGAAGTACTCGTTTTGAATACCATATATAGTTTCTTACATTGTCAAATAAAGGCGACTTTAAATATTGTATATCAGAAACATTTCACACTTTTATTTTCAATACACTTTATATTTAATACATATATCGTCGCTGTCAAAACTATGTGCACTTTGGACGATTTCACAGGAGAGAAAAGAAACCACACTTTAGACTTGGCAATTTTTTTCAGAACTGTTGAAGATAAGTATCAAAAAATCATATTCTGCCATGTTGCTGACCTTAATACCTGCCTTTCTTAGGGTGTAATTCGACCTGTAGAATGCGTTACCGTCATTAACTCATTTTCATAAATAAAGTTGTAGATAGGTGGTATTGTTTTGACAGCGACGATATATTAGCTAGGTATAGAGTATTTAATCGTAAATAATTATTATTATTATTTTATTGTATTATTTATTAAAGTTGTTATATTACAAGTTTTGAATATATTTATATTAAAATTTACTAGCAAATTTGAGAATTTTAATGCAGAACCAAATGCTCATTTTTACTATTATAACACTTAGAACATCATAAGCAAATGAAATTATTAAAGCTACTAGATATTGCTGCAAAGTAAAATTACCTAATTAATTTCGACTGAAGAAGGGGAGTAGGAGTTAAGAGTTTATCCTTATTCAACCTCCGTTAAACCCGTCATTAGCAGTGGCTGTTGAGAGTAAACAAAACGAAAAAACCGGGGGGTTATTCTTGTTTATTTTATCTCCCTTTCTTTCTCTTTTATCATCTAAACTCCGGCTTTTCAATTTGTTGGTGAAAGAAGGATTAGATTTTTATATTATACGTTAATATAAGTTTTATAACTTTCATTAGTATATCCATCTAATTCGAAAATAAATCGGGGATAATTTTATTGGTCAATAGTTAAATCAAACTATTAACACTACAATACAGTAATTAAACCAATAGTCACATGCGCAAGTGAATCACTACCACAGAATCGAAAACTACTACAGCTCTAGAGTTGCAAGAAGTTCAGAAAGATTATTAGGAAAAAAATGGCGATGAAATATACAAGATGGGCACAGGTTCACATAGCATCGAAACATCAGTAAAAATATCAAATATCTTAATGGATATTAGAGAAAGTAGACCGAAGTTCTATGGGCACTTTTAGAGTTTTGGGAGTTGTTTTTGAGGTTACCTAAAAACAGGTTAACTAATCCTCTAATGGAATCTGTGGGTTTCCTTAATACACCCTCTCAATATCCTGTGTAATCGAAGTTAAGGAAGGTTTCAACAAATCACAAACTGATATTGCGGAAACATGCATGGATAATGATGTTACATTAATAAGGTTAATTATTAAATAAAGATTATTCACTTAAATATAAGTTAGCAGCAACCAGCTGAATGAATTGAATATTTTCAAATTTGAAATCAGAAAAAATAAATATTTTCTATTTTCTTTCTTTATATTTTTGTCCGAATTCAGTCCCTGTCTGAAAAGTTCCAATTTTAAATTGGTTCTTTAGCAAAGGATCCATTTCTAAATTAAACAAAATAGAGTGTTTTTTTAATTATCAAATTTTTTTTTACTAATGAAATCGAACTTGAAAAGACTTTATGAACACCCATCATAAATAAACGGCACTTCCTCACAATTTGAACGAGACTCTCAAGGGCACTAAGTTCGTTCTTGAATTGTATACTTAATCTGGTTGGCAAAAAAATCGATTGATTAAAACTTTATTGATATACAATGTTTGACTTAATGCTTTAGTAATTATAATCGCACATAGGATTAATAAAGGATGTGTCCACACATATTTTACATTACATGTTAATTTAAAAAATGCTCAGATGTTTGAATTGCGTTTAAAATTCAATAAACAAATTTTTCGTTTGTAACTTTTAAAGAAATTAATTTTGCATTATTCAATTCTTACCGTTTGAATGGTTTGGATTATAGCTTAATGCACAGTTATTTTAGCACAACTGGTTTTTGTTTTAAACTATAACTTTTTATTCTTCCAAGAGGAGGTAATCTGTTGGTGACCTAATATATAATAAATGGGTATAGAAGTATCCGGCTGTACACACAGAGATTATCGTGTCTTAACGTATTATACGGGGATTCGTTCATCTTCTATGGACTAGCACAGTAGCCCACACCCTTCGGCATAAGCGCCACTCAAAGTGAAAGTTAGAACAGCCAATTCTTTAATGTCCCTGCAAATCTAATTGTCTAATTTAATGTCTGTATTTATAGTTTCTAGCTAGAATAAAAAAGAAAACCAATATAAACCCTTTTTTTCACTCCTATGGATGTAGTATTAAAAATATGTAAAGGACTGCATCGTAATGCACAATGGTGACAAGCGTAATGATGTTTAGTGCTATGAATATATTTACATTTAGGTATGATACATAACTAAATGGATGGAGGGAAAAATGTATAGAAATACAGATGGCATGAATGCAAGGGCGATACGCTACGGAGAATTTATTGGTTGTATAAACAAATATTTGTTCCTAGACACGACAGTAAAGTCGAACACGGGGCGACTAAGTGGACCAAATAATAATATAAAATAGAACCAACAAGTGCAACCAGAACCGTTGAACAAAACGATTTCCCTCTTCTTCATACTGTACGTCGCAGAACACTGGAGTGTTCTAAATAGCAGCAAAATTTTATCCTGAAAATAGTTATAAGAAACAAATAGAGACTTCAGAAGGAAGTCTAAAATAGTGAATAGATAATCTGAAGAAAAAGTGAAGAATGCCAATCGTGATGGTTTGTTAATCTATGCTGATTACTAAAATGTAAAATGGTTCATAGAATTCATTTATTTACCTTATAGAGAAATCGCAGTTAAGTAGACAAATTGAATAACCTCGGTAGGATTTAGAATTCAGAGAATGATATCTATCCTAAAAAAAAAATCGGCGTAACAAAAATATCGTTATTTTCTAGATCCTTAGAACTTTAAAACTGACGAAAATGATTAATTATTGTCCGTTTTTCTACTTATTTGCAGGCAAAACCTAGTGATGGAGGGAAAGTCCAATCACCTGCAGTTCACATCTTCAAACATTTATACATTTTCTCTTGTTGTGTTCCTTTGGACATCGTGAACCAGACCCTCAAAGCATTCCACAGTGGACTTTGAGACCAGACCATTTGTGGATATTAAAATTGATGTTTTAATTACCATAATTTTAATTACAACCACATTTTTTCGTACGGTTGTGTTCTTTCAATGTGCAATTTATGATATTTTCTATCTCCTTTCTTAGCTTTAAGGAGGATTACAGATCTATTCTGACACCCCATATAATAAGTGATTATAGATTCTTCCCAGTACAGCTTGAGAAAATCTATTTGAAGCCGTCTATTTGGACTATACTTATAGCACCGTATCGTTGAAATTTCTTGCCAGACCCTGGTGGTAAATTTTCCCCATATTATTATGCCTCTGTAGATCAGCCAACACACCTCATTCAGCTGTGAAATGCTGGATGGATTCAAGAGTCACTAAACAAATATGAAAATCTGTTATTGTAGTTTCTTTTAGGATATTTCTTCTACGAGAAAATGATCTTGTTATTATTATGGCTTGATCTTGATCTATTATGGATAGCAACTACAAAGCCTTTTGTTTCGGAGAATAGTTATCCTTCTGTTACCCATTCAACTGCTTTTCCTTTTGTTATTACTATTATTATTATCCATGTAAGGGGTTGCTTAGTTTACAAAATTTTGAATGGTAAACTAAGAAGTGTCATTTATACCCTTAGTTCAACGATATTCCTAAATATAGGAAGTTTATATAATCGAATATAAAATATATGAAAGCAATAATTTTAAACTTCCACAAGTAGGACCGTTGTGATAAAATAGTTTGGCAGTAATATCATAATAAGATCGCACTATCAAACGTTAACATTACCTTTATCAACAACAGTTACCGAAGAGGAAAGGGCCAATTCTTGAAGAGATTATCAATATAATTGGATTTAAGTAGGACTGCCACCTGCGGTTAAATTTGAGCGACTTAGTGAAGTTAGCTATTCGACTCGGGTGTGATCTGAAGTTGGCCAAGATACAGCGGCCTCGTCCTAAGACCCTTCCATTATTAATTAAGCCCCATTGCCTCGGTGTCGGCTTATTACCCCGCAATGGCGTCGACCCGATAACTGTATCGCTCCTCTCTAAATCTATAATATAATATCATATATTCATTACAAATTGATACGTTTATGTAATTAGTTTATAATTTACATCAAATCATTAAAAATTATGTAGAGTGTTTAGGCATTACAGGACGTGAAGAATTCCCTCCGCGTTCACACTTAGGTGATATAAGAGATATCTTAAGGAAGATTTATTGCTAGAAAAGTTCAACAAAAGTTCGGCGTTACTTGGATGATAAAAATTTGTTGGATACACAAATTTCTCCAATTCAGTAACAAAAAATAAGCTCAAGTGAGGAAGACGTATTATTGTATGGTTCATACGTGGGATGAGAGAGGAAAAAGAAATGCTTGGTGCATGAAGAAAGAGAGAAGTAAATGAAAAAGTTTTTTATTTTCTCTATGCTGCAATAAAATAGTTCTAGAAGCCTCGTTCACCAGATGAATGAGATTAATTACCGAATTGTCTTCTCGTCTAGTTACTTTAATTAGTTGTTTTTATTATTAATTTTTTTGTTATTTATTTATTTTATTAACCTAATCTGTAAAGATTCATACAGCCAGATTATTTTAAAATTTCGTTTTTTTATGTTCTTGTTTAAATAAAAATAGGAAGTTACATAGTTAGATTCTACTATATCAATGTACCGTAGGTACTCTATTATTAATGATCACTTTAAACAAGATTTACATCACTATTCGTCGAATTTAAACAATAGAAGTCCAGAGTTCATTGTATGTCACATGCAATGTCGATCTTGTAAATTGCCAACACATTATTTTGTCAACTCGAATTACTTCAGTAAATAAAATAAACAGTGTTATTTAATGGAGAAATAGGAGAAGGGGGACAGAATCAAGTCTAATAAAAATAACAGCCCTGCATAAATTAATTCTCACCTTAACATTTACAATCTATATTCATACATCTATTCAAGAAACATGCATAATCCTGCATAATCCAAGCATTCGCATAATCTTGAATTCTTATAATTAAATAGGAAATCGTGATTAAAAACATAGGAAAAATGAACAAATACCAAGAAGAATTCGAATAAATAAAATCTAAGTCACCTAGAAAGATAAGTGATGGTTTTATAAAATAAAAAAATAAAAGAAAACTCACAACGACGCATGAAGTAGATGGTATAGTCTATACTGTTTTAAAGACAACGGTTGATAAGGAGCACTATTTGTCCGAGATCACGCTCAACCGCCAGGACTTTGCCAAGTTCCTAAATCAGTCTTCAGTCATTTACTCAGATATATTTGTGTGAATAGCATCAGCCACAATGCCGCATACATATTCTAATGTTGAATACGCTGATATGATTTTTGTGTATGGTTTCTGTAACGGTAATGCTTTAGAAGCGGTGCGGGAGTATGCGCGCCGATTTCCAAATAGAAGAGTGCCTAATCGACGAGTATTTTCGATAACTTTTAATAGACTAGGAGAGACTGGGTCATTCTTAATACGTAATGAAAGCGATCAATTCTAGGCAGCAGTAAGAGCAGATTATCGGAGAAAAAATTGTGTCCAACGCCACTTCGAATCCAGTCGAACAATCCTGAGACTAGCATCCGAAGAGCATCTGCTGCATTAGCAATATCGCGGCAAGCAATATGGCGAACTTTGAAAGGTGATAATTGCTACCCATACTATCTTCAAAAAGTTCAGAATTTATTACCTCAACATTATCTCAAGAGATTGAATTTTAGTAACTGGTATCTTGAAAAAATTAGCGATGATAATTTATTTCCATTAAAAATTATATGGACCGATGAAGCTACATTTACAAGAGGAGGAATTGTTAATCAAAGAAATTATCATGTATGGGCTCTTGAAAATCCCAGAGCTATTAGAGAGAATAGGTTTCAGCATGAATTTGCTGTTAACTTTTGGCTAGGAATTTGGAACGGATTACTGGTGAGCCATATTTTTTACCTGGAAGATTGAAAGGTATCACATTTACACATTGTTTGGAGAACGACTTTCCTAATTATTTAGATGACATTCCCTTAAAACAGTGGATTGAAATGTGGTTCCAACTCGATGGATGTCCAGCTCATTATAGCTGAGTTGCTCGAGCTTGGCTGGATATAAATTATCCACAACGATGGATTGGACGTGGAGGAGTAGTACCTTGGCCACCCAGATCACCTGATATGACACCCATGGATTTCTTTGTATGGGGAATCTTGAAGCAGAAAGTTTATTCGGTGTCAATCAACTCAAGAGAGCAATTAAGAGACCGAATCATAGATGCAATTATCATCAGAACAATGTTTAGCTGCAATTTATTAAGTGAGTGCTAGATCTAATGCTTGCATTGGTGCAAGAGGCCAACATTTTGAGCAATATTTACATTAAAAAGAACATAACATAAATATAAATGTAAATAAATAAGTATAAAAATGAAAACTGGTTTTGTTTCTTTTTTTGCGATTTTCTCTAAAACTAAGTAAAAACGAGCAAATCTCTAAAGGACCTTTTGTCTTAGTTTTTCGGGCCTCTATAAGTTCCTGAAGTTTTGCCATTTAAATTCGGGACACCCTGTATATATATATATATATATATATAACTTAACGAGTTCGAGACACTTTAACTAAAAAAAAAGGAAAGGTTAGAAATGATAACGCACAGAGAGATCGGTTATAACTGACTTTATTGATAACTTAATCCTTCTTATATAAGATCTGGGAGTTGTTTATATTCTCAGTAGGATTAAGCTCTACTATTACCCGGCTATGGCACTTAACTTATATATATATATATATATATATATATATATATATATATATATATATATATATATATATATATATATATATATATATCTTTCTGAAAATATTATTCACTTCATTAAAAAAATAATTGATAAGATATTGAAAGAAATCTGCCACAGCCGGATTTAAATCAGCTTCCAATCAATAATATAAATTATTTGATGAATTAATAAGTTATACTATTTGTTTTCTAAAATTTCGTTTTTTGGATCTTTTATTATATCAAATTTAGTGTTAATAAGGTCTCATTGAGTTCCCTAAGTATTCTCCCGAAATATTTATTTTAAGGATGAATGGGCTGAATGTACAAGGCCGGGTAAACGTGATGGTGTAGGCTGGAGATGGGGTTTCCTAGTTAGTGGAGATAAAAAGGCCCTTATCAAAGCATGGTTAGGATAGGCCGCTTGGGAAAAAACCTGAATGGGGCTGGTATTTGCACCCCCTAATCAATCTTATCCCTTTCACCATCACCCTCTGAATTTTAAATGCAATTTACGACTTGGAGATCCCTGGTACACCATCCTCAAACCGATCTCGTATTCAGTAACCCAGATTTTACATATAAACACATTTGGGTACTTTATTATGTATTAAAAATAATAGGTTAAGAAATGATATTAAGTATTTTATAATATATGTTTTCAATTAATATATTTTATCAATAATAATAATAAAAGCTTTACCACAACAACAACCATGAAGGATCTTGGGTTCAGTATTTTTTATAGACTGTACCGTTTCATGAAAAACGGTTGTTCAAGTATGTAACTTCAACAAGTTTTTCTACCTACTATGGACTTTATAGCAGCTGGATGGGCTAAAGACTACTTCAAAATTTACTAGGCAAACGTTCTAAGCTCCCAATTAATTAGAAAAGCTCCGTATATATGACTATCATAAGACCCATCTGGACTTACGGATTAGGGCTTTGGGGCTCCACTAAGCCATCGAATCTCTCTCGTATACGATCCTTGGAAGCCAATATCCTTCTTAAAACCGTCAAAGCTACTTACTTAGTTACGAGCATAATAATCCTTAGTGACTTCAGTGTCTCACTTGTAACTGATTTGGCCCGAACTAGACCTGGGTCGATCGATCATTCGTGGTGATCGAATCGATCATGACTCATTCCTATTGGTGATCGAGTCAAAATGATTCGATCATTTCGATCGTTTCGATCCTTTCGGTCATTTCGATCGTTTCGGTCATTTCGATCGTTTCGATCATTTCGATCGTTTCGATCATTTCGATTGTTTCGATCCTTTCGATCGTTTCGGTCATTTCGATCATTTCGATCCTTTCGATCATTTCAATCCTTTCGATCATTTCGATCGTTTCGGTCATTTCGTTCATTTCGATCGTTTCGATCGTTTCGATCATTTCGATCCTTTCGGTCATTTAAATCCTTTCGATCATTTCGATCGTTTCGGTCATTTCGATCGTTTCGATCATTTCGATCCTTTCGATCATTTCGATCATTTCGATCGTTTCGGTCATTTCGGTCATTTCGATCGTTTCGATCATTTCGATCGTTTCGGTCATTTCGATCATTTCGATCCTTTCGATCATTTCAATCCTTTCGATCATTTCGATCGTTTCGGTCATTTCGTTCATTTCGATCATTTCGATCGTTTCGATCATTTCGATCCTTTCGGTCATTTCAATCCTTTCGATCATTTCGATCGTTTCGGTCATTTCGATCGTTTCGATCATTTCGATCCTTTCGATCATTTCGATCGTTTCGATCATTTCGATCCTTTCGATCATTTCGATCATTTCAATCCTTTCGATCATTCGGGTCTCAGACTGAGACCCGTTGGGCTGAGCTGCTACTTTTCAGTAACAGCTCTAACCATTACTGTGATTTTTGTTACTTGTGATTTCTTAACTGCTACTGACTGCGATTCGTGATTCTGTCGAAATGCTACCAACAGTGATTGCGTCGGCGTACTTTTAATAATTACAAACCTTAAATAATAAGCTGATGTAACAAAATAGAAAAATATTTGTATTTATAACACTAAAAAAATTGTTTAATTAACCCGTTTACGGCCACTGATGCGTATACACAACATTAATTCAACAATTTTTTTTATTTCTTTAAATTCAAATATTTTTCTTTTTTGTTATAACAGCTTATTGTTTAAGGTTTGTAATTAAAAAAATAATAACAAACCTTAAACAAGGTCTCAGATTCAGACCCGATGGGCTGAACTTGAATTTGAACTCAATTTGAAAAAATCGGTGTGGAAGAAAATGGTCCGGGTAGAGGCCAATAAATTTCTCTTAGATATGGAGAAATGTTTATTTATTATTTAGTAGAAACGTTTGGACCTACTTTGCATATCTTCATCTGGGCTAAATTCGCAAAATACAGACAATTGAAAATTAAAAAATTGTAAAAATTGCTAAGCATGGTGAATATAAATGTTAAAATGTATGAATGTATAGCATTAACCCATTTACGGCCACTGATGCGTATACGCAATACTAATTTAACAATTTTTTTTAGTGTTATAAATTCAAATATTTTTCTATTTTGTTACATCAGCTTATTATTTAAGGCTTGTAATTATTAAAAATAATTTTTTAATAAATTTTGTGTTTCGATCATTTTGATCGTTTCGGTCATTTCGTTCATTTCGATCATTTCGATCGTTTCGATCATTTCGATCCTTTCGGTCATTTCAATCCTTTCGATCATTTCGATCGTTTCGGTCATTTCGATCGTTTCGATCCTTTCGATCATTTCGATCGTTTCGGTCATTTCGATCATTTCGATCCTTTCGATCATTTCGATCATTTCAATCCTTTCGATCATTCGGGTCTCAGACTGAGACCCGTTGGGCTGAGCTGCTACTTTTCAGTAACAGCTCTAACCATTACTGTGATTTTTGTTACTTGTGATTTCTTAACTGCTACTGACTGCGATTCGTGATTCTGTCGAAATGCTACCAACAGTGATTGCGTCGGCGTACTTTTAATAATTACAAACCTTAAATAATAAGCTGATGTAACAAAATAGAAAAATATTTGTATTTATAACACTAAAAAAATTGTTTAATTAACCCGTTTACGGCCACTGATGCGTATACACAACATTAATTCCCCAATTTTTTTTATTTCTTTAAATTCAAATATTTTTCTTTTTTGTTATAACAGCTTATTGTTTAAGGTTTGTAATTTAAAAAATAATAACAAACCTTAAACAAGGTCTCAGATTCAGACCCGATGGGCTGAACTTGAATTTGAACTCAATTTGAAAAAAATCGGTGTGGAAGAAAATGGTCCGGGTAGAGGCCAATAAATTTCTCTTAGATATGGAGAAATGTTTATTTATTATTTAGTAGAAACGTTTGGACCTACTTTGCATATCTTCATCTGGGCTAAATTCGCAAAATACAGACAATTGAAAATTAAAAAATTGTAAAAATTGCTAAGCATGGTGAATATAAATGTTAAAATGTATGAATGTATAGCATTAACCCATTTACGGCCACTGATGCGTATACGCAATACTAATTTAACAATTTTTTTTAGTATTATAAATTCAAATATTTTTCTATTTTGTTACATCAGCTTATTATTTAAGGCTTGTAATTATTAAAAATAATTTTTTAATAAATTTTGTGTTTCGATCATTTTGATCGTTTCGGTCATTTCATTCATTTCGATCGTTTCGATCATTTCGATCCTTTCGGTCATTTCAATCCTTTCGATCATTTCGATCGTTTCGGTCATTTCGATCGTTTCGATCATTTCGATCCTTTCGATCATTTCGATCGTTTCGGTCATTTCGATCATTTCGATCCTTTCGATCATTTCGATCATTTCAATCCTTTCGATCATTCGGGTCTCAGACTGAGACCCGTTGGGCTGAGCTGCTACTTTTCAGTAACAGCTCTAACCATTACTGTGATTTTTGTTACTTGTGATTTCTTAACTGCTACTGACTGCGATTCGTGATTCTGTCGAAATGCTACCAACAGTGTTTGCGTCGGCGTACTTTTAATAATTACAAACCTTAAATAATAAGCTGATGTAACAAAATAGAAAAATATTTGTATTTATAACACTAAAAAAATTGTTTAATTAACCCGTTTACGGCCACTGATGCGTATACACAACATTAATTCCCCAATTTTTTTTATTTCTTTAAATTCAAATATTTTTCTTTTTTGTTATAACAGCTTATTGTTTAAGGTTTGTAATTAAAAAAATAATAACAAACCTTAAACAAGGTCTCAGATTCAGACCCGATGGGCTGAACTTGAATTTGAACTCAATTTGAAAAAATCGGTGTGGAAGAAAATGGTCCGGGTAGAGGCCAATAAATTTCTCTTAGATATGGAGAAATGTTTATTTATTATTTAGTAGAAACGTTTGGACCTACTTTGCATATCTTCATCTGGGCTAAATTCGCAAAATACAGACAATTGAAAATTAAAAAATTGTAAAAATTGCTAAGCATGGTGAATATAAAGGTTAAAATGTATGAATGTATAGCATTAACCCATTTACGGCCACTGATGCGTATACGCAATACTAATTTAACAATTTTTTTTTAGTGTTATAAATTCAAATATTTTTCTATTTTGTTACATCAGCTTATTATTTAAGGTTTGTAATTATTAAAAATAATTTTTTAATAAATTTTGTGTTTCGATCATTTCGATCGTTTCGTTCATTTCGATCGTTTCGATCATTTCGATCCTTTCGGTCATTTCAATCCTTTCAATCATTTCGATCGTTTCGGTCATTTCGATCGTTTCGGTCATTTCGATCGTTACGATCCTTTCGATCATTTCGATCGTTTCGGTCATTTCGATCCTTTCGATCATTTCGATCGTTTCGGTCATTTCGTTCATTTCGATCGTTTCGATCATTTCGATCCTTTCGGTCATTTCAATCCTTTCGATCATTTCGATCGTTTCGGTCATTTCGATCGTTTCGATCCTTTAGGTCATTTCGATCATATCGATCCTTTCGATCATTCGGGTCTCAGACTGAGACCCGTTGGGCTCAGCTGCTACTTTTCAGTAACAGCTCTAACCGTTACTGTGATTTTTGTTACTTGTGATTTCTTAACTGCTACTGACTGCGATTCGTGATTCTGTCGAAATGCTACCAACAGTGATTGCGTCGGCGTACTTTTAATAATTACAAACCTTAAATAATAAGCTGATGTAACAAAATAGAAAAATATTTGTATTTATAACACTAAAAAAATTGTTTAATTAACCCGTTTACGGCCACTGATGCGTATACACAACATTAATTCAACAATTTTTTTTATTTCTTTAAATTCAAATATTTTTCTATTTTGCTATAACAGCTTATTGTTTAAGGTTTGTAATTATTAAAAATAATAACAAACCTTAAACAAGGTCATAATAAGTTTAAAGTTTTGATTTTTTTCCAAACAAATATTTTTAGGATAGTTTAATTTAAATTAAAATAAAAAAAATATTTTTTTGTACAGCCAAAATGGCGGTAGAAAATATTGCGCTCAATGGGCCAAATAATGCCAAAAACACAACAAAGAAAGTGCAAACAGTTATTTTACAGAATAAAAGGTACACTAAAAAATCCTATTTTCATTCTGGGGTTATGGGCAAAGTAAATAGATTCACTATAATTTCATTAACCCATTTACAAGCAAGGCTACATGATTTATAGTATAATACATATTATACCTATATTACGAGACATCTTTTTTGAAGGGAGTAATATGTTGGAGTGGTTGACTGGTGGGGGTTAACCTCCCATGACTCAACTCTAATCACGCCAATGATTATTTATGAATAATATATTGAAGGTATAATAGATGAGTAAATTGGTAAACACAAAAACAGACCTCTGGAAAAGAATTCAATTAAGACTAAGGCATAGAAATAATGATTTGAGTAATCATCCTAAATGATACTCTGACATCCCAAATATCAATCAAATATATTCAAAATATATTTCAGAGAAGAAACATAGCACATGCATGAGCACGTCTTCATTAGACAGGTGCGGAAGATGAAAATGCATGGTCCTGTCTTCTTTGTAAAAACTTCATAGGAATGGCCAATGATTATTAAAGCAAAAATATTAAAGTAAAACGACTATTCTAAAAGCAGTATTTGAATTTAATACAAAAATTTCATCCCAGCAATTAAAATAAACAATGTTTTAAACAAGGAATCTGATAATTTAATTGTAGCAACCCTTATTTGGCTGAATTTAACATTTAAATCTTAGTACTCATTAGTGTTGAAATATAAGCTACTATACTATTATTTTTCAATGGGTTAAAAAAACACAAAATTTGTTAAAAAATTATTTTTAATAATTACAAACCTTAGATAATAAGCTGATGTAACAAAATAGAAAAATATTTGAATTTATAACACAAAAAATTTGTTAAATTAGTGTTGCGTATACGCATCAGTGGCCGTAAATGGGTTAATGCTATACAATCATACATTATAACCTTTATATTCACCATGCTTAGCAAGTTTTACAATTTTTTAATATTCAATTGTCTGTATTTTGCATATTTAGCCCTGATGAAGATATGCAAAGTAGGTCCAAACGTTTCTATTAAATAATAAATAAACATTTCTCCATATCTAAGAGAAATTTATTGGCCTCTACCCGGACCATTTTCTTCCACACCGATTCTTTCAAATTGAAAGTTTCAATCCTTTGTTGACAATTCGAAATTACCAGCTTTAGAGAGAGTGCGACGAGCGCGACAGCGGCCAGACTTTGAACGAAAGGATAGAATCAGTCAAAGGATTCGATCGATCACGATCGAAACAGGTCCGATTGAATCAAGATCGAAACGAGTCCTATTGAGTCATGATCGAAACGAGTCCGATTGAATCATGATCGAAACGAGTCCGATTGAGTCATGATCGAAACGAGTCCGATTGAATCATGATCGAAACGAGTCCGAGTGAGTCATGATCGAATCTTTTTAAAACCAGTGATTCGATCACTCGTGTATGTGTTACGATCGAATCAAAAAGATTCGATCAATCACGATCGACTCAGGCCTAGCCCGAACATTAATCCTTTCATGACAAACCTTTTATCACTCAAACCCACTTCTTTAAAACCAACCGACCCCTTCTTAGAGGATGGTTAAGCCTCAGGATAGTCTCCAGATCTCACTGGGTTCTATCTATATCTTGTAACTGATTAAATAATTTATCTGACAGTCCAGGTCCTTTATCACAGTAATTCAGTGCTTTACGTGATCTAACAAGCTCCCTAGAACAAAACTGAATGAAAACTGCAACGTTACTGCAACGTTTTTATATATTTCTGTTTGTTTCTCTCTCTTTGCCCTGAAGATGGCCTACATTGTAGGCCGAAACGTCGGCACACAATAAATAAGTTAAACTTATTTAGGCGTTTTTATTGACTGCACCCGCAACTATTTCTTCCTTATATATAGAAAACAAATTTAGTTGACGAAACAATTTTTTCCACAAAAACGCAAGGCAACCATTCATTGTGAAATAATAATGGGAAACGTAATACTAAAACTTACTCAAAGGATATTTTCCTGAAGTCCCTCTGTTTCTGAAACGAATGCTACCACTCTTATGACGACACAATCAATAATCTTAAAGTTGATTGAATTAGAAATTACTAAAGAATAAAATGTCACCGCTAAATTGTGTAAAAAATGAAAAGATCAATCACTAACTATTCAGAATAGTTCTATTTATATTATTTAATTTCTAAGAAGAAACATAAATAATTATTTATTATTAATAAATTATTATTAAATAATTATTTTAAAAAAAAAATCATTTGAGTAAAAAAGTATCTCTAGCTTATTGAAATCTATGCTAGAAGGGCTGTGTCAATAAGAAAAGTTATATTTTTTTTAAATCATCCTTTAGTCAATATGATTTGCTGATACCTGTATGGCTGCCCACACATGACCTACTTCAAGGAAAACTTGTTGAGTTTTAATTTCGTGCAAATGGACTTGAGGATTGTTTTGTAATTGAATCCTCACTCGGCAAAACGTTGATCGGCCCAGAAGGATATAAAAAAATAAAGCTTATTAGTTAAATATAAATATAATACAATTAAGTATAATTTATAACTTCGAACAGACCTAATAACCAATTCAAGCGACAAATTAAAAAAAAAAAAAAAGGAGAATCTTAGATCAACTACCTTAGAATCCTTTCAGATGCGGATTGGAGCTGGTAGATCCACATTGAAATCGTTAAAATATCGCGAGTTTGTAGCCTGACAGGTGCCGTAGTATTTTGAAAGGGAGTAAAAAATCCTTGGTTACGCCGTCCTTTGGAGGGGATGCTAAAAGTGAGCCTATACGATGCCAGGTACTCTTTTAAAATCCCTGTAATAATAAAACCTGAATAGGCAAAAATTTAGAGATCCCACTGCAGCATCGTCTGATTAGCCATAGCAAATTGAAAATCTACCAACAGAGGAATATTTCTAAAATATCTTTGCTTACTAATCAATGTTTTTAAAATCATATTTATATATCTATAACCCCGGTGGTTAAGTCTAATTCTGCCCAGAGAGAGTTCATTGTTTCGAGGGAAGCGGAATTGTGTTATTTTCGTATTGGGCTAATTGGTACATTGGCTTGATAACGAGTAACCGCCTGTATTAGAACTCCGTTTCAAGCATAAAACTTTATGAAAGACCCGTCCCGCTTCTCTCAATACCGTGAACCCTCTCTAGACAAAATTAAATTTAACCACTTATTCACCGGTGCTGTAGATGTATTCCTGAAGCTTCAAGTTCAAAAACAGACTAAATCCATGATAATTAAGGCATCAAAGTGTCCTGTTAGACAAAATAGCCTGAATAAACTTGAAATATCTAGTTCTTCTTTTATTCTTGTGGTCACAAAGGTCTCTAATGTTTCTGGCTATTTTCTTAATCTTCATAAAAATTCCTAAAAAATAGGCTTCAGAATCAACCTTTATATTATTATTAGAATAGAGATTATCCTTGCGATTTTGTCTGCGGTCAGGACTCTGACAAATTTGTAATAACAGTCATGGTTAGGTTATTTAATAATTTTTTCTTGGTTTATCCTAGATAAATAAAGTCCTCTACAAAGTCAAAGCCGATCATGGATCTTGTTTCCAAAGCTCCCATTAACTCGTGGAGATTAATTACTGCTCATCCGATCAACGACATCTTCATCATCCACTTAGTACATGTGTTCTCTTCTTGATTACCCATTTATGAGGTTTTCAAATTGGTTATTCCCTGGTTCAATAAATATTTCCTCTACAAGATGTAATTCCATCTTCGCCTTCGAGGAGGAACTTTTTGATTTCATTCTGTATTCGCTACACTTCGCACTTTTCCATCTCTTAACTTTCTCAACATCTTTTCTTTCTCATCTTTTATCATTTCTACATTCTTCAACTGATACTCTCTTATACTTTTCCATCATGACCAGGATCTATGATCAGGACTATCATGGAATATGTTGCGTTTCATCTGTACCCGTTTGACTTTTTAAATTCCTATATATGTACATTTATATAATATGAGTTCACTAAATAATAGAGTGTATAAAAAATAAAATAACTATTTTTTCCAAATTTAAGATTTCAAAGGACGGTAGAATTTTTAATACTATTTAATACTTGGTAATCCTTTTAGAGCATTATCTGAGCTTATTTTATCCCATTAGGCTTCTTAAAAAAAAACCTCAGTCTAGTTATTTGTTTCAAAGAAGAAACATGGCAGTGACGAAAGTTTAAATAATTCTCGTAATTGTAAGGCATTACTGGGAAAAAAATTCACAACTGCTGAAGCAACCCATGAAATTATCGATTATGAAGGAGAAGGTGTTTTTTGAATAAGAAGGTGTCCACAGGTTCCAACACCTGCTGTTTATAGATTAAATAATTTATCTGCCACAGCCAAATTTGATGCCGAGACCTTTGGCACGGCACCTCAGTGCTCTGCCACCAAGAAACCACTGAGCCACCCCGCTCCCCATACGGCCTGTGTGTATTATACAATTAAAAAGAGCCTAAATATATCTTCTTTTAATTAATGCTTTCAGAAATTGTACTGCAGAGATTTTCTTTTCCCCTTAAATTAGTTCATGTTTATTCTATGGCTCTAATAATCTGCCGTGAATCATTAGAAGTTTCATTAGACTTAATTAAGGTCCATCTCTATAGCTAAGGGTAGCCACTGATAAGAGACCATTCCCCTTATCTTTTACGAAATGAACTGAGCATCCGGACTTCGGATCGTATCGTATCTTTCGTAAATACGATTAGAGATTCTGTTTATATACCATCTATAAGCTAATGAAAAAGTAAGGGAATATATTTATTTATTTTTTTTAGTCTTACCATTAATATTTATTTGATAATTAAATATGTATAAATGATAAATATAAATTTTATTCAACCGAAATTATAATTTAAAAAATAAATTATTATTTTAATGTTTAATTTTATTGTTATCAGACAATTTTACTGAGATATATTAGGACACTAGGATGCTAGGATCATTTGCAGGATTAATTTTACAACAAAACTTTAAACAAAAATTTAAATCGTATAAATTAATATTATAAATCATACATACATTCTTCCATTATACCTTTTATTTTTAATGTTAAACCACAATTTTTCAATTTCTCCCAAGTTTTTTCTATTCGGAATTCAACATATTCGTTTACAAATTGAATTCTTCCTTTCGTTCTTTATTCAAAATTAGATATATTTAATAAAACAAAACTGATTACAATTTCTTTTAATCGGAAAATTTTCCCTTCCATATTTGGCTCAACTGAAATATTGTAAGTTGATATTGTACTACCTCTCTGTAGATTAACCCCTAAACATGGCGAATTTTTCGTAAATTATATAAGCAAGACTTATTTGTAAAATTCACCAAACATGTCAAGATATCCTTTTTGAGATATTTCCAAATTTGAATATAGTTTAGTATGTTCAAACATCAATATTTGATAGAAATAAATTAAGAAATGAATCGTAAATATTTGAGTACTTAACCATTCTTAATTGTAGTTATGAAACTGAGTTCAGCACAATCTTCATATAACTTATTTAAATGCTAAACGTTTTCCGCTTCCGTACATCGTGGAGGAAAATGAAAAAAATATGAGAAATAGATTTATGTAAACATATTAGCAGTATTTTAGTTACTGATTCATCACTCGTCGAATTCAAGAAAAAACAATTATTTTATTTTGAAAGATTATATTCTTTTTTCATTCAAAGTAAGCCTTTCAATGGACCTTTTATTTACTTAATAAATTATGTTATAACATATATTATATGTATAACATATCGAAAATTTATACAAAAACATTATAACTTACTTCTCAATACATTTCATAACTGTTTCCATTAAAAATAATTTATGAAAAAAATCACTTTCCGTTTTCCATTTTTTTCCATTTTATGTTATTGAAGTAATTAATTTTGAATTTTGCCTTTCCAACATTTGGCAGTCATAATTAACGTGCTAACGTGTCTCTTCATTATAAGTATCTATTGATCATGTGAAACCTCTATAAGTATGATTTAGTATATCCGTGTTAAGTTAAAACCTGTTATAGTTTAGAGCGACCAGTGGTCTAATTGTTATCATAACAGCCTCATAAGCCCAAGGACGCGGGTTTGTAGCTCGGCTGGTACCCGTGGGATCTTTTAAAGGGAGTAAAAAAATTCTTGATTATGCCGTCATTCGGAAGGGAGAGTAAACGGGGGTCCCGAGTCTGTATGATATCTGGTACTCATTAAAGATCCCTATCCTAATTAAACCTGGATTGGCAAAATTTAGGGCTCCCACATCGTCCGATTAGGCGTATCAGCATAAAGTGACGTTAAAATAAACAAACAAGAAGTGTCTAGTGAACAAGTATTATCATTAATTATGCGTAATGCGTGTATGATTTGGTATGTTAGAGTTTATTTGATACCTGCATTAGTTTCTAATTTCTGGATTTTATTAATTTGTAGTTATTAGTTGCCAATCGTGGAACAAACCTACGAAATCTAGGATATATATATCACTAGCTTTTGCCCACGGCTCGCCTGGAATTCGGTCTGCCACATACATTTTCGTAAAATGATCATTTTAAATAAATAAATAAATTTTTCGTAACTATAATTTATTCGTACATCCGAAATTTCAGATGTCTATCTTCAAAACTGACGGTTTCCATACAATCTTTGAACCCCTATTATATTAAGGGAGTAACACTTGGGGTTGGAATTGTCCAAATTCCTTTCTTAGTGCTCATTTAAGCTACACAAAGAATCTATCAACAAATTTCAAAATGCTAGTTCAGTGGTTTCTGCTGTGGGTTGACCCCTGGGTGTGTTAATCAATCAGGTTACAGTTTTATATATAATTCGTCTGTGAGGTGTGTTGATAAAAAGTAGATTATGTCCTTCCCCAGGCTTGAGATTATCCATATCAAATTTCATCACAGACGGCTCAGCACAGCCGTGACATAACATACATTGACACTGATTAACAAACAGGACGGACAGAAATTACTTTCGTGTACTGTTATTGGGGTCAGTAAAGGATTTGTATGTAATTTTATTGAGTTTATTGAAAAGGATTAGTTAGTATAACAGTTTCACTTGTCGTACGGAAGCAGCGAGAAATTAAAACTGAAAGGATTAGAATAATGTACATATGTATGTAATTTATTGATGTGTTGTAATTTAGCGGCATAACCTATATTACTGCAAAGTTTCATCCAAATCCGTTCAGTACTTTTTGCGTGAAGGAGTAACAAATATACATCCATCCTCACAAACTTTCGCATTTATAAGGAGGCTACTCGGGGGGGGGGGTATCCCTGTAGTGATACTAACAATATCTAAAATAATTAAGAATTAAATTACATAACTGCGATTACCTACTGACCATATGTTGGAGGTAATATTAAGAATGTGTTAGAATAATCTAGAACTTTTTAATGATATTTATATTTATATTATCACCAAATTACACTAAATCATTATAAACTGTTGCCTATGTGTTATTCTGATGTATCAACTATATAACTGTAATGTTTCTTCCAAATCCGTTCAGTAGATTTTGCGTGAAAGAGAGACAAACATACAAACTTTCGCATTTATAATATTAGTATGATTTATTCGCCAGGCTAAGTATTGAGGAAAATACAATATAGAATATGATTCTCTTCTTACTCCTCAAGTGTAAAAAAACTTCTCCATCAGATGTTTTTCGAACCTCCTTCCGAACAGTGCGGTTATCCTTTGGAAAAAATAAACTTTCGCAAACTTATATTCAAAGAAGCTGTTCGGTAATGGCCGGGAATATCTAAATCCCTAAATTTTTAGCAGCTGAGTCTAAATATTGCATTTCCTCCTGCCTCCATAGAAAAAGTTTTTAAACTACTTCACTTCAAAGGTGGAGAGACGTGCTTGAATATAGAGTTTCTTCAATGCCTTATATGCAGCAAACTTTAACAAAACTTCCTAATAGCACGTGCCTACCTTTTAATAGAACTTTTCCTGATAAAACGCTAACAAATTCTAACAACAGTCAATCAGAAAACTTTTCTGCGGGATGGCTTCGCAAGTGTTTTCATTTTTGGAAAATGTGAAATTTTTCAGTTGGCATCAGAGTCAGTGAAGAAAAATATGTAATTGCGGATTAGTTTTATCATATGTACTGTATGTTTTATGTATTACCGGGAAGCCATTGGACAATTATTGAGGATAATATGATATGATTCAAAAAATATTTATATTAAATGATTGAAAAGTGCCTCTCATATCCACAAAGTTCTCAACATGCCTCTTTCCAAAGCCGGTATTTACCAATTTACTAACTCAGATTTTAATCATTACTAAGATTATGAGACATGGCCAAAAGTACTATTACACGAACCATTAAAATAATTGCAAGCGTCGGTAATGAGATTCCTCCAGATGCCCGAGAGGGAAAACAGAGATTCAGTCCGTATTTCCTCTATCAGGCAGACATCAATTATACCGAGCAGTGAAGTAATTGAGGAAAATCGACTCAATGCATCGAAGCAAGGCTCTTAGATCCAAAGTAGAGGGAAAGGAAGTGTGGAATAGGATGGAAGATGAAGTAACGATAGGCTTCTAAAAAATAGTAGATTTGAATGGGAATAAAGCTTGTCACAAAAAGATATTGATATTGGGTTCGGACCAAATCAGTAACAAATGGGACATTAAGGTCACTTTGTAAGTTTTATTCTTAACAAAGTAACGTGCGTTGAGGTTTTCTCAAGGATTAAAACAGAAGAACTAGACATACTATACAAGGAAGTCAAGAAGTGCTCATGTTTATCAGATATTGGACGTTATTTCGAAGCAAAATATGATTTATTTTGAAGTTTTCATGTTCCTTCAAATGACTTCAAGGAATTATTACATTTGGAAACATATTTTAAAGTTATTGAACAGTTAACCTTGTGCGCAAAAATAGATAAGGAGGAGATGAGATTGTCTCGTTTGTTATTTTTGTGCATTTAAAACAATCTGAACTTTTATACAGCAATATTTTTCGGACGGACTTCCATATTTTTTTTTTATTTAGTTCATGTAACCCGTCACGGATTCATGGATCATTTATTTTCCTGAAGGTCACAGTGGAAACGCCACGGTAGGCTGGCGTTTGGTAAATTCGACCAAAAATATCGGGCAATGTAGCAACCACTGTTGCGGAAGAGAACCAACTTGTCATCGGTACACCAAGCTGTTGTTACAAGCCATCTCGAGTTCTGAACGGGACCAACGAGTTTCCGGTTTGGCCGGAAATTAAGCGGCGCGAGGTAGGGCACTGGCTCATGCATTTTACATCCGGCTGCCTCAATAACCTCGCCCTAACGACAGCCATTATTACACCGGCTCCTCTCTTTATATTTCCCATCACTTATATTTTTATTACACCTTAGGGGGTGTAATAAATCCTTCAGGCCGTGGATATCCTTTCCGCCAAGGTCATGGTCATATTTCTAGAATCATTTAGATTTTATAAGGAGTCCTGTAAGAATGTATTCACCGTTAAGTCGGCAATCTTATAAGAATGTTTGACATAATCTGGTAATATTGTATTTTTAACCCTTAATATGCCCTAATAATAATAATATTGACGCCTAAATGTGTCCGGCGAAAGCAAGCGGTGGGTTTTAGAGCGCATATATGCTACTGTTGAAAGTCACCAACTGGGATTAGGACACATATTTGCTTTTTCAACTTTTACGGTTTTTAATGTAATAACTGCATGTAATTGTGATTAAAATAGTGCGTCACTTTATGTCAGACAGATATATAGGTGTAACTTTAACTAAGTAATAAAGAAAGACAGATTATTAAGCAATCAGGTTTATAGATACATAAAAAAAAAGTAAGTCAATACATTAAAAATTTTAAATTAGCGAAAATATTTTATTACTAATTTCATGTAATTATTTTAGTAAGAATATATATATACATATATATATATATATATATATATATATATATATATATATATATATATATATATATATATATATATATATATATATATGAAAGAGTTCGTCCTGACTGAAAAGACCATCGCAAAGCCAAAACGGCATAAGATACAGTCTTGAAAGTAGGGGCATTTTATGAGGCCAACGCTCACTAAGAAAGGATTTTTGAAAATTCGTCCCCTAAGAGGGTGAAAAGGATGACAAACGATTGTAATAAACAAAAACCATCATTTTTAAAGCTAACATCATGAAATTTTAGATTCAGCTCCTACATTAAAAATTAAGAAATGTGTTTTATTTTTTGAAAATCGACCCTTAAAAGTGTAAGTAACCTAGTTAAATTACATTTTACATTATTACCTGTAATTTAGCTAAGTTATCCATACTTTTAAATCTCACCATTTTACATTTGTACCTTTTTTTTAATTTTATTTTTCATTTTGTATCTTACTGTTTACCTCCTCATTTTTCTTTCTCTTTTTATTCATTTATATGCTTAATAATATATCCATCGCAAATTTTCTTTACTTTTTTATAACTCCATATGTTATTATATTCTTTCTGGATACTGCAATGCTTTTTTTATACTTATTTTTGTTTTTCTCTCATAGCCCTACAACGTAGGTCGAAATAGTTTTACTTATTTGGTGTTATTTATGACTAACTAATTCCATCCTTCATTAGATCTTCTAGTCAATTATTTTCCTCTCAAATATGAAATACTATAATAATTTATTAGTTGCCCCTTGAACTTTTAATCAAGAGCTGGCAGGAGTGAAAAGTAATCAATCCACAGCGATGGTAAGCGCTCAGCGCGCCAACTCCCCGGGGGATGGACCGTATCGCCTGCACTTTAAGGATTAATATCATAATTTGTTCATTGTTGATAAGGATACAGGAAGAAATAATTTCGATCATCCTAGTTTCAGGACTAAGCATAAACTAAAACTGGAACACAAAAAGAAAAAGAAATGTAACAGAAAATGCTTACTATTACGATTCCAACATTACTTAGCTGGAGCATTTGTCTCGAAATTTAAAATTCAGAATTTATAAACCTATGATCTTCGTTAAAACTTGGGAGTTAACTTTGAAGGATGCACAACGTCTTAAGGTATTTTAATATACCTTAAATACCTTGGAATATTTGGTCCGAAAAAGGATGGTACAACTGGAGCATTTAAGAGATTAAACACATAATCGCAGAGCTTGAACACGGTTAATACAATCGAAGTGATTCAGATGGGCTTTTGTAGTTATTGGTTTTAAAGGTAAACGTTTTCTAAAAATGTTAAGAAGCACTGAGATTGGTAAAAGTTTCAGAGGTCGACAAAGACCTAGTTTGGGGTATTGCGTTAACAATAATCTTGAGGATTTTTGCGGTATAAGTATTGTTCCTTGCCTTTCGCTTAACCGTCATTTATTAATTTTGTTTGCCAGCGAGCAAGCCAAAACTAAGGACCACGCAAATATCACTTGCTTCTTATAGCTCATTTATCCTTCCTCTTCCTTCACATTTTCTTCATCCTTTTAGTGTGTTGCGCTCTTTTCTCAATTGTCATCTCTATATCAGGTGTAGCTTCACTACTTCTTCGGAGAGTATATTTTATTAAATTTTTGCTTATTCATCTTTACCAGATCCATTCAGGCCTTGTGGCCATAGAATATCCCTCGTCTTTGATCTTAGATTATGGTTTCCCTTTACCACTTTGGGACCATAAATCCTTCTTAGTATTTTCCTATCAGCCTTCAGGAGCTTTTCCATCTCGTTCACCGTTTACAAATCACAACATTGTAGTGCTTTATTTTGGCTCTAATGGTTAAATTCTTTTTGTTGTATCTTTGGTGGCAAAGTTTAATTTATCCAGTTTAAGTCTTCAATTGCCTCTTTGTCATTATCTTTATAAGTTTAAGGGTTCCAACCGTAGACTTGAAGAAACTCCATGCCATTTAGTCATGAATCATATTTTTAATGGCCGAATAGAATAATCTGATGCTGTACTTCCGGAATTCACCTTCCATTTCCGAGACTTGCTCTATAAGATTAAGATAACTGAATGTATTTATTTTTTATCGGTTATGCTGTATACACAGACAGGAGATACGTTCCATAACATCTTAGGTTGTGTATAATTAGACCAGAAAGTCCTTTATATTTTACTGTTCAAGCAATGATGAATGAGCATTATCAGAAAATATATTGATGAAATAACTTACCCTAAAATCATCCTAAATGTAAAACAAAAAGGAACAGTGTAGGGAAGAAAATAAAAAGGATACTTATACAAAAAAAATTGTAAACGCTATCAAAAGCTCTTGTTTCTTTTTTAACTCCCTTTAATGCTGCAAGTTTACACTTCATATAATCCATTTGTGTAAGATATGTTATTGTTTCAGGAAAGAGATGTAAAACCAAGATTGCTAAATTACACCGGGTATTGGTTTCACTACGTGGTAGGTACTATACTGTTTCTAGGACAATGAATGTACAGAAAAGTGATTTGTCAGAGATCACGCTAAACCACCAGATTTTCTCCCAATTAAGGTTAGCCGCTAGCTAGTGGCTGATGAGCCCAAGGACACTCTGTATATCTCACATAATAAATACATACCTTTAAATAAATATTTTGAAGAATTTATAATACGATAAGGTAATATAACTAGATCGTAAAACATTAATATTGCGATTTCCGATTCCACCTCACGGAAAGTTAATTGTACATTAACAATAAATTATTTAATATTCAGCCTGAGACAGGGACAATAAAAGTTAAGAGGGTTTAAATATTTAAAGAGGGAAGGTAGAAGAGCATTAGTGGGAAGCAGTTTAAGTTGAGCAAGAACCAGGCTTGTTATAAACTTGGATAGGTTTTCCAAGCAGGCTAGTTGCCTCATTCCTTCCCGCATCTAAATAGGTATTTGTACCGTAGGAGGACTTCGAAATAGGAAAAAACTCTAACCCGCGATAACACAAGTCCTATCAATTTACAACTTCAACGATAACAGTGCCGATAAGGACATTGAATATGCACTTTACGATAAAATCTATATTTTTATTGGAATAAAAAAATACTCGTCTACTTTTAAAATGACATATTCTGAATCCGAATCTAACAAATTATACTGTCAGAAATATCTGAATTATTGGTAAAGAATAAAATCATAATAAGTCTCTCGCAAAGATTTTTTTTTAAATCTATATGAATTTTTATGAGTGGAGGCAGACCGATCTGTACCCTTACATTAGCGTAATTGAATTTTTCCAGGCACTGTACTATTTAGGCACTGTAAAATGGGTACTTCTGTATTAAATTTATTTTGAGTTTTTGCCTTATTCCTTTTTGTTATTGCACGTTTAAAATTAGCAACATAACATTTTAAGGATAACCTTTGTAAAAAAAGAAGCTGTGAAATATTTCCAGAAGTTAAGAATAATTCCAATGATGAAATTATCTGAAAAATGTCATCAAATGAATTTTGACAACGATATAAATGGAGATATTTTCGTGTAGAGAATGTGATTAGAGAGGTCTAGATATAGTATTTAATCATTAGATTTTGTATATTTAAATTTCCATTAATATGAATTAGAAGGTAGGTGGTATCAGTACCTGAATTATCAGTGTTCAGGATAAAAAAAAATGACGGATAACACTTCCTGCAGAACATCTAACACAAGTACCGCAGAATATTCATCTTCCATTTTACCTATATTGAACTTAAATAATTGTTAATTTAGGAATATGAATGATTAAGTTCCAATGTTCTTAAGATTTATTTATCATTTGTAAACTTTTGAGAAAGGAAACTTAGTGCTTAGAGTGCGGACTTTCTAAGCTGAGGATTCCGAGATCAAATCCGGCTTTAGCAGAAAAATTATTTAATCTCTTAACAGCCACGGATGGAGCTTGTGATCTGCAGATAAAGGCGCTCCTGAGGCTCATCAGCCTCTATGAAGTAGATACCCTAATAATACCCGGCCGGGATTCGAACCCGAATCCTCTGTCTCTCCGTGAGGAATGAAGAAGAAAGGAATTCAGGGAGAGACAGAGGACCCGGGGCATATCTTTTCTCTTTAAAAAAAATAATAATAAACTTGTTCAAGCAGTTATTATTAGGTACTTATTAATCGATTATTATTTCTTAATTTTCGATTCTTAACTTATATTGTATACTTAACATTCGATTTCAACTATTATTTAATAATCGAAGAGTGGCTGTTCAAGCTCAATAAGAAATATCAATAATTCTCTACAGTGTATGAATCCAACAGTAATTTCAAATTTTTCAGATTCTTATTTAAAAAAAAAACTTAATTCAAATAAATTTGTACACTTGGTCCTGATTGCGGATAAACTCTTATAATTCAAGTATATCTTTTATAATATTCCTTAGTTATCAATCGGTAAAAACAAAATAAATGTCCCTCCTCCAAAAAAAGAAAATATGTCATAACCCAAAAAAATAAAAATTATCTTTATATTAATTATCTTTATATATTAAAATAAGTTTTCAATAGAGTTACCTGAAAGTTCCATGTGAGCTTAAAAAAATGGGTATTGGCAAAGCAAAGCATTCCTACTGCAATCATTGTATTGGAATTATTTCATTAACCATTTGATAATATTTAAAAGCTTGAAATATTTTTTGATTTTAACTTATGTCAGCATTCTATAAAGCATCAGGTTCAAACTCAAAATAAGACTTTATTATAAATAAAAAACAATGTTGGAAATAGAATTTCAGTTATGTCGTTCCTGTATTAAAAAGCTTCAACTAATACAATTATTTGCTAATGAAGAATTAATTAAAAATTTCAATTTTTTAGTTATGTCGTTCTTTTGAAGGAGTGGCATGTGGTCATTTGTTATTCCAACAATAAAAAATAACAATCATAATTTCCAATGAACAAATCGCAGATGAAATATAAGTCACTTAACATTTTTTTTATTAAAATATTATTTTGTTATTATAGTATTAAAATATAATTTGTTTCAATAAAATATAAATAAATTTTTCATTACTTGAAAAAAAATTTTAATACGATAATTTCAAACGTAATGAAATTTTCAATTGAAAAAAATTAATTGGAATTAAATAAAAAAAAGTAGATATTTAAATCAGAACAATATTAGTAGATGGTTGTTCTAGACTAGTAACTTTATTCCGGGACTAGGTCACTTCAGAATTATATGTAAATAACATGTATAATAACATGTAAAACAAATATGTACAGAATAAGATACATCTGTACTGTGCATAGTTACACAGAGTATTGAACTATGTATACATGCATAGAATATATTATGTATTCTGCACAATTGGAAACCGTGTCGCCCATGTCTTGTTCTTAGGTATTTTGATATCTATGCTTCTTCCGATTTCATATTAAATGAAATTTGTTTTTTTAAGATTAATTTATTGATATATACAACTGTAATAATATTACAACAAATAAATCTCCTAATATGAACAAATGACATTAAAAAAAACACTTACGGAGAAACTACCCATCGGTAGCACTCCAATAAAGTTCTATAGTAGAAGGTCTCGAGGCCATCTTCTTTTCAGACGCCTCGGAGGGTTACAGGAATAGTATGGGAAGCAAGTTGAGAGACTAGCGGATTCAAGTGTGTACGGAGCTTGTCTAGTATCTAGTTTGGGCCAAATCAGCAACATATAGGATATTAAGATAATGATGGATGAATTTGTTTGTGACATAATAAGGAGCATTGAGGATTTTACGAAGGATTTTGGAATGTAAGGATTGGATACGAGATGAATTGGATGGTTTAGTAGAGCCCCAAAGCTCAACTCCGTATGTCCAAATAGGTCTGATAACTGTCATGTAAATGAGTCTTTTGTAATTAATTGGGAGCTTAGAGCGTTTGTCCAGTAAATGTTGATGTAGGCGAAAACGTCGAGCAGTTTCTTGTCTTTTCAGTCTTGTATGAGGAATATGAAAAATAAAAATACATTTATCCTTTCTTTTTTTTCTTTTAAGATCCTTCAGACCTTTTAAAGTTCTATGTTTTGATTTTATTTAGAAGACTATTTATTATGATAATTATAAAATCATAATATTTTTTATATTACCAGGACCAAATCGGGTCTCCCACGTTTCTGTCGTGGTACTTAGCCATCCTGGTTCGCTTCTCGGTCAGAGCTGTCGTTCCTTTTATAATTTTATAGTGTTTCAGTTGGTGTCAGTTCCACATGTAATCGCTCCGGGTTAGGTCACAACCAGTTTTAACTTTTCATTCGTTTAGTATGAAAAAAAAAAGAGTGTAATTATTTGAAATGAGTATATTTCTATAATCATTTAATCAAGAGATAAACGTTTCAACAAACGTTTTGATGTGTATTTATGTTCCTTGATAATTTTATTTCTAGATGACATAATTACCTATATATATATATATATATATATATATATATATATATATATATATATATATATATATATATATTTATATATATATTTATATATATATTAATTTACCATAATTACGCACTTTTATTCATACTAAAACTCATGACGATTTTTATTTCCAAGAGTATGAAAAAAGAAACGAATGAGAAATTAAAACTTGTGACCTAACTCGTAGAAAAAACCTGCGGAGCTGATACCTTTCAAATTTATGCTGGTAAATGTGGAGTGATAAAATAAAAAGGTTTATTAGTAAAATATTTGATCCTCGATTTTTTATTGATAAGCTAAAAAACCTTCTCTTTTCATTTAATATACTTGTTTAATTATTTAATAACAACGTGGGTCAATATAATCGAAATCAGATAAATTAGGAATTGTGTGCTTATTATAGTCTACTATGCTTCACTCGGTGTTTATTGAAATAAATGCCACATTCACAAGATATTGGCCTTAACAGAAAATAGGAAACCTTTGAAATCAAAAGCTTAAAAATACACTCTGTAACTCCCTGCCACATGTGCTACATTAGGAAGACAAGTAAAAACCTAAAAAAGAAAAAACTGTACCACTACAACCTGTGAATGGGTATGGGCTTCGGTACATGGTAGAGACTATACAGTTTCATGGACAACGATTCTGCAAGGAGGTGATTTGTTCTAAATCAGGCTCAACCGCCAGATTTCTCCCCCTTATTTTAGGTACCCACTTTATAGAGGCTGGGTTAGCCCCAGGAGAGTCCCGGATCGTATAAGATCCATCTCCGGCTGCTAACAGACTAAATAAATACAGACCAGCAGCGGTATTTGAACCAGCATGGCAACTCAGTGCTCTACCACTGAGCCACTCCGCTCCCCAAGAAGGCAAATATACCACTTATACTATTTATATCGTTAACTAATCTTAATTATCATAACAATCAATTAAACTGACAAAATTTAATGAAAAGTTCCAGTTGTATTTTTTATATTCAAAGCAGTTAATATGAGCTATAAGGCCTGTTATAACAGTTTAACGGAGTGGAACGATAACGAGTTTGTTGTGTACTTTTTATCACTTCTTTTATTGGTTTTAAGCATGGCACATAATCTATTAAATAAAAAAAAATCATTTCTGTTTATAGTGCTACCTCATGAAAATTTACATATTAAATATTAAAATTAAAGGAAAATCATTTTTAAAATTTAAAAGGCTATCTCGCAGCATACACCACTAAAAAATTACATATGGTTTATACAACTTTGGGAGCGGGGTAAAGCCCTGACGTATTATTCAGAAGATCCCGGTTTCAAATCGCCTGTGGCAAATACATTATTTTATCTGCCAAAAGCCAAGAATGGAGTCTGGGAGATCTGGAGGCCCTCTTGTGCCCTATCCTGTATAAGGTGGGTAGTCTTCATTGGGAATAAACATGGCGGTTTAACGGGTTCTAGGACAAAACACTTGCCTGCACAACCGGTGTCCTGTGTAGAATTAGAACCCTTTATAGATGGTAGTGGTACAGTTAATTTTTATTTTATTTTTTTTAGCATAGTTAAAAGTCTTCATTATCACTCAAAATATTAGCAAATACCAAAAGATTAATTGTAGTGATATATGGGAACTGTATTTTAAATTATGCTTCGTGTTTAAATTCATTCCGATAAAAAACTATATTCTATTACAAGATTGGCATTATGTTTTTAACCATTAGAAGGTTTATTTTATTGTTATTTTAGATCACAACCCAACAACCAAATATATTATTAGAGTAAAACTTATTTTGCGTGCATTATTGTTAAAGGATTTTGTGTAAGTACTGGCATGTTTTTATTATAAGTGGTAGACGTCTATTTCATAAATGTGTTACTCAACAATTACGATACTAATGATCGATCATAATTATAAAAATATATTCGAAATCAACTGTAAAATGAAAAGAAGGACATGCTCAACCAATACTAATATTAGAAACACTAGAACATAGCAAACAATCTAGTTATTTTAGAAAATTAATTAAATGTATGGTTAATAACTAAGATGAAATATGATTGTGATACTTTGAAAGAGCTTTATTTTATTTTCAATTAATTTAAACCAATTATAAATGTAATTATTGCAGCGGGAGATGGATCATATGGAATCTAGGACCCTCCTAAGGGTCACCAAGTCTCTATACAATATTATGAAAATAGGTTACACAAAATAAGGGGAAAATCTAGTGGTTGAGCGTGACCTAAGACGTCACCTCCTTGCAGAACCGTTGTGCAAGAAACTGTAAAGTCTCTACCATATACTGAACCCCAGACCCGTTCACAGGTTGTAGTGGTACAGGTTTTTTTTTTTTATAAATATATGTTGTTGCCCAAGTATTGTTTCATATATTTTTATAATTATTTATTGATTAGAAGATGTCTACTATAATTATGAAAAAAAACAAATAAAACCAAATAGTGAAATGAAACGAAACATTATTTTAAATTAAATACGTTATAAACCAATATCAATATCTTAAGAGTTTAAATCGTAAACTAACGAATTAATGAAAGTAGAACATCGATTAAAATTTTCTTTTAACTTTAATTATATTATTAAACGTAATTCACTTCCAATATAATTTTATTTCATTAGCTTGCTTTGAAATAACTGACGTTAGAATACCAAAGAAATTCCGATAGAAATACCATTTGATAAAATACGTGTTATCAAGCGGAAGGCTGTAAAATTAATGCGTTTAAAATCCCCTTAAATGGAATGGGATTACAAGGTATTCCAAATACCAAATAATTTTAGTTAATCTAATGTTTTATATAGATTTTTAAAGATATAAGTTCTTAAATAGTATAGTAACTAGCGTTTTATTTATTTTCAACTAAGCGCATTATATTCACCCAGAACAAGAAGACGCTAAACTATTAATATTCTACGTGAAATCCAAAAAAACGAATAAGAAAATTAGAAAAAATACCTGCCCATGAGCTAGATTTTTCAATGTGAGATATATACAAACATTTGACTTCGAATTCTGATTATTTTTATCCTGTTTTGAATTTCACAAAACCTTACTCACCGTTTTAATTCTTCAGTACAAAGTCAATCCAGCTCCATCAAACATTACAGTACTCTAGGAAGCTTAATGCGGCAAAGCGTTGGCCCCGAAACTTTAAGTAAATATTTATCTGTTCATTCGAGCACCCTCGCAACTGATAGATTCATCAAGAAACCTTTATCCAGCCTTGCTACTACTGGCTTTAGTATTTTAAATTGACTGCACAGGTAAGCTTAAGTGATATATGTATATAAATAGGGCCTTTGAAACTGACTTTACTTAGATGGGAAGAATGGCGTTGAAACGGCATCAATGAAACTGGAGCCTAAGAAACTTCCTGCAGAACCATAGTAACCATTCTACATACCAACCTAAGATTAGTAGGGGGGGGCGTCTATGACCGGCCTTATAAAAATTACGCCCTGCAATTCAAGAGTAATTTTCCATAATTTTATGTTGAATAAATTTTTCAGTACGTTTATTAAATTTTACGAATAACAACTTTTTACATAATCTCGAACATTATATCTATAGCCGCGGGGAATAAGTGGTTACATAATTCGAATCTTATCCAAGAAGGTTTAATTGTACTAAGAGAAGCGGAATCATATCATTCTCGCAGCATTAGACAGCATTCATCAATTTAAGTACTAACTGTATTTAAAACCAAAGTTTAAAATGCATTGGCTTAAGTACTTATGTACTAAGGGGATGACATGATTCCAGACTTATCAGGTTTGGACGAAATTCCACTTATTCAGCTGGGCTACAGAGGATGAAGTTCAACATGAAGGAGTTCAGAATGAAAAGCGGGTAAATCCAAAAAAATTATAGTTGACTTTTTTATATTTTCGCTAGTTAAATCTTGTCTTGGTCTTGTTGGTCTTCTCAAGTTTTGGTTTACATGACATTTTTCAGCCACATTTCTGATGGTTTTAGTTTACTTCTGAACCTCCAGTTTCTGGAGCCTAAAGCTTGACGAAACTACTGAAAAAAGGTTGTGTTACTTGAATTAGGTCATCCGACTTAAGAAAGATGTAATATTTTGTAACATCGTCTAATTATCCACAGCAGCATAAAGTGAATAAACAATACAATTGAAATATAAGGCAGGGGAGGTCATTTATTACAGTTTCGAACTGTCACGAGCAATGTATTGTATACACATATAAAAATGCGAACATTTTTTAGGTCGGAAAATTGTTACGGGAAACTTGCTGCGTATGTGAAACGTGCCAGACAGGATCACATTTTTTATTTCGATGGAGTGGTTATATCTACGTTTTCAAGGGATAAGGGAGATAGGATAGGGAAAATCTAGCCGACCGGAGCGAAGGTAGGGAGAGAGAAAAATGAAAATAAGGCTGACAGAGGATCCAGTTGAGTTGCCACAGCACAGCTGTTTGACCGAACCGTAACTGACGTAAGCACTATTTCATCCACTCCCTGGCTATCATATCTCTCTCTTTCTTATCCATTTTCTCTGAAAATAATGTATTCTATCAGTGTAAGTGCCTGTTTGCAAAAAGTGAGTTGGTAGTATTCTGATAGAAGCTCGATTAAAGACTCAAATTTTATTATGACTCAGTATAGAAAAATTGTTAACTATTTGACTTATAATTGTGGATACAGACCATATTTTAAGGTATCGCTTCGATTGAGTACTCACCTGAAACAAAACAGAATATTTATATGAATAATTGGAAACAATGACAAGACTATAAAAACATTCTTTTATCATCTAGAAGAATAAAATTAAGTAGATCTAATTTTTTTCTCTAATCACTCCTTCTAGTATAAGAATCAAGAAAAAACTAATAAACGAATCAATCTTTGATGTTGGTGCAAGACTTTGGTATCTGCCTTTATGATTAATTTTTAATGATTATCGAATTTCTCAACAACTCAGAATAAATAAATTTGGTTCGGGTCTAATCAATATTTTTTACAGAATTTCTTTCAATTATAATGAACACTAAACCAAACATTTGAACTACAACTATTAACACGTTATTAGTGAGAAAGAATATGTATACCTTAGTTAACAATGTAATTTCCTTTTTTATGTTAAATTTTTTTCTATCAAACACAGCCATAAATTATGAATGATTATTTCAACTATAGAATGGAATAGAAAAATAATTTTACTATGGGGCATGGTAGCTTAAGAATAACAAATATGTACAGCAATAGTAGACATACGTCTGGAGAAAAGACTAAGTAATACAAATCCGATGTACATGTACATGTACTTGAAAAGTAAATAAAAATCCAAAAATAAGCTTTTTTGAAGTGAAATAAACACAGAATAAAAAAAAATTAAAATATAAATAAACCAAAATGAAGTATATATAAAATAAATAACTTCTAAAAGAAGAAATTTAACATTAGAACTCATTTCTGAAGTCTTATATAAGTGGGATTTTAAAACATTTTATATATTAATATAAAATATTATTGGTTCATTTGATGAGGCCATTTTGAAAAATAAATATTAAAATCTTGTCATATTATTTCTATGATGAAGTGATGTTTTAATTTTTTTTTTTCATTAAAGACCATTAAACAACTTTAATATAATTCCTCTTGATCTCATTTCAATGAAATAGTGAAGCCAATTGTATAATGTTAATTTTATTATTTCATCATAATTTTAGTTAATTACATCCCCAAGTACTTAATTTCTTTTTAGAACTATTTATTTGAGCCAGGCTTAGCATGTAACACATTCCTATCCACCATATTTAGAATCTAGGTTATTTAGACTCAATCAACCGTAAACCTCGTATATTTTATTAAAACTAAATTGTATTTTGTTTATTATGTACCAGGAATTCAATTTTTTTCATGGCCTCACTGTTTTCCTTTCAATTAATTTAATATCTTAACTAGGGAGTCTTGTCGTCTAAAGGCGACCTCTGTAGTTGAATCTGATCCGTTGTTAGATCATAAATAAATTAGTAGTTATGCATTTCGACAATGAGATTAGGAGAAGTATCATTCAGGATACAGAGAACTTCCTCCTGAATAGTTGCTCGGATTCCTTCCCATTGGAATTCCGGTGGAGCTCAAACCTCCGTTTATTGTTAGTTCTTGGTCACCTGAGTGCTTTGGAAATGACGAGTAGATCGTTTTATCTCTCCATATTGTATATATATATATATGCAATATATATATATATATATATATATATATATATATATATATATATATATATATATATATATATATATATATATGCAATATATAAAATAAATATATATATATGTGTGTGTGTATATGGAATTATATATAATTCTGGTTCCAATCCCGCTGCAGGCAAGACATTTATTTAGTCTGTTTGGGGCTCACCCAGCCTCTATAAAATATTATAAAAATAGAGTACCCAAAATAAGGGGGAAACATCTGGCGGTTGAGCGTGACCTAGAACAAGACACATCCTTGCAGAACCGTTGTCCATGAAACAATAAAGTCTCCACCAATATAAAAGAAAAAAAAAATACTCATTACTTCCTTAATGTTCACGAGAGCAAAATTAATATCGAAATAAGTGACGTAGACCATAATATAATTTTTAATTTTGATAAGATAGCGGAGTAAAATAAGGCCATAAAATGGCTGTGAAGTGCTAAATCAGTGGGAAAACGAGGATTTTAGGTGTTTTCTAGCAGGCGACTTTAACTCGTTCTTCCTTGGAAGTATTAAGTACAACTCGATTTTCTGTAAGGGCTAACTTCTTCAGCCATTTTGAGATGTTTGACTCTTTTTTATCCTATTTTGGCCACACCATCTAAGAAGGCATCGAAAAATCTATCAGAAACCACTAATTTTGGGGAAAAATCGAGTTAACTTGTTTTTTCTGTGATCCTCATATATAACGAACAACATCCACGCTAAGCGCCAGGTTTATCCCCTCCCATTGTTGAAGTCTCTCAACCTTAAAAACCTCGATTTCGTCCTTATGAGACTTATGAGTTTGTTGAATGGTCAAATATCCAATATGGTGCTATATGTGACACTATCTGTAACATTAGGACCCTAGATAAATAAGCTAATGGGCAAAGAACAGGTAGTGTCCCTTAAGGTTTATTACCTATTAAGATACAGAGTTGCAGTTGTTACTAAGGAGTGGGCATCTCAAGAGACAGGAAACTGGATGAAGCAGTGGTCGAGAAATAACGTTCCCCTTTCATTGTAGGTAGTTTTATATGCTATCTTGAAACCATGATCAGCACAAATAAATATAATGTTCAAAAAACATCAGTCTTTTCTTCTGATTTAGACCGTGTCAGTGAATTTTCTGCCAACGTTTCGCCAGACATGCTGCTGACTTCCTCAAGGCTTGATTGAGACTGAAGGTGATCAGCTGACCCGCGGCTTTTGCTGATCACCTTGATTGGTGATTCAGCTGATCACCTTCAGTCTCAATCAAGCCTTGAGGAAGTCAGCAGCATGTCTGGCGAAACGTTGGCAGAAAATTCACCGACACGGTCTAAACCAGAAGAAACAACTGATGTTTTTTGTATAAATAGTGGCCGTGGAAACTTAAAAGAGTATTTAAATATAATGTTATTCAATAATTATTATTCTTTAATAAACAAACCCTGGTCAGTCAACCATGCCATCCTCTGGTACTATACATTAAGTATAGTAAGTGGCATTCCATTTTATTATTTAAATCTAATTCAGATCAAAGGATCTGAATTTTCCTTGAGATCAGTGTTTGGGGAGTGAAGCCAATTTAGCAAAGATACTGGTTTGTTTGTTTTCATTAGATCGCAAATTTGTTTATTTCAGAGCAACATTTTATTTTTATGTAACTAGGGTGGCTTAAAGTATTGTAGATGTCAGATATAGAAATAGAAGTGATTCAACCAATTTTTTTTAATTTGCTGATACATATTTTTCTGACTCTGTCCTCAACGGTTATATGAGACGAATTGGACCAAATGCGGATATCTTCGAAATTTCACACTAAAATTTTCGTTTTTAGTTTATTTATGCACCTGAAATTCAAGTTCAGTATCGGACTAAAACCACGAGGAACAGGTGTTCATGTGTTGTGTTCGACAATATATCTTAAATCAAGGATGGTGATTGAGGATCTTTTAATATGGAGGCCAATGCTAAATTCCTTTCAGCTAATATTATAAATTTTATAGAACCAAGGGATTTACTTTCGTCTTCTGTGGTGTATTTCCAGTTATCGTTCTAAGGGATGTTTCGATAAGAATCCTTCTTCTTCTTCTTCATGTTCATCTTCTTTTACTTACTCTTATGCCATTTTTAGCGTCGAGGGGCCTGGAGGCTATTTCGTTTACTTTCTGTATATATATTTTATATATATATATATATATATAAAATATATTTTCTGCCGTGCGGGTTATTAGCCCAGCGATGGAGGCCCCTTATCCTTTCGACTGGTCTTCTGAACATTTATGGCTCCTTAGGAGAAAGGGTGGTCGGGCTATACCCCCCCAGTATAGGGTTTCCCCCAACCTGGAGGACCAGTGGCTTATTGCAGTCAGATGAATGGGCGATAGAGACGCTGATTCCCTACGCCATTTGATAAGAATTCAATTATAATAATGATCATGAAAAACTGTGATGTGGTTGTTAGGAAAACTGCCTATTACACCCTTGATCGCAGGCTCACTCAATTGGGCGTAGGATTCATTTAAAACGGAGTAAAATATCTGTCCTTCGGTATGGGCATATAATGTAGCTTCCAAGCCTGTGCGGTGTTAGATATTCCTTAAAGATAGCTATTTATCTATATCTGGATAGGAAATAATTAAAACTCAGACTATTCCTTAAGCTAAGTAACGTTGAATGAATTACCATTCACGTTTGATTACCTCAATCGTCGGTATCCCCAGGTGTAAATTGGTCGACCTTGCTACAAATTTAATTTGAGAGTCAGAAAACATTCTCGTTCACTTAAACGAAATTCCAGTGAAACAATTTCTAAGGTAGGAATGTTGAAAATTCTATCGACTACATATTGCTTTTTAAAGCTATGGCTATCTCACACATAGTCTAAATTGCTACATAAAAAAATGCTAGTATAAATTAATGAAAGTTGCTATTAAACGATTGTTTACTGTATGCCTATTGTGTTTTAGTTCTCGAGTTTCAGTCCTTCTTGAACTTCTTAGGCCACGTTTCGAGACTAGGTTAGTCTCTTACTCATGCCTTAACCGTGAAAAAATGAGCTATTAGCAAAAACATTAAATAGTACACTGAAATAAATATAAATTGACACTATTATTGTTTTTAATAATTAAAAAAATAATCTTTTAATATTTTATTTTTTAGTAACATATAAATAATCTTACTTGAAATGTTTCTGTAATTAACGCCGAAATCCATTTATTACACTTTATGAGACTTACTATGAGGTATGGATAAAAAGGCAAATCACAATTATCACCAGCAATCACATATTTTTTAAAAGTAATTAATTATTTTGTTTTATGCGGTGGGTCTTAATAACTATCATTAAAAGTCATTTAATTTAACTTCACACTTAAAATTCAAAATGGGTTTAGAAGTGGTTTGCTGGAGGAGGCTAATATTTCATCAGTATTAAATTACGGCATTAAACGTAGTGAAATACAGGAAACATTGTAATGTGAGCGGTAAAATTGGCCATTACTTTGTAGTGTGATTATTGAATCTCTGCAGTACTAAATATCATTCCTGGAATAGTATTACTTAAACTTCCAACAGTCTGAATTCACTTAACATTTTCAGTACACAATCAAATGGCATGAAATACATTGAATACGTATCGTGATAGTCTGGGCTAAATCATTTTCAGTTTAACAGTTGGCTTAGAAACAGTACGGTCCCTACCATGTATTGAACCTTAATGAGTTGTAGAGGTAGAGGTTAATTTATTTAGGAATCAATTGGCTTAATATTGTAAAATTTGGTTAGAGAAAATCCTAAATTTGTACTCTAAATAAAAAAATAACTATTTTCCGTAACAACCTTACATTTCTAAAACATCTCTATTTAGATAAAATTATTTTTTAATTTTCTACTAAAGACTTCGCTGTATTAAATTTCGGCGTCGATCAACATGGTGTTATATTGGTTTCAGTTCCACAAGTTGTCTCTTTGACTTGAGAACCAACAGGTTTTAATTATTCCATGGTTTCATTTTTAATATTATCCAAAAATAAAAATAATCTTCTTATTTCGTTTTATGTTTGACAGCAACCCCTGATAAATTTAATCCATCATCTATAATTATATGAGAGGAAAATAGTTGACTGGATGATAAAATGGAGAACGAAGATAGTTGGAGGGTGCAGTAAAAAAAAAAAAAAAAACACTAAATAAGTACTAGACTTATATTTAGTACGTGCCGACGTTTCGACCTACAGTGTAGGTCATCTTCAGGACTATGAGAGAGAAACAAACAGAACAAAAAATATATAAAAACTTTACAGTAACAATAATATAGTGACATGTAATGTAGAAAATTAAAATAGTGACAGATATGAAAACGAATGAATGATGACTGCACCCCCCAACTATCTCTGTTCTCCATCTATAATTATAGATGTTATTAGTTCATTCCTTGATGAAATGATCACCGATGTATATAAATTTCTCATAAATCCGTTATTTTTTTCCTTACTGAAACTCACGATTATTTTTATTTTCGTTTCTATTAAATTAAATTATAAGAAAACGGACAAAAAGGTAAAAATTGTGACAATTTAACTCGAAGCGACAACCTGCGGAACTGGCACATTTTTATTTATCATTTAAGTGATACATAAAAATGTGTAGAATGCATAGAATAAGCAAACATTTATTTATTTCCCATCGATCAAAGTATAAAAGTTCATTACCTACAGTGGTGATATTTTTAAACAATAGTGTACAATTTTTTTCTTCGCTATAAAAAACTATATATAATAGTTATTACTATTTCTTCGCCACCTTTATCGTTGCAATTTTCAAGATAAGACTAAAGGTAGTAACAATCCCAATGGGAAGCGCTTAACTGTTCTTGTGGTTAGGCATTGGTTAAGTCTTCAAGGCAGCCGTGGGAAAATCCTCAGTTCCCGATACCAGAAATGACTTCTTACTACTAATAGAATTTTCTATTGAGAAAACCAAGCTAGTCTTATAATAAGATATTACAACAGCACCAGGACCATTTCTATTCTAAGGACTTCCTTATTTTTATTTTTCTCCTTTTAAATATGGAAATATAAAAAAACAAATAAACCGTTGGCAAATTTATTTTACATTGCATTTCGTCACAATAATTATAAAACTTATACCTCAACTTTGTGTAGCTTTTATTTTTAACATTATTTTAGATAGTTTCATATAGGCAGTTGAAAAAGCTCAAAAAATGCACGAAAAATTATTAAGGCATGAATGGAAAAATTCCGAACAAAAAGCATTGTGTCTCTAAAATCAAGAAAAACACACCAAAGCATATTTTCAATTTATTTTTGTTTTTAAAAATCAGATGATTTTGTTGAAATTTCTTTATGATTCAGTAGTTGCATTTGGGCGTTGGCGGTTGTGGGAATTCGTCTCCGGTTGGTTTCATATTAGACATTGAGATGGAAAAATTCAATTAATTATTAATTAATATTCTCCTTGTGTCCAGATGATACTTGGAATAGTGAAATATTGGCAGATATTTCTGTTTTATTTTATTATCTGTCGTCATTTAACATCACTTTGTGTTATTAGGGCTAATAGGATGATGCTACAGTGGATGTTTTTTATTATACCTATCCAGGTATAATTAGGATAGGGATCTTTAAGTACGTGGCATCGCACAGGCTCAGGGGAGAGACACAATTTTACGTCTCTAGCGAAGTACGGCATAGCCATAGATGTTTCACTCCATTTAAAAAATCCCAATCCTTCCGGGCAGCGAACCCCACTACCTTAGACATATAAGGTTGTAATGCTAACCATTACTTCTTTCCTATGTAGGATGGACACATTTTAAATCAACTCAAATACTTATGAGTTTATTCCCGGTATTAAAGGAAGGCTGGAAGGAGATTTTTTTTTTATATGAATATGTTACCTGGGGGGTGTGAGGGAGGGGGGAAACTGGGTGAAGAAAAAAACCCTACACATTTATCTATCACAATACAACGCTAATATATTTAAATAAAAGTTACATATATCATTATGAAAATAAAACTCTAAGTTCACATGAGAGTCACCCTCAATAATAATACTTAATAAGAACATATGAACGAGACTCATACACCTGATTCTCCATCAAAATCATAGTCCCAAAATCCACGAAAATAATACTAAAACCAGTTCCATTAAACATAACACTCCTCCAACCCCTTATCTATAACAACAATCCTATACCCTAATAATCTTTACAATGTACTTATTACCTAATAACCGCTAATAAACAACCTAATTCTATTATAAAACATTTTCCAGAATTTCATATTACGAAATAATTTACTGGCTCCATCTTCAACTGACCACCCACTGGCCTCACTCCAAGTCTAGTCAGACTACAGTAAATAGAGGACATAATACCTTTCTCTGGCCTCTTGCTCCAGAACCAAGGCTTCTCGCCCGTCCCCGTCTTCTCGGCTCGGCCCCCTCCTGTGAATTTCCGCACCCGCCGTCCGCGGAGGTACTCTTCTGTTCTGTGGCCTCTCGCTCGTCCTCGTCTTCTCGGCTCGGCCCCCTCCTGCAAATTTCCGCACCCGCCGCCGGCGGAGGTACTCTTCGATTCTGGGCCCCGAGAGGAAAAACCCTCGGGTACTTAAGCTTCCCCGAGCTGTCGTCAGCACTCTTCTTTCTTCGTCTGACAGGTGCTGCCCCTGGTGGTCATTATTTTCCCAAGAATCTAAATAATTATATTCAAAGTGTCCAAGAGCCGTATATTTTTCGTTGAGGATTGCTGACGCACTTCCGGCTGAGCTGGCATGCTTGGCTCAGCGCCTCCACAAACGGACGTTAACCTCTATTAAAAATTAACTTTTACTTAAATATTATAAAAACTAAATGTTAAGGACCTACACGGCCTTTAACCCAAAAACCCTATACAAAGAACATGGATGTAATTAGTCACAAAGGGAAATACTTAGCAAATCTTATTTGGCAGATGATAACGTTTACCTACATATTAATGTACAAAATCCTTACAACCTAAAGTCCTTTTTTTTAAAAAACCTATTAATGAGAAGAAGCAAATAAATGCTAATCATTTTCTATAATACGTAAAACTAACAATAAACTTTTGACTGAAAATGATAACATACTTCTTTTTAATCACAAAAATGAGAGTTCAAAATTTGTTTACACAGATTACTTCCTTAGATTACTTTCCTTATATACATATAAATTCGCTAACATTTTTAGTATTGAACAAAAGCTGTAATTAATGCACATTAACTAACTACCTTTACAAAAAATATTCTCAGCCCGTTACAAATATATAAAAGCTATTTAAAATGCTTACATTATATACTTATTTGAGTAATGAATGCATTAATCATTCATTATAATTATATTTTTATTAGTTTTGATTATACATATCACTCCCTCTTCGTGGAAAGAGACGATAAAAGTAAGATATAAAGCGATGAATCTGGAAGAGCGAGGTCTTAGTTAGCTCCACTAACCGAATAAAGTTATAAGTCAGGGGGAGTCCTACTCTTGTCCATGTGGACCTACAATCTCCGCAATAAATTTCTTATACCCACTCCTTCCTTCTAACTCCATATTTACTTTCTTCCTAACTTCCATTTTTCACCTCTCCATTTTGGTTACCTACTTCAACCTTCTTAAATGTTGTTGAGGATAGTAGGTTTAATTAATTTTAAAATTACTATAGAAAAATATCTTTATCAATTTTATTCATTAATAAATACCTCCTAGAGGTTCATCATATTTTTTTGAAAAAGAGCTAAGCGAAATAATGTCGGTCGAAACTATTGCGTACAAACACTTCTATTTTGGTATCTGACCCATAAAAAAAACCTTTAATTTCTAAAATACATAAAAAAAATCAGATGTGTCATGGATACCGTCGTGAGTATGTAGATGTAATGTAGTGAATACGTTTACATAACGGATAATATTTTTAATATAAAATATTATTATTTATTATTCAGGAAAAATCAAGTTGACAAATAATTACCGTGCTAAAATATAATTTTATTAATTGTAGGTCTGTTTGACTCGTTTATATGGTGTTTTATTGTTACCATTCGATCGCTACCCAATCATATACGATCTCTGAGTTTGGATTTGGCTATTCAACGCGTATATACCGACATTATATACTTTTAATAATATTTTTATATGTTAATTATAATATAAAAACCTTACAATATTCACTGTGACTATTTTACACTAGTATTTTATATACAATCGATAGATTTCGATGATAGCTGTCGAATGAAATTTAAACGAACGTCGTTGCTTCTCAGAGTCAAAAGTTATACTGTATGGAAATCTCGATACGCAGCAAAATGACCTCGAAAACTGTTCCACTTCCCCCTCCATCACAATTGATATTCTCTGTTCTTATTTATCGTAATGAATACTTGATCCTTTAGCTATCCAGTGTTCTAATTGAATTTTGGAGAGATATGTACTCGTAGCTGCAATAACAAACCGTATCTCTCCGATTTTATTATCATTCCTTTTTTTTATTATCTCCCACTATGGAAGCAATGTTAAAGACATATTTCACGTCAAAACAAACACTAAATATAAGTCTATGAAAACCAGTGGGTGGAATTAGAAGTTGCCAATCCAGGTATAATTAGTATAGGGATCTTATGTACAAGCACCACTAACCGCACTGGCTCGGGACCTCCAATTTACGGCCATTCCGCAATTTTTAACCTCCATTTAGGACATAGTAGGTTATTATTCTAACCAAAACGCCACAGGTGACCCTCAATTTAAAAGATATTTTATTAAACTACGACTGACCAACCTTTGAGAAGACAACATTAAAATAAGATGAATGAGAGATCACAATTAAGGGACTAATTCGAGAACAATAATAGATTAAGACAAAAAATTGTTCCCATGTTAGGAATGAATGAAGTATTAAAATACAAATAAGTATTAAATTTAAAAAAAATCATTACAAGTGTACCTTTAGAGTAGAAATGCATCAATCAATAAGAGCAACATGTAAAGCCCTATTCAGCCACAGTAAATAAAGTATTCCTACCCATGATGTCTCTTTTCATCATTTCATTTTTTTTTTCTACTCTTAGAAGCAAGTGCTCTTCTAAAGATATTTTCCCTTTCACAAAACCAATTAGGTTCATTTAGATCAATCGAATTTCTCCATCAGTCGATTTCCTGATTCAACTTTACCCTTTCATGATAATACTAGGTTTCTTTTGATAAATAATTGAATATTTATTCATATTCATGTTCATGTAAAAAATGCTGGTCAGATGATATCAATGGGGTCGATATCAGAGCTTTAATGCAGATTTGCTACATATTTCAAGCTTAAATATACTATAATTTAATCAAACATTAGCTAATTGAACAATTTAATCTACTAATTATTATATCAATTGATAACATTATAGGATAATAATGGCTCACGATGAACACTTAATGAAATGTATTCTTCAAAGAAACAAGAGAGCTGTGCTCAGTTAAAAGGCTACTTACTGATTAATGGTTATTGATCATGATAAAATATTGCTATAGAAGAACGCCACTGGCAAAAACAAAAGAATTAAAAGCCCCATAGTCAAGCTTATTTTTGCATTTTTCTTCGAAAATGTTGACGTCATTAAATTAATCATTAATAATAGAATAATCCAATATTCAAAATTTGAGAATCTTTAAAAATTATTTAAATAAATAAAAGCCTTTATTTTACAATCAGCTTCTATATAAAAGTTTTTAGACAGCTAGGAAATTAATAATAAAAATTGACATAAAGAGTTCCTGGTATTTGCTGGTAAACAGTTAGTTATAATTTTTTATGTACAGTTACTCTGGTCTAATCACTGCTGAAATATGAATAAAGTTTCACGCTAATAGGAGAATATTATAACTACTCTGTGTTCAATTTCAATTAGTGAACATGTTGCTGGATGATTTCCCCAACCTATTTGCATATGTCTCTTTTAGATATGAAGCATTACTTTGTTGTTGGCACTACTTGAATGTTTATTATATATTTTGTTTTCTCAAAGGAGATTTGTAGTCCGATTTTCATGTCATGGTCAAAATTCAGCCTGTTTTACAACTGTCTCTTCTGAATTTGATAAAATCGTTGTGTAATCCGCGAAAGACGGTCCACTAATATATTGTTTCAATGTGATTATGTGTATTCAAATCCTATCTTATCATTAATTTGCTGCTACAACAGTGTTATTCTCCATTCTAAGGTACAGTTAAAGAGCAATGAGGGAAGCTCATCTCCTTGCCTAAAACACATCTTTTCTTAAAAACTTCTAGATATATTTATATCTAGATATACTTTTAAATTTCATTTTGGAATATGTATTTGCTAGCATTTGGCCATTTAAATTTCTTGTCTCTTTGTCCTAACCCAACTCATTGAGAGTTTTAAATCGTACCTTTCTCCTGAAATGAGCCATACATATGCTTGAAATAAATAAAAGTAATAATGCAACCTTTGGACTTTTTTTCCGAAAGCCTCATTGGTATTCTTGGATATACAGATCAAGTTGTGATTCTTTTCTGGCCAATATCGCTTTAGGGAAAATTTTGTTGTTGAGGAGATATAGTGTGATGGCTCTATAGTTACTTAAATTAGTTTTGTCTCCTTTTTTTTGTGGAGTGGGCTAATGATTTTTCTTGCAATCTTAATGAATTTTTTCTAATACCCATACGTCCTTATTTTTCTGTAGCCAATGATGAATAACGGAAAAAAATGTAATAATAATGCAATTCTCTATATGTCTGAAATTTTATGTGTGTGTAAGTTTAAAATAATGTCATTTACTTATTAATGCTAACGTTTGTACCTTTACTTATAGTACATGTCTGAAACGTTTCAAAATAAGTACTGATCTATATTACATATCCACAAAATAGGAAATATTTTAAGTTAAATAATCATAAATAAACTACTAGTTAATGCCATTAACATTGTGAACCGTTTTTAAAAAGATGGTTCTATAAGTATTGAAGAAACAAGTCTACAATAATAACAAGTAAGTTTGTTGTGTAACAATACATACAAGAAACATGTACATGCTGACTTCTTACCTCCGGGGTATATTTACTAATCACTCCATTCAAGTCCAGAACAAGACGTTATCTGCCATTAAATGGCAAGTGCTATTTCCAAAAATGAAGGATTTTTACTTTTTCTGAATACCCAAAACTTTTTAGAGCTCTCTTCAGCGCCTGAAGACAGAAGCAGTTCTCAATTTATCCATCCGAGATAAAAAATAAAAAAAAGAACCGAATGCAAATCTATCCTTTTTTTATCGAATTTAGTTTTGAGGCTGTTTGACGAAAAGGGAGTGACGGGGAGAAAGAAGAAGCGAGTAGGAAGGAGGGAGAAGCGAGGAGGCGGAGGGACAAAAACCCGACCAGATCCCGCTCAGCTGCCTCCTAATGAGCTTCCCGATCCAGCTCAAGGGATTAACAAATTTAACTTTATAATTTATGTAGGTATAATTTGTCTCGGCCCTGGCACAAATCCTTAGATATGGCTCGAGTCAGTCCCTTCTAGAGCCCTTTAAATCAAAACTTCTTCCCTGTCCCGGTGCAACCATTAATTTCGGCAATTTTAAGGCGGGAATGAAATTCATTTCCAGTTTCCAGAAACAAAAACTTTTGTCCCCTTCTTAACAAACGATTAGGGCAAAAACATAGTTGGCGATAAGTCCTGGGTCCCATACCTGATTTGGCTCACGCTAATACAACTTTTTTTTATTTGTTATATTTTTAAATGGCCAATTGTAAAGCGGTGTGGATGTAACTACAAATTTTTGGTATATTGAAAATTTCATCCCAATATAGCATTCAATTTGAAGTATGGATGTATTTCTCTTAGAGGAATATCCCTAATCCAGGGATGGCCAACCCAAATATTCTTGCTTTAAATTCCATCACAACAAGGCAGAACATATGCATATAATTTTATATCCCCAGATTATATTTAGACGCACGGTAGGCATTTTTTCGGAGTGAAAAATCGAAACATAATGCGTTATTATTGTATTTACTTCAAATATTACGATAATGATACTAATATATACTAAACATATTTTACCATGGTATAAGGATTTTATTTCATACTTTTTGAATATTTTGGTGCACCAATATTTTTTTATAAACATTGGTTTTCACTGGAATGGCCATTAAAAAAATAAGTATATTCTGAGAAGTGTTATAAATCATGAAAGTTTGAATATGAAAGCGGTCCGGAAAATGTATGTGGCTGGGCGAGTTAGCCACCACTGCATTGAACGCTACATACGTTCAAATACGTCCAACAACGAAATTCCTTATTTTCAGTGCTATCAATTTTAATTGAAATTGTTTCACTGAATAAGAATTTAATATTCTTTCATTTACTTAATAAAATAGCATTTGACCAAAGAAAGGATTTTCAAGATATCTCCAAGATACATCCAGTTCTTGCCATCATGTTCATCCCATTCCATTGGGTTCATATTCTAGATATTATATGGCAGATTCAATTAGATAAATTTACCTTTACAGATTTTTCCATAAATACATACAAATGTTACGGCAAAGCAGTAGTAATAAAATCAAGTATTTATTGAAGTAGAACTTGAATACATGGATGCCGTTGAAATCTTGAAACAATACTTTACTTGATTAAAATATTTCGTTTTCCCGTAAAATAAAAGTAATGTGCATTGTTACAATTACGTACTGATTCGAGTTTGATTTTATGTAAATATGTATTTATGTAATTAAATGATCATGATTATGTATAAAATAATTTTGGAATTCGTTTTGGCTTCATAAAGCAGTTAGTACAACTAATGAAAAGCCTGGTCATGATGAAATAAAACCATATTAGAAGTTAAGCTAAGCAATCTTTTAATTATCTTGAACATGTATGTTACTTGGGACTGAGGATAATTACTTTGAAAACCCTATTATCAGACAGACGAAGATCATCACTAAAAAAAGAAAGATTATTGGAAAAATAGAAATCTCAAGAGGAATTTTAATATACTTTATAATTTATTTTATTTATTTATTATTATTTTATTTTAATATACTATAAAGTATATACTATACGATAAAGTATATACTATACTTTAAGCCTTTTTTACTTTAAACATAAAATGTGAAATAATCTAGTATAAGAGAGGAAAGAAAGATTAGAATAGAAAAGGGTTATAACAACTTTAATCATCACCGTAATTTATTTTATGCATCAAGAATCTGTTGAAGGATCGAAGTTTCCCTAGCGCTGTATTAAGTTTTACATTCAACAGGATTATTCATTTTAGCGGTTGCTAAAACAACGCTTGGTGAAACCTCTTGTAAGTGATCTTGACAATAAACATAATGCTTCATGTAGATCTCTCTCCACAAGGCGGCCTTGTGCCACTTAAGAGTATAAGGCCCTCGACTCCAGTCATCTTTAACCCTCCAAGGCCCTAACGCCCTTACAGCCCCACAACTCTCGAGTGCAGTCCTAGAGGGTAAACGTAATACCGCCCTATTTACGTTACACACTCGACCTCCTTTGTCTAACGTTAGCACATAGCATAATGTACGTCAGCATCCACCCAGATCCATATTTTGAACTGAAAATTCTATTAGGGATCTCTTAATAATAATACCGATAATAAAGCTCCATTCACAAGATGTTTTAAAATAAAGAGACAAAAACGCCAGGTAAGCGTAGATTATGCTTAGTAACGCTTTAATCAATCCAACATATCCCTGGTGAATAAGGAGAGTTAGCTGGCAATGGTACTCTATCCAGAAACATAACAGTGTAGCCAGTGTGATAGTTTGAAATTCTGTCATGAATGAATCACAGTTTATTAAATAATAAGACCCCAAATTATGTTACCACCCAAATAGACTCCTCAAAAAATATCACCTCAAGCTTAATTGGCTTATGAATCAATTATTTCGAACCATACTGTGAGTCATGATAGTCCAAAACTATCATTTTTATGATATAGATCTTGTGATCGCCAAAGAAAATAATATAAGCTCAACTGATACTACTAGGAACTGCCATTAGAATTATAATACTAAAATCAACAGTGGATGGCTTAACACTAACTATTCGAGTGCTAAGAGAGGATCAACAGTCAGTTTTTTTTAAAAGTAAATTTAAATCTGGGTGGACATAATTCGAATTTCAGGATTTAATTTTTGCACGAAAAATATTTGTCTAGTAATGTCATACCAATGTCTGATTTTTTTATTATTTCATTTTTTAAGATTCTTCCTTTGTTTTTATACCCAGTCCTTCCCGTCTATAATATCTTCCTCATCTCCTTCTATCCAAAGTTTTCAAGGTCTTCCTCACCTTTTTCTCCCTTCAGCATCCTAATTGAAAAGTAATTGGACAACCATCCCTTCTCCTTTATGCAAGAAAAACCATATCATTTCGATCTATTTTTCTCAACATTTTGAAAAAAAAATTAATTTGTGCAAGCTCTGTTATCTTCTTATTCCGCGCTATTTGTAGTCTGGGTACTCTTGGAGCTCACTTACATTATTCCATGTACTTAGCAACTAATTATTTCCTAAAAGCAGCATTTATCATCCATGTATCCGCTTCATGAAGCTGTATGCTGTCAATTATGTACTTGTGAATGAGGTTTTTGATTCATCTTTCATGGCTTATCTGCTGTAAAGGTTAACATTTTGGGCTATCATGGCCCGATTTTGAAAATTCTCCATCCTATAAAGTGAGCTTTCTTCAACAAATAGGCCATCCTGATCATAAGTAGTTCGATGTAACTAAATAATTTAAATAACAAATTTGTTTAAACTTATTTATTTAAAAATAACCATAGGAAGCGGGTTAGCTCAGTGGTAGAGCTCTGAGTTTCCGAACCGATTCGGATTGAACCGGGTTCAAACCTTTATCCTAGATACAGCACAGCCCTGAAGACCCTTCAAGGGCTATAATGGCACAATTTTTTTTCTTAAAGAAATTTAAAAAAAAAAAACATTATATATACATTATGTATCGTTGGACGCATCTAAAATTGAATTAATTTTCTAAAATGTTTGCGTCAATTAAATTACTAATTTAACTATTTTGAAAATGCCACACTGTTTAATTCATTACGCTGCTTCCAGATGAGAACAAGTATAAATCCCTCCAAAGGTCTTGTAAGGAGTGTCTCTACATGTGCGGAGAATAATTTTCGATAAATCGATGCATAATATATGAGGGAAGGATGCCTTATCATACGTCAGTGGAGACATTTACCCGCCCTGATTCTGGAGGAATGGATGGCGCTGAGTGATGGTTATATTGCCGTGGCAGAGCCCTATCTCCTCCCGGCAACCGGGGCTTATCTATTTATGTGTCTACTTGTCAAAGGCCGGGACCCCAAAGTCTTAGGGCCTTGATAGTCTCTTTGGGATCCTACTGAAGGGTGTGTGACACCTTGAGGGAATAAGGGAGTTTTCTTACGTAAATGTATGTTCATTCCCCAATCAAACTGTTATTGTATACTCAATAATACACATAGCTAAAATCAAATAATACTTCTTAAAATATCACAATTAAATAATAATAAAACAATAATAACAAGGAAATGAGAGCAAGTTGTGCTTTTAAATTTTATTCTGCCGTTTAGAGCTAAATTCAGGTTGTTATTGGGCTACTTGTAGTTCAATGACAATCATATGAACCTAATGAGAATTATAGTTTTAATGTAATAAGAAACACTAGAGACACTCTCGGACAAGAAAAGGACCTAAAGCATCCTCAATTCCATAAATTGAAAAATAGTCATGAAACAGGCAACAGAATTGACTCAAGACTTTGCAATAACTGTTTTACTATTTTAATGTCTAAATCAATTATTTTATATTTCATAATTTTTAAATTGGAATTATTTTATTAGTCTTGTTTTCACATCTATTTTGCACATTAGGTAACAAGTAGTTTATTTACGAATCGAAACAAATCTGTTTCACAAGCTCAATATTACTTAATACAAATAATAATATTATCACTTAAATAGTCCAAATTCTGGTGTATTTGCGCCCATTTGCTTCATTAAACAAGACATACAACTGTGACAAGTAAAATATTTTGGAAAAACGATTATAACTGGTTATTGATGTTTTCAGTCATTATTAGTATCAATTCACAACTACTAAACGACCTTTCAGTTAAATATTATTTTTCGAATATAATCGAATTCTAACCTATAAACAAAGGTTGATTAAAACTGTTACATAGGCCGCTACCAGTAGCCATCTCGCGCAATAACACACGAACATCTCAGTTATGTGAACCAATAAGTTTAAGTGAACCCTCCGAAAATCGCTTCACGTGCCAAAAGAAGCTTTTACTTCAACTACCTACTGTATTAGACCAAAGATATACAGAACAACTCTTCTGTTGAAAGATAATAAAGATTACTGTCTGAATTATAATATTATTTTTGCATCAGTATATATTTTTAAATCAATGTGGACTTGGAGAAAAAAGTATTTCGATACTTCGAGGTTTGTCAAAAGTATGGAAATACTGGCAAAATTTTTGATTGTACTGATTACTTATTAAAATTGTACAAAGAAAATACTTGGTAAAGATTCGGCCAAGGTGAAGCTAAGAAAATGAGGTGAGGTAGGGGGGGGGCAATCAGGCTGTCGGTTTTTGTTGAACCCTTTGAACCCCGCGCCCTAAATTGATCCCTTGACTTGTTGTTAGCGGCCCTACAATGGGAGGGGCCAGTTAGTCTCATAAAGGGAACTTCTTCTTTTGTATATCAGCGCCGCTCCTTCGGGAAAGGAACTGAAACAATCATTTTCCTGTATACGCCCTACTTCGAGTTTTCCTCCTAGAAAATGTTTGGATTCTGTTTAGAAAAGTTTTAAAAGGGAAGTTGTCATTCATAGATATCATTATTATAAACACAATTTTTATTTATTCTAGCTTGTATTTGTGTTCAAAACAATAAAGCGGAAAAGTTGAGATAAAACATAATAATTTCTAACAACAATGCTTACTAAGATAATGATGAGATTATCTTATAAGTTTCTAAGTTGGTGAACTAAATTCAAGTAAAAGCTTAACACGGAAAGTGCTAAACAATCTATTTAAAAAATTGTCTTGACTCCACATCGGATTGTACTGGATAGTCAAATGTAGGATTCTCACTGTAGGATCATCCGAATAGTCATAGTAGCATAAAGTGACATTTAATGAGTATGCATAAACATAAACAGGATATCCGTTTACGAAACGATTTAGAAAAACAGCAATTAGAACACATTTTAATTTGATCCTTTAGGGTTTTGAGCTCATTGGATGGTATAGTCTGTACAGTTTCAAGGACTAAAAATGTGCAGGAAGGTGATTTGTCATCTCATTTGAAATTACGCACAACTACCTGGTTCTCTCCCAATTAAGGATACCCATTTTATAGACCCTGGGTGAGCCCCAGGTTGGTCACCAGATTCCAAACAGTCCACCCCCGGCTGTCAACAGATTAAAAAAGTATCAAATAGACGGATTTTAATCCATGGCATGGCTGCTTTGTCCTCTACCTTGGAGATACGCCGCTGCCATAGTAGCATAAAGCTGCGTTAAATGAATAAACAATAGCAAATAAATAAAAAAACTATTAAGATAGGTATAAATATTTATTAGCGATTAGTATGAGTGTAAGGCTATAACCTGAATCTAATTCCTATAGATAGTGTATCCCCACTTCAATCACTGCTTTTTCCTCCCTTAGTCTAACACGTGCTTATGTAACCTATGACTTAAGAGGAAGTGATCGGCCTTTTACAGGAAAGCATGATTTGTTAAGTCCTTGAGGCACGTGGTAGATACTCAAATAGGACTTTATTGGAAAAAGCGCTTTAAGACCTCCGATTACCAATGATCTTACCTTGGTAGAATTCCTGACACGCGTTAGTTTTCTTATAGTACCAGTGGATTTTTTGTCATTGATAATTTTATCTATGTATATTTTTCCATAAAAAAATATAGATATAATGGCATGATGAACTCCAAAATTAATAGCTATATAATATATATAAAACTATATATTTATTTTATTTTACAATTGATTTTTATTTCTACTTTATTTTAATTCCTTTATTTTACTAAACTTCATTTTAATATTTAAGTAACTATTTTTTGATATTGACAGCGATAACTTTGGTTTCTAATATATATTTATAACGTTATAATTATAACAATGAATAATTATTCATTGTTATTATAATTATGTAAACTCAACTATTTTATTAGTATAATCTCAATAACCCTCGGAAATAAAATCTGATACCGAACTTATGACCAAATCTCGTAGTGCACAAAAAACAATTTAAAATAAAATATAGTCATACATTGGGTACTGTCTACAGAAATTCTAATTATTTTAAAGTAAATAATACGTAACACAAATGTTACATATACATAAACACGTGCGTACGAATACATATTTAATGTGATGTTATTTGAAGAATTAATGTACTGCATTACTATTGTTATTAGTATACGTGCATTATATTTTATATATATATATATATATATATATATATATATATATATATATATATATATATATATAAATATCTTTTAAATAATACATTAAAATGTAATAATCTGAGATATTGTAATATTGAAAAGAGCAGATTAAGAATAGCGAATGCCTAGTCAGTAAACCTTTATTCTTTAGTCTTAAGTCTATAGTCGATAGACTATTGTCTGGAGTTAGTCTATAGATCTCCTTCTTAAAGCCATGTTTATGCGATATAATTTAGTTCTTGACCTTTCACATCTAATCTTCTGTTATATAAATGCAATCACTACGAACAGATGTATTTCTTTTGAGTATTTATATAGCATTACGTTTGAGCAATTATAAATTTATGCTATTATCCTTTTTTTCTTCAGATTGTGTGTAGTATTTATGTATATAGATAACAAACAGTGGAGTGACATATAAGCAAGAATTATATGTATTGCAAAATGGAACGATGTACCACATCTAACAAAAGGAAAGGGAATTTACATTGCTGATAACAAGGAAGCATTGATGAAACTTTCTAGGTTACATATCCATTTTATAAACAATTCACATTACGCCATCGACCATCCGTTACCTGTATAAATTATTTTTTCTTGTCTTTCTAGAAACAACCGTTAGAAATTTGTTTGCCTATTCAACCAGATTATCATTCCACCACGCAACAAGTATCGGTTTCACTAAGAAATCAGAAAAAAACTAATTTTAATTTTTTTTTTAAAAGGAGTTTCAAAAATAGTGGATTTCCTTAAACTAGTGATTGGATGGCTTCCTTCCATAATGTCCTATCTAAGGTTCATTCTTCCCGTAGACCATGACCCATCATGGATTCCTTCGCTACGTAATCCCAGATCTTTTTTGGTCTTCCTCGTCTTCTTGTTCCCTTAATTTCCCATTGGTGGACTGCTTCGGGCATTCTTTTCAATTGTCCTTACCATTTCAGGATTTTTTCTTAATATCTTCCAGAATGGTTCTTTCCGCCTCCATCTTTTCTCTGATGGACGCATTTCTTACTTTGTCTATTCTGGATATTCCCGCCGCTCGTCTCCAGTAATGCATTTCTGAAATTAGGAGTTTTTTCCTGAGGTTGCTCTTCAACGTCCAAATTTCTGATCCATTTGGCATAATACTTAGTAATATACTATTTCATATATATTTATTTATTTTGGGGATGATTTTTCTTTTCCATAATACCGAGTTGAGCTTTGATATGGTCTTTTCACCATCTGAATTTTTTTTTTATTTATATACCGCATGCACCATCTATCTCAATTACGAAGCCAAAATATTTAAAATGCCTCACTCTATTTAGAACCCCTTCTGGGTTTCACTATAATTTTAATAATAAACTAATTCTTATAAATTTAAAAAAAGAAATATAATATTATTACTTATAGAAAAAATATACTACGCGAAAATTGTAGTACCTATATACTTAACCTAGCATTTATGTTATAATGTAATTAATAACTACATTAATATATAATTAACAAGTAGTTTAATTTAGTAATAAATTATAATTATTTAGTTATAAATTTAGAAATAAATAATAATAAGTAGTATAATTTCTGGAGGCCAGGACCTGGACTGGGCTGTTATATAGATTATATAGATAAATAGCTATTATATTTAATTATAGAGCCGAAGATGAATGTATGTATGTCGTATAGTTTCTAATGAATATTAATGTTTTTATAATAAAAATAATATTAAAATGCTAGGCAAAGTATTTACAACAAAATTAGTAGTATCCCTATTCATTCTTGAGCAGTTTATAATTTTATGAGAAGAAATAAATGTGAAATTTCTCAGTTATTGGCCGTCCTAAGGCTTTCTAATAACTGTGAAACTAATAATTTTAGTGACTATAAAGTATATATTGGAGGCTAATATACCCAACTGTGCTAGAGCAACTTCGGTAGCCACAACTCTCCCCCCCCCCCAGTTATAAAGCATCTATTATTCGGTGGTGGCTAAAGCGAACTTTTCCCCATCCTAAAGACGCCGTTAAATATTGGATTGGCATCCTTAAAATTTAAATTATAGTAAATATCTTCGAATAACCATCTCGATAATTTAGGAATAAGTAAATACGTAAAAGATTGAGCATATCGGAAGTGTCGGCAACTATCCTTTGGGTTCTCTAAACCTTATTACTATAATAAAGAATTAGCAGGGTCTTAAGACCTAACTGTAAATAGTTATTTCATAACAGTCTAAAGTCTCTTGTAGTGTCTAACTATTTCTCTTAAATATCAGAGAAGATCTACTCAATTCATGCTAATTCTCAACCCTTGAATGACCCTTGAATCACGAGTTATAGTGGCACAGGATATTTTTTTTGGCATCAGGCAACTAATGAACTTCAATGAGCTAAAGCTACAATTACTGATGATTTTTACTTGAATTTGTAGAAAAGGCTTAAAATAAAATATTAAAAAATGTAATATTTATATTGCTGTTCAATAAATGAAATGATAAATTGTATTCAATGAAAATTGTTAAAATGTTCATTCGTCAATTATCCAATGGGCTAATTTAGCCTAAATTATTAGGTGAAAATAACAAAAAAAAATTTACCACCAATTAGCATTTTATTTTTAATAAACTCAAAAATGTAATTGTTAGAGGTGCTGTGTCAAAAGAAAAAATTAAAATTAAAAGAAAAAATAATGATTTTTCCACTGCTGGCACCAGTACAAGGGAATTAAGGTATTTATAATATGTTTACTAAGTTTATTTTTTAAATAATTTATGTTAATATTTTACGCACATTCTCTAGAAGTCAATTTTTACCACAAATTTATACCAATTCTAGTTGTTTTTTTTTAAAGGTGTCTTCTACTATACCGTAAGCGTCTTAAAATTTATTTTTCTCAAGGAATCAGATGAATGAACTTCTACAAAACTCAGACGATAGTTTAATTAAAAGAAATACTTTCCTCCCGCGATATTAATTTTATTAATTAATTAAACATCTCTTAATTATTGACTCCATAAAAAAATAAATTTTATACCGGCTCAAATAGCCTCTTTACGAGATTGCCTCAATTTTCTTAAAGAGCTCATTGGATCAGGATTTCTTTGATTTACAATTGGACTGCCAAACAGCAGTTAATTGAACATTATGAAGGAACAAATGTTTGTTTTTTGTTTACAGTTTATCAAATTTTCGGAATCATTGTTATATGGATTATTCAAGCATAAAATACACTAATATTGGTGGAATATCAGAAATTTGATATCTGTGTATTTCTGCCCCCCTCAGTTTGAGTCCTTAGGCAGAATGTAAGGATGATACATGAGAACTTTGTTATCTCTGGAAAGGTGAGAGGTTATAAATTGAAGTCTACACTTATACTTGGTTGAATCTTCAGATAAATATATTATATACAAACGTAATATTCTTCATTTTAGTTTCTTTTATTTAGACTTATCAATACGATGTTACTAAAAGAACACAAAACAAAATATCATGTTCCCAATAATCTAAGTAAATCAGGTATCAATAATAAAAACTTGGCATCGGGTGGTTTTGCAGATCCCACATGGTCTGTGCTGTTACGAAATTAAATCATTTAAGCCGGATTCGAGCTCGGAACCTTCAGCATCGCATTTTTGTGCTTTACACTCTGAGCCCCCCCCCCACTCCACTACTTCCAAACTTCCATCCGTCTATATCTAAATCCCACAGTTCATACTTAATTCAAATCTTCCACCAACGCCTCGGTATACTTTCGAATGTTTACCAGTGGGTGAACCGCTATATTTTTGATTAACTAAGATGACAGCACAAAAATACAGGTTTGGACAAGCTTATATCACTTCAATACTTTTAGTAAATGATTAACGAAATAAAATATGTATGATGGCGTTTGAGATCAAAATCAGAAATTAAGTAATTTTTAAAAGTTGATTTTTTCACATTCTTCGCTGGTTTGGTCAAACAAGTTTGTCTAAAATGACATTTTATATCCGGTTGAAGTTACAGGAGAATAATAAAGCTTGACTAAACAATGTGAAAAAGTATTTTTTTTAAATTTCAGAGCTATCCGATTTTGATCCCGAACGCCTCATACACTCATATCCAAATTCTTTCATGCGTTCACTGGTACGTTTGTTTTGATCCTCTGTCCAGCTTCGTCCAGCCTATGGTCTTTCTTCATCCTGAAACCATTATAAATTTTTCACTCTGGTTTCAACTCCTTCTAGCATGTAAGACTGATAGATTTCTTTGGTTGTTAAACGCGTCTTCAGTTTCTCAGAATTCTACTTTTCAGTACTTCGATTTTTTTTTTATAATAAAGTTGATCGAGAGGCATTCACTGGTGAAGAGACATTGCGTTTTTTCGACAGTGTTATAATGCATTAGATGGGCATTACAGTAGATGCACTTCTTGTAATAGTTATCCTTTGTTGATCTATAAGGCCATTGCATGTTTATAAACCGATCTCCAACAGCTCCTTTAGTCAATTCTTCTGTTTAGCCCCCTCCCAGATAATTGAATTGTTTGACCCTTTCAATCGTACTTATCTCCAATTTCAAAATGAACTATATCGATGGATATTAATTTTTCCTAGGATCATAGTTTAAGCAAGTGAGGAGAGCTGTGTCGTGGAGAAATCCTACTAATATTATAAATGTGGAAGTTTGTATGTTTGTCTCTCTTTCACGCAAAAACTACTGAACGGATTTGGATGAAAATTGCAGTAATACAGATTATACATCAGAATAACACATAGGCTACAGCAAGGCAGGATTTATGGGGAGGGGCAAGGGGACACGCCCCCCCCACAGTGTTTTCGGTACTGTTGAGGATCCATTATAGTACATAATTAAAGGCAAATCACATGATAAAATTTGTTAAAATAACAGAAAGAACATGAGAGAAACTATTGTTTTGATATCCTACTAATCCTACTAATATTATAAATGTGAATGTTTGTATGTTTGTCTCTCTTTCATGCAAAAACTACTGAACGGATTTGGATGAAACTTTACAGTAATATAGATTATACATCAGAATAACACATAGGCTACAGCAAGGGAGGATTTATGGGGGAGGGGGGCACGGGCGCACTAGCCCCCCAGGCAGTTTTTTGTGTTCTGTAGAGAATCTATTATTGTACACAATTAAAGGCAAATCAGGAACTTAGCATCTTGGAATTTACAGATAGGTTCTTTGTATAATTTAAGAAAGAAATATGGATAATTCCACCCCCAAGGGTTTCCCCTTTAATATAATTGGGGTTCAATTATTGTATAGAATCCGTCAGTTTTGAAGTTAGACATCTGAAATTTTGTATGTTTGAATAAATTATAGTTAAAAAAAAAATATTTATTTAAAGTTATCTATCACGAAACTATGTGGCTTACCAAATAACACGCGAGTGAAGCCGCGGGCAAAAGCTAGTGCTATATATATGTTTAATGAGATATTTTGGTTTCCGTTCATGCTAGAGGTGCACAGTATTTAGTTATCAAAGATTTTTCCGCCTTAATGATGCCTTCATCTACGGAGGATAGGTTCACTATCTTACAGTAATTAAGATATAGTTTTGGAAATGATGGATCTAGCGTTGAATGGTCGAATTGAATCTTATACAATATCACTAATTTAATGAAAAGGGTTTAATCAGAGCCGGTTCTTTAGAAGGAGTTGCCGACTTGGAGCTAAAGTTTTTTAGTTTAAATGAAAAAGAGATTAGGGTGAATTAGAGGAAGGGAGGTGTAAATCGGGGGGAGTAGGTAGCCCTGGCAGCTACAGTTTAGCCTTATAATTAATGGTCGTTCCAGATAGCCAATAGAATCCCCCGGCCAAATGACCCATTAAGTAACCCCCAACTTTGTTGAGCCATTATAACGGAAACGTATTGCTAATTACCCACTTGTATATAGTTGTTGCCCTAACTAGTATAGCCATTGGTCCAACTTCTACCCCCCTCCCTTCTCTCACTCTCTCTCTCCTTCCCTGTGTCAACTTTCTATGAAATGCAGGTAGCTACGAATTTGGATGAGCTAATTTTTTTTTCTCGAAACTTTCTTCACTGCGCAGCCACCGAAGGTCGGCAACTCTCAGGAAGGCTTTTAGTCGAAAGGTCCCTTATCTGATTTAGGCCTACATTATCAACTTATAACTACCATATCCTGTGCCATCAAGTCTTCAAAGCCTTAGTTATATTACTTAGTTCTTAAGGAATAGAAAATTTTAAAATGACCAAAAAATTTGTATTTAATCAAAGCTATTTTCAATAAAATAACGTGAGTATTGCAATAGTGTCTATAAATCTGGGTGATTCCTCTACTGCGGACCTATATCAGCTGACGAAAAAAAAACTGAACCTTTACAAACCTTACAGATTTAAGCAGGCCATAGTCCAGATTTAAGATCTTAGTTTCAGTAGGCGATATAATATTTCTAAGCCAACAGCTAAAAAGGGAGGTGAGTATGCCTGAATCGAACTGAAATTATAGGCAGGATGAACCCTAGGAGGGTCTGTAGATCCTATAGATTCTATATTTGACTATTTACAGGTTTAATAACCTATCTGACAGCCGAATCCGAATCCCAGACTTTTAGTCCGACTCAGAACTCAACACACTCAGCTCCTCTAGGGATTCTAAAATATGAAAATAAAAACATTAAACTAAAATTATATTTTCAATGAATTTGGAGTTCAAAAATGAAATATAATCATATTGACAGATGTTATTTGAAAAATTCACTGCGGTTGTTTGAAGTAATTTTTCTGACTCAGCCTGATTTGAGCCCAGAACCTGAACACAGCATACTAAGCTTTCATGGCTCCCTTTAAAAATCAAAATTTTAATTTTCATATTTGTTATAGATATTGAAATATTGATCGCCTTGTAAAAATCTAATTCTAACCTTTAAACTAAAGTTGATTAAAACTAATAGTATAACTTATATTTCTACGCGTCGCCAGTCCTTAAGTTTTTCCCCTACCAAACAACGATCCACGTTACTAAAGAAGTTTTAACGAAAAAAAATGGTGTATTTATAATTCAAAATTGCATATTGTAAACTATCAAAAGTTGTTAAGTTTATATTTAATAAAATATTAAACAGAAACTTTAACAAATTTAGTTGAGTTAGACGTACTGTGGAGTTTCTCTGATTCCAAAACGAAATAATTATACTGTATATTTATTATCCATTCATGATGCACTCAACATTCATGATGATTGAGTGTATTAGTTTATGTAATGTTAAGTTCAACCCAAATAACATTGCTACTAGGGGTGATTGATATGTTAGAAAAGATGATATAGCAACAATAAGTTGTTGACATTTAAAAAAATAAATAAAAATTCAGAATAACTTAATTTAAATGTAATATAAAAATATATTGGCTGAACAGCAGTGACACGTTTTAAAATAAAAACACATTTATTTTATATAAATGAATTTAGGAGACATTTAACCAATTCATTGAAGTGGTTATGAAAATTAATCATTCAGAGAAAAATTAAAGCCCAATAATTTTATTACTGAAGGCGCGACATCGAATATTCATTAAGTTGACTTTATTTAGTAATCAAGATAACATGATTTATATTATCGATTGGAGATATTGACAATAATGCAATAATTAGATACCGGATTAACACTCTATTGAACATGTATTAATTTATTTGAATACAACACATTTATTGCCGTTAATATATTCCATTCACGAACTATGGAATAATGACTTAAAATTTATTTTTGCATGAAAAACTTATATAAGCCTTGCACAACAATGTAACATTACGTCCAGGATGAACTTGGGGATTTCGATTTTAATGTAAATGAAAATATATAAATATTATATTATTATAGATACATTGAATCTGTTTGCTTGAATTTAATGAGTTTGTTTGTTTATTTAATGTCTCTTTTATGCTAATATGATGCAATTTATGATTATGCTACTAATCAGAAGATGGAGTCCTATATTTATCTTATCCAATTATAATTAGGATAGGGATCTTTAAAGAGTACCTGACACCGCGCGCGCGCGCGTGTGTGTGTGTGTGTGTGTGTGTGTGTATAATCGAGTATTTAAGAAATAATTGAAATGACAATTTATGTAAATTTTTATTAAATTAATGTTAAAATAAGAATAATATTTTAATAAAATATTGATAGATTTTATATATACAGTTATCAAATAATTATTTAATCAATTATGGAATTATTTAATTTAGAGACAAAGTTCATTCTTCATCTAAATTCATAATTTATTTTTCTGCTTTTGCTTATTCCTGTGAAGTTGATATTTTTAATTCTGCAGGGAGCAGTAGCTGTACTATAAGGTTAGATAGCTATTCATTAAAAACATAAATTAATCATGAAAGATTAGATTGTTCATGTCAATAAAAAAGTATATAAATACTAAATTTAACTTCCTTTAATCAATAAATTTCTGTCACAAATAATAATGATATTTTATTTTAGTAAAATAAGAGCTTGGAAAAACGTTCCAATGGAAGGAAATATTATTTCAAAGTTCACACGAAGGAATATTTCGCTTTTTCTCCAAGCCACTTCAGTGATGTCGCAAGATGTCTACAAATACATACGTCATTGGAACACCCCCCTATTGACGGCATGCCCAGAATATAAGTTCGGTAAGTAGGGTGTTGGGGGATGAAGGCAGGGAGGCCTAAGCCCTATATTTTTCAATGGTGTCCCAGTTTTATTATTGTTAATTTTATTTTTTGCAAATTTAGAGCTAATCTATCTCAATAAATGAACGAATAAAGAAAATTAACCTCTTTATTAAAATTAAATTGATATAGTGTTCACAAAATAAAATATTTATTGCTTGATATTACTCATATGAACCTTCTTGCATTTCTCACAATCAATGAATATATGATACTAGCTTTTGCCCGCGGTTTCGCTTGCGTGGAATTTGGTCTGTCACATAAAGTTTCGTGAAAGATCATTTAAAATAAATAATTTAATTATTTTATAAAAATATAAGTTACTCGTACATCCAAAATTTGAGATGTCTAACTTCAAAACTGACGGATTCTATGGAACCTTTGAATCCCTATGTTATTAAAGGGATAAAATTATCCAAATTTCTTTCTTAAACTATACATATATAAATTTTAAGGTGCTAAGTTCCTGATTTGCATTTAATTATGTACTATAGCGGGGGGGGGGCACATGCCCCCGTACCCCCACATAAATCTGCCTTTGCTGTAGCCTATGATGTAAAATTCTAATCTCTATGAATTCGCATTTATAATATTAGTAGGATATCAAAACAATAGTTTCACTCATGTTCTTTCTGTTATTTTAAGCACTATTATGTGTTTTTCCCTTAATTAATGTACTATAATGGATTCTCCACAGTAACTAAAAAACTGTCGGGGAGGCCATCTGCCCCTATGCGCCCCCCTAAATCAGCGTTTGCTATAGCCTATGTGTAATTCTGATGTATAACCTATATTACTGTAACGTTTTATCGAAATACGTTCAGTAGTTTTTGCGTGAAAGAGAGGCAAACATACAAACTTTCACATTTATAATTGTTAAGGCGTGATTAGACTGAATAAATTTTAATAGCAAGCAAATGGAAGTACCACGGGAATTTGAATGAAATCTCAGATATTAACAAAGCGTTTGATTTATTAATTTGAATAACATGCGAGATATCTTTTCTTAAATACTATTAAATATACATGTAAGAGAAGATACAAATTAATAATAGCTTCTACAATAATAACTTAAGACTAAACATGTAACTTAGCGATCTAATGAACAAAATTAATTTAAGACAAAAAAAGAAGAACAAAATGATTAACATGAATGGGAGCGATAATTAACAATAACAGAAATGCTCCATGCTAGCATAATGGCCAAAGATATAATAACTACAAAATGAACTTGAACGTTATAATGAAGATTTCAATAAGGCGCGAAGATGTGCGAATTATTATTATCTTCGCCAGTGATCACGGCATGACGGTACAATGAGTATGATATCATTAATTAACTTGAACTGTCCGGTTGGTACCATGTGGTACGTTGATCATCAGGAGAAGAATTAGTTGACGATTTGAGGCCTTATGATAATGAAATGGGACTTACAATTTGTGTGATATAAACCCAATTAGCATCTCAGCATAGCTTCTGGCGAGTGACAAGCTTAAGACCTCTGGACGTTCTCATAGGAATAGCGGCTTGAAAGCGGAGTGATAAGCGGCAGTGTGCGATGGTCGTTGATCTAGGCCAGTCAGGCAGCGAGAGAAGAGTATTACAGTCCAGCTCGGCGATCAAACAGCAAGTGCCGGGCGCTCTGAGCGTCATTCCCCCTCTCCTTGATTTTGGCGGTACAGTAAATTTCCGAGAGGCAAGGATCGGTTTGCTATCTGGCGGGTAGTATAGGTCCGCGGCTAAACAATAATATTAGTAAGATTTTTTCAAATTCCAGTAAAAAAACACACACATAAAATCAATGAAGGAAATAGTGAAAATCAAAAACTGCATATTTTAAAACTAGCATACATATATCAATTTAATTACAGTATGTTCTATTTATATTTTAAGCATTAAAAACCTATAAATGAAAATAAAAATACTTTTCAAGATTAAAATTATGTATATTCCAAGCAATTGACACACAGTTTCTTGGAGCACTCTTAGCATATTGTTTTTTTTCATATATCGCAAACAAAAAATTTCGCTGGGCATATGTAACAATGGTTTCGTATATCATCTAACTAGAGGCGTATTTTTCCAAAAAATATTGGGTCCTAATAACTATATTTGATTTGCAAGATTGGGGTTCCATAATTGTAATAGAACGTAAAATAATGTATAAATTAAAAAATAATAAGAAACACAGTTAATATTTTGATAAAATTTATAAATTTAAAAGTATCACCGATTAATATTAACTAATCAATATAGAATATTAAATGAAAAAATCAAAGAAGTCCCACAAGTACTGAGGTAGGGTGCGTGGGACCAGGCGTTGCTTTTATTTTGTGAACAAACTTTATAATCAACCTTCCATTTTCACATTCAATAAGGTACTATCATGATAGGAAGGTACTGAGTCATATGGGGATTACTCATGATCGGAAGGGTGGAATATTCCAGGACCAAACAGGTCCCAGAGACCCTGTATCATTATTTGCGGGTTATTATTATTAACAATAAAAGCAGAAGACCCTTATTACAACGACTTATATGTTACGTTATCGACTGTGATCTATATAAATAGATATTCAGAAATAGGCAAGTTATTCAATTCTCACTTGACAAACTAGTTCTGGTTTGTTTGACTGCATATTCCATTAAACAAATTTTATTAGAAAGAATATTTATTGGACATAACTATTCATCTTTAGATCAATATTTGAGATTTTTCTTGAGATTTTGGACAGCGAAGCCAACATAGCAGTACATTTTAAAAAAAGTAATACTATAGCTCAGTTTTAATTATAGATGTATTTTTCCTATACGAAAAAATTAGGAAGGTATCCTTCAATTATTCCTTTTTTTTCTGGCCGTAGTTATCTTCTAATTTTTTTATTCAATTTTATCCGGCTGAAAGTTTTCGCTGTTAAAAACAAGGTTAGTGAATGTGAACTGAAAGGAATGGTTGAACTTTGATAATTGATAGTTTATTAATCGCAAACCTTTCAATTGAGAACAGTTGAATCCTACTCGGAGTTTGTGTAATTGAAATAGTTTTCTAATTTGAAGGACTCCATCTTTCAGCGGACAAATGCTCGTACTGTAAAGGACCATAAGAAGTTTTCGAACTACTAATGATCCTCGCTACGGAGTTCGAGGATTCGGCCTATCGGACCAAGGTTTACCAGTTCCTTCTCTCTTCTTACTTTTTTCGTGATCTTTTGTTGTATTAACTAATTATTATTAACTATTTTTTTTAAAAAGTAGGCAGTCATAAGGATTGCTGACAGAAATGAGAACTCTTCTTTTTGTATTCTGAAGTTTTGTGCTAAATTAAGATTGGTATGATAAAGTTAAGTTTAATAAGGATGGACCCTATGGACACTTTTGGTAAAGAAAAGGACCCAAAACATCCTCAAATCTAAAATAAAAATTAAGATGGGCAGTCATGGGAATTGCTGACAAGTGAAAACTAAGCGCAAAAAATCGTGCTACTATTTAAATTTCTAGATAAGTTATATTCTGAATTATATAAAAATTTTATATTTGTAAATTTTAATTATTAACATAGTCTAGTTTTCACATATACCGGCAACTTCGAAAAATAATTGCATACATTTTCAAGTAGTTTATGTATTAATCAAAACATATAATGGCCTGCACAATCTAAAAATAAAATGTCAATAATTTAATTGAACTTATGATTAGTGTATAGTTATATTATTTATGACTTGTATTTACATAGATATTATTTTCATTTTTAGCATTATTATCATCGTTAAGTTCATTAGTACTTATATCATTTGTACTTTCACTCATTTAATAAAACAAGACAATTAACTATTACAAATAAATTTTCTTTGGGAGAAACGATAAGTTCAACCAGAAGACAATTATTAACCAACTTTTTATATAAATATAATTATTCTTTAATCAAAGGAAATCTAATTTTTAAACTAAAGTTGAATAAGAGAAATTTGATAACTCATGCACAAGCCACTAGATGTTGCCAGTTTCGAGGATGGTGTTGACGCAAAGCTAAACTCGGCTAAAGACGTTGTCACTTCAGAAACTGTAATTGTATGATTTTTAGAACTTAAAATAATTTAAGTTTTAATTTGTTTGGTATGAATGCACTACTACGAATTGGACACTTCTCTCATTATACAGATTATTCGCCTATAGATTATCGCAGAGAATCAATTTATTCAGAACTTTAAAAGAAATCGATTTATTTAATGTATTGTTTATATTTATTTATTCTAGATTATAAAAATTTAATGGTATAAAAATAAATATATAAAATAAATAAAAATAGAATTGTTGTTTCGGTCGTATGGAATCTAGGAGCTCCCTGAGGCTCATCCAGCCACAATAAAGTGGGTACCCAATATAACGGGAACAAATCTGGTGGTTGAGCTGATATGGGACAAATCACATCTCCACGGGTTGTAGTGGTACAGGTTAAATGTATTATTTCTTATTTTTTTTTAATTATTTGTTTCCCGAATTCAGACGCCGCTAACATTCCAGTAAATGCCAGGTCAGTGTTCCTTAACCAAGCCTCGGACCTTCCAACCCAAACGCTGTAACCCCGCTCATAGCCCAAGACATCCAATCCTAAATCTCAACCTCCACGTCAGAAAACTCCATCCTCTATCCAAATGAGTCGAATTACCACCACAACATCCAAATCCTGCCCTATCCTATCACGAACCAAAAACACTTCTTTCTATCAACAACTTCTCGGATTCTACTCCCAGCCAACCCTCTTTACACAAATCATTTATCCCAACCTCCGCCCAGATTTATATCCAATATAAAACTAAACCCCATCCGTTACTGAGTAAAGTTAGTATATCTATTTTCTTTAAAGTATTTAAAAAATTGTAAGCCTTAACAATTAACTCGAATCATGTCTAATTGAAGGTTTTGACTATTGTTCCAACTTCGGGTCGATAAAAAAAATTAATAATAATTTATTTATTTTATTTTATTGGTAGATGTTATATTTTTTTAAATATTTAATAACAATAATAATTTAATTTATAAGATATTTGATGATTACATCTCCAAACTTTACACAAAATATATTTCAAGAAATTTAATTGAATTAATATTGCTTATCTTGCATGTGATATTTATGGGCTTTATTTATTTTTGCTTGATATAATTGCCTTCTTGGAGAGCGGAGCGCCGAAAATCCTGGTTAAAATCCCGTTGCTGGCAAGACTTTTATTTAGTCTGCTAGCGGATGGAAATGGATCATATGGGATCTAGAACCCTCCTGTGGGTACCCAAAATAAAGGTTAAATTCTGACGGTGTAACGTGATCTAGGACAAATCACCTTCCTGCACAACCGGTGTCCATGAAGCACTAAAGTCTCTACCTTGTACTGAACCCCAGATCCGTTCACAGGTTGTATTGGTAAAGGCTTTTTTAAAATGTATTTTTGCTGTAAATTAAATTTGTAAGCTGTATTTCAATTAAATTATTTTAATTTTTGATATTACTATTATATATTATACATTGATATTTTATATATTTGATATTCAATTTTTTATTTTAAAGTAAACATTTATGAGGTTCTTAAAAAAAATAACTTACATTTAATTATATACTTTCAACAACAAGAGCCAAATATTTATTACCAAAATAGGTAGAATTTTCTTTTATTTTATTTTTCTAAATTCTTATTTTAAGGCTTGATATTATTATCCATGTAGAAATATAACCAGAACATAGTTATTCTCTAAAGTAGCTTGTTCGAATAACTGAAATTTTTTTCTAGCTTTGATCAAAACTAAGTCAATGAACTAAATCTAAATAATATAAAAAACATCCCCTGGTCTAAATCCGTATCATGCCTCGGTTTAATTCTTGACAGATCCTTAACATTCACAGAGCACATCAACAAGAAAACAGAACAAGCGAAAAAAAAACATCTATAAAATGTTTCTTTATTTTAATAAAAAATCCAGGCTAAGTCCCAAAAACAAACTAATCCTTTACAGTACAGCAATCCGCTCAATGTTCACCTATGCCTCACCTGTCTGGAGTTCAACGTGCGCTACAAATAATAGAAAGTTTGAAAGGGTAAAAACCTATGCATGATAAGTATTAATAATTATTCCCGCTACACGAAAATATCGGCTATGCTCAGAGATCATGAACTTCCCACTGTAAAACAATAAAAAAAAAAAAAAAAACCTTTATTTAGTTTTACATATACAAGCAGCAATAGGTGTAAATACATGTTCCGGACTTCCTTTACATGTTTAAAGAACAGTACTTTTAATTAATTAAAATTGTCTTTTATAATTAAGTTTTACAATAGCAGGAAAAATTTAGAAAAAACCCGCTTGAAAAAAAAAATAAGAGAGAAAGAAAAATGAACCATAATAATAATTGTAATTTATAAATAAATAAAAATAATACTAATAAAGTAAGTAAATATAATAATAATAATAATAATTAAATAGAAAATAAATACACAATTAAAAATAACTATAAAATAAATACAGATAACTAGATTATGATACCTACGAATAGTTATGTTTTGTTATGTTTTTTTCTTATGTTTTTTTATTATGTTTTGTTCTTTTGTGCGTGTACCGTCGTAGTGAATGTTTATCATAGTTACCGATTTCTCGGATTATTGGGTTTTCATGTGTAAAACAATATCTTTCAGCCCAAACAAAAGCATACTTCGAAAAAGCTACAGCTTCCTAAAACCCATTAATCCAAGAAATCGGTAACTATGATAAACATTCGCTACGACGGTACACGCACAAAAGAACAAAACATGTACTTCTCACTTAACAAATCACTATTCGAGGTATCGTAATCTAGTTTAATAGTGTAATCTGTATTTATTTTAAATTGTTTAATTATTTTATATTTATTATTATTATTGTTATGTTTATTTACTTTATTATTATTATTATTATTGTTTTATTTATTTATATATTACAATTATTATTATTGTTCATTTTTATTTTTATTTTTATTTTTTTTAAAGCGGGTTTTTTTCCAAATTTTTCTTGCTATTGTAAAACTTAATTATAAAAGACAACTTTAATTAATTAAAAGCACTGTTCTTTAAACATGTAAAGGAAGTCCGGAACATGTATTTACACACTTATTGCTGCTTGTATGTATAAAATTGTAAATAAAGGTTTTATTTTTTTTTTAATATTATAAACGAGGAAGAAGATTATAAAGATATTTGAAATAATCCTATAAGATTTCGGCTCTTTTTCATGTATCTGTTTGCGTTTCTCCTTGTGGCATGACAATATTGAATAAAACAGTATTAATTAAAATATAATATTCATTTTTATTTTAGAGATGCTTAAAGCGGTCTTTAGTCTGCCCAATCTTAAAGTTCTAATTGGTTCGGTCTTGTGCATATAGAAGAGTGATTATCAGTTTCTTAATTTCTCCCAGACCGTTGTTTTTTCACGTTACTTTGTCTTCACTTCATGAAGGATCTTTTCGTACATTCTCTTAACCGTTTTTTCTTCGCCCATTCCGGGGAAGTGACCCATCCACTTCGTGTTCTGACAAAAGAGGAGATGGTAATATCATCATTATGTAGGTCGTTTAATATTATATAATAATATAATAGAGTTCATATTTTTTAAAAAGCTGTAGGTTCTAGTAACAAACATTTATATAGTGTTATGTTGAAAGCAGTTGTTTTGATTATAAAGGAAGAAAACAGATTTGCATGAAGGTAAACTTCACGTAATCTCCTCCTCACGAATCATATACCCACCATAGAAGCCCCACAAGGTTTCCCACGTGACACAAACGAACGGTAATACCAATAGATTTTTAGAAAATAATTCTGGCGAGAACGGCAAAGAGGTAATTAGACCTGTTCTGTAATCGCGATGAGAAACAAGGCCGACGAATAGGCCTATTTAACAGACCACTGAGGAATAATTAGAGCTTAAAACTCAAATTACATAACTCTAGTTATTAACTCCTCCCTTAATCAGTGGGAGTATGAAACTCATTTCTGGCGACAGTGACGGAACAAATTATGTCTGATCGAGATGGAAACTGAATAAGTCACTCTGTCGCCACCACATACATGTTCATCATATCCATTATTATGTGATGGGACGTTACATCTTTTTATTTATAACATTATTTTATTCATTTTTTATGAATAACTTTCTGCTCTCTGCACATTCTCATTATTCTAAACGCCCGATCCCCATATAGGAAAGGTGTATATAGTAACAAACATTAATACACTATACAGTGTAGTTATAAGATAAAGATCACACGATGGGTTCCTCACCTAGGAAATTATAATATATAATTAAAATATCTGTATTTTTCTTTATAACATTGCTTATAAGGAGTTCACAGCCCCCATTTTTTTTGACAAGGTTACTTCCTGGGTCTGACCAGGTGCATTCACCATAATCCCTCTTACATCTCCTATCCGTATGTATGTAGCTGTAGAATTAACAGATTTTGTCTAATGTTAGAGTTTATTGTCTGTTGATCCCTTAGACATGCAATGTAATTTGTACTTTTACCTAATAAAGTACTATTTAAGATTGACACTTTTTCTACTTCCATAACTGTGTACAAAAAATCTGGAAGAATATCATAAGGACTAATAGATGAACTTCGAAAAAATTGAATATTTGGGTCAAATACAATATAATTGGGGGTAAGATGGTCAAATACAGAAATGGAGGATTCACAGTTAAAGAATGTTACCAACTTCAAAAATCTAGGATTTTTCAAAAAAATATAGAACACCTAAAGGGGCTAGAACATGAAGAACTAGGAAGGAAAAAAAAATCTAGTTGCATTCTCAATTCAATAGTTTGGAGTAATAAGATCCTAAAGAATTTCCATGTTATTGTAGTGGGTACAATGTTATATTGCTGAGAAACATGGAAATTGGGAACGCAGAGCAAAGAAAAACACGTCATGGAAATGAACGTCTTAAGAAGGACGGAGGAATATGCAGGCGTCACAGGATATCCAATACAGTAGTTCGAAGGCACTCATAATATCACTCTTGAAAAAATATCCATCAAGAAATTAGATTGAGTTGGACATCTACTGAGTATGGAAGATAGAAGAATACCAAAATTGACCCCACATAGGTATCCTGAAGGAACAAGAAGTAGAGGTCGACCAACAATCTCATAGATTAACCAAGCTCATGAAGACTAAGGATTAGCCAAATAAAATAGATTTAGAAAAAGTGAAACTAGATCGAAGTGACGCAACTAACAAAATAATGTTTAGAAACAAGGCAGTAAAGTGGATGCAATGCCAGAAACTGCATCAGCGAAGCAAAACGGTTGGAGGAAAGAGAGAGAGAGAGAGAGTGAGAGAGAGAGAGAGATAGAGAGAGAGAGAGAGAGAGAGAGAGAGAGAGAATGTCAGTGTGCTTCGCGTGATCCTCCAGGGTCCATTCAAAATGAAAAGTGATAATATATTGTCATGAATTGATGTAATGCAATGAAAAATATTTCAGTCGTGGTGAATTCAGAGTGGAATCCTATAATTTTCATACAAAAATGGATTATTTCAATGAATATATTTTTTGGGGGGATCGTGAATCGGTTCAGCTGAGAGCAGTATTGTATTTCTGGGTTCAGTGCATGGTAGAGACCTTACTATTTCTAGGTTATGTTCAAGGAGGTGATTTGAGACCACCATCAACCGCTAGGTTTTTGCAATCATGGGTAACCAATTTATAGAGAATAGGTGAGCCCCACGAAGGTCTGTACGGGAACCTCGGAAGTCAGATTTGAACCCAGAACTTTCGGAATAGGATCAGTATTGTGAATACCGATAAAGATTTATAGGCAACTGAATCCTGATTGCTTCCTTAAATTGTATCGACCTTTAAAGGAAGCAGTGGTTGGAATGAGAATGGGATGCAGGTTAATCGGTGAGTTGCCGGCCGGTGATTAGCATGGTGTGGATTCATAGCTTTCAGGATAAGGTGGTGATTTGTGGGGCACCCCTTGATTCAGGGGCACAGATATAGCCTCTAAATCACTCCCGGCTTGATATCGTCCTCTCCCGATACAACATCTAGCATGAATGCTTAGTCCCTCAAGTGGAACCCTACTCAGCTCTATTTCTCTCTTGCAACACTAAAATGAAAGGATAATTTCTGAGAAGGGTTGTTGGGCCTGAGTGTTGAAAATTTGTATTTTTAACGTTCTCTTGACATTTACATTTATATTAGTTTTTAGAATTAATTTTTCAAAAATACCTTCAGTAAAGTGATAACTTTGAAGAAGAGTTATTGATATTTTTATAAATCCTTATTTTTATATTTTGGGAATCCCTAAATTATAAGATAAAAATAAAACAAAGCACTAAATAAATTGTATCTATTAAAAAGAGCATTCATATCCATCAGCATTTTTTCATCCTAACATCAAACAATGTGATAGATATCGAACCTTACATTACTGGCTGAGATCAAAGACAAGAAAGAAGACGAGGGTCGCATGGATGGATTCATCACTTCCATTCCAGCGGCTTTGATTAACAAGCCTGTTAAAGCAAGTTAGCTGGAACCGATTTGTTATGCCAGTTGAAACCAAAGCGGAGCTCATGTTTAATTAGTTATCGCAGTCGGCAGCGTTGGCGCCGCTCAACTGTTCCAAGATTACTCTACGAGTTTACTCGGATATGTGACATTATACTTGCTTTGTGGTATCTGATTCTCTAGACGAAACGATCATAAATATTATAAAGATATTATGAAAGATAATCGGAATGGTTCATTAACGATATCGGTAAGTTAATTAGTTAATCAGTCAACTGGAGGACCAGTGGCTGATTTCAATCAGATGACCGGGCGATGGATATGTCAAATCCCTATGCCATACCTGCAATACCGTTGTTATTAAACGGTGGACGACTTGTAAGAGTCAGATTTATCAATATATGTTTATTGAGTATTGAAAAGATATAATGTGATATACAAGATGTATTGAAGAGATATTCTTATGAACTATGATCGGTTATTACCACAATTGCGTAACTGGAAAAATATTTAGGTCTTACAAAATGTTTGTTTTGTTTTTGTCACATAAAACTATATAAAACCTATTTCCTGATCTGAATTATTTTCTATTAAGTTTTCATTAATCTTATATGCTAAATAAATCTATCTCAAAGAAGCTAATATTTTTTTCATATTTACTGAAGCAATTCCATGGTTAAAAAATCAGTTTATTATAAATACGTTTGAACATAATGTTCAAAGCTCCTACAATGTTGCCTATCTCCTTGGAAATTGTAAGGATACCTTGCACGTGAACGACATTTTTGGAAACCTTTTGTGCGATGTTGTGTAAGAAGGCGGAAAATCAAATTGTGCTCGGCAATAATAAGGGCCAACATGGAACGGGAGATTCTTTCTCATTGCTTTGATTTCCCTCTGTGCTAGTTTCCCTTGCCTTCATTCTCCAGATGATACTGTATCTTTATTTAATCATTTAAATAGATGCTTTATTATGTAATTAATTAAATGGATTTTTTTTCTTTCTTAACCCCTTTGGCTTTTATTAATATTTGAAAAATAACATATTAATATTAATAATGATACATGGTATCTCTTTTACTGCACCAGGTGCATTTTAAGAGAGGATTGTACATTGAATTTTCTGAACATTAATTAGATGTTAGGAGTGGGGTAATCTAGTGATGAGGCTCACTAGTATCTGTATGATTGGAGTTTGTTAGTAGTTTACTCAGTCCATGTTGAGTGTCTGTACATGTGTTTGCCAGCGCTGAGGTCGGCCTGTCATTGTAAGTGCGTTGAATAGTGGGTTCGTGCAGTGTTGGAGGCTATCAAAGAATTTGATATGCCTCCGTGTGATGAAGTCCGTTACCGTCGGGATTCCGAGAGTCTCGTGTATTTTGTCTGATTTCGTCCTTTGTAGAGAAGTGTGCCTTACTATACGCCTCAGTAAACGGTTTTGACATTGTTGGAGCCTTTTTGAAGTTGTTGGATTTAATAGATGATACTGTATATTAATTTAAACATTTAAACTGTATCTTCTCATATCGAGAATATGCAGAATGTGCTGATTTTTCTCATAGCCTCTTCATAGACTATTTTACCTAAGGAATATATAATGTACAACTGAATAAGTAATCTGGAAAAACTTTCTGAGAATTGTAAAATTCGCAGATTGGCTTATTAAATTATGTGTTTTTTAAACTCAGGTTGTCTGGTGATAGGATATCTGGTTTGTCATTCCATACCAAATGCCATTTACTTGTGTTATTAACTTTTTAACTAGACTGTTTATTGTCGCTGCTGAAAAAATGTCGAATGATGGATGTTTCGGTAACTTCCTTTAGAGTAAGTGATTTCGTTTTCTTCTAATTTAGAAGTCATATTCTAACAACTTCAGAATATATTGTTATTGAAGACAGGATTATTTAGCTGTTTGGCATTGTTCAAGAATTTAAAGGTTTGATGAAGAATGTTCTATTCATAATTTCAATGTCCTGAGATGTAGTTAGCAAACCTATTCTTTCATATTTTATTAAATGATAAACATTGCAATCTATCACTATCTTGGAAAGTAATTATCAGTGACGATTGTGCAATTAAGCCAAAAACAAATTAAAATTGACTTACATCAAATAGATTATAATAATACCACTAATATAGAAAAATGCTACCCAATCCAATAGGTCACTTGTTGCTTAAAAAGCAGACATGCGGTAGGTATTTGTATGAAGCTATATGCACTAAGCGTTAATGTGGAAAAGAAGATGGGCCTAGTGCCTAGTGACCAATGGTTTTGAAGGAGACAATGTTAATGTACAGTCCCTGGCCATATTAATGTGACCACCAAGAAAGATTATTTTCTTCTTGTTTTTTTCTAATTTTTTTATATACCTGCGCATGTCTTAATAAATTGCTGTTTTAAGTAATGGCAACACTGTTATAAGTTTTTTAAAGTATTTTTTTTAGTAATGACAGCATTGGTTTTAGAACAGCCATCTTGTTTTACGAGTGACGCCGTGCATAATTTGTGTTTGAAATTTTTTTGGATTTATTGTTTCTTTTTCATTAAATACAAGTCGGATTCGGTAATTTTATTATTGATTTATTATTTGTATCATATATTTTAACTATTTTGATAGTTTTTTTTATCAATATGTAAAATAGAGTGTAAATAGGGTGACATCACAAAATATTAAAAAAAACAAAGATTTATTTTCGAAACTTTTTTTTTCAATTTCATATCATTATCAGATAACTAACTTACCCATAAAACTAATATTTAAACTCGATTTACATCATTACGCATACAAAAAGATAATGCAAACATGTAACAAGAACGAATCTATCCAGTGGTCACATCTATATGGCCAGGGACTGTAGATAAACTTTAGTAAAATAAAGAATTTATGACCTTAGTTCCTCGTATTGAATGATATAAAGAAGCAGATTGTAAAGTTTTAAAAGTGACTGAGAAACAAAGATTTGAAACAATTCATTCCATATTAAAATTTAACACAATTTTAATAACATAATATGCTTGATAACACCACAAAGTTACCTCAATGTCTGTATCACGTTTAATTGAAATATTTCTTTTTTTTTCAGCAGAATATTAGATTAAAATACGAGATCGCTGCATAAAAACAATTTTCCGTTATTGACCTTAACAATATCTTACATTCACACCTTTATTTACACCAATGTACAGAATAAAACAAAGTTAGGTAATAATTAAGAAATGGTTATAAAGTTGAACATGGAATAAATCGGAAACTGTACAAACATCACTACCTATCTATAAAAAATATCTCTCTGTACTTCAAAACTGTCACTTTATTTACTGTTTTTTTACTGGTTTTTACTCCTGCGAATGTCAAAGCTGACACAAGAGATAGTGGAAAGGTACAGGAAAGAAAAGTGTTTACATTTACTTAAAATTTATTACTTTATCGGAAATTTCTTTTCTATTTCCCGTTGAACGATATTTCCATTCTCCTTTATCTCAAACTTCAATATTTGTCATTACTTTAACTCAAACTTCAATATTTGTCATTACTTTATCTCAAACTTCAATATTTGTTATAAGTATGTGATTGTATTTTTTTCTGAAACTCAATTGTCTTTCAAAAATTATTTTATTTCACAACATACATTATCACAAACTAGATCTGGTATGATCGCTGTTACTACTTTTTTGTTTTTTTAATATCCCTGTTAATACGTATTTTCGAAATATAGCTAGGGTCCAAATTCCTACGTTTTTGTTGTGGATTTTGGGTGATTTTGAGAGTTCGAAAATCGGATAAAAGTGCGACAATCAAAGTTTAACTATAATTTTCCTATTTTTATACTTCCTATATTTTCCCTCAATTATGCTGTACTCGATTCCATGGCTTTCCAGCTGCTTGTCGGTCGTCCTCTTCTTCTTTCGTCGAGATCTTCCATGTTCTCTTATTCTTTTTATGTGTCCAAACAAGGTATGATGTTTCTGTTGAATTCTTTATTTCAGATTTTTGTTTGTTTTTGTCATTATTCTATTTGCTTCGTTTCTAGTTTACATTTAATTTATTCCTCAAGGTAGTAGTACCCTTGGCCCAATCCTAGATACAGTTTATACAGCTGACATCCCAACTCATCCTAATACTATCCTTACCACGTATGCTGATGATACATGTGTATTATCAGTCAACACCAATCCAGTCATTGCATCCCAAAGCCTCCAATCCCATATCACTGATCTTGAAGAATGGTGTCAAAACTGGAGAATTAAAATAAATTGTCAAAAATCGCATCAAATCAGTTTTACTTTACATCGTAAACCAATGACTTCCTGCCCTTCAGTATCCTTTAACAATATCCCTCCGGTGCCTGTAGAACAGATCAGATACTTAGGGTTGCACCTTGACAAACGATTAACCTGGAATCCTCATACAAGACTGAAAAGACAAGAAACCGCACGTTTCAGGCTACTTCAACACTTACTAGACAAACGCTCTAAGCTCCCAATTAACTACAAAAGACTCATCTACATGACCATCATACGACCTATTTGGACTTACGGAGTAGAGCTTTGGGGCTCCACTAAGCAATTGAATTCCTCTCGTATCCAATCCCTACAATCCAAAATCCTTCGTAAAATCGTAAATGCTCCTTACTTTGTTAAGAATAAAGTCATCCATAACGACCTTAATGTTCCTTTTGTTGCTGATTTGGCCCGAACCCGGTATCTATCCATTCATAACGAACTTCATTCCCACTCAAACCCTCTAGTTTCAAACCTAGCTTCCTCTTCAATTCCCGATAATCCTCTGAGGCGTCTGAAAAGAAGATGGCCACGTGACCTTCTTAGTTGAACTTTGATTTGAGCACTACCAGTGGGTAGTTTCTCTACTGGTCATTCTCATGTCATGTATCACGTATCCTATTTACTTGTATTATTGTAATACAGTTGTAAATATCAATAAAAAAACATTTAATTTATTAAGCTTAATTTATTTTAGCTAAAGGAATCTTACTTCATTTTATATTTATATCAAACGCTTCTGCTCTTTATACTGTTTACTTATTATGGCTATTAGTATCGATTGTGAACAAATATATTTTTCGTTTTGCGCTATGCGCACGTTGTACGCACTGATTTTGAATGAAACTTGAAACAATTTTTTCACTCTCCTACTGTGTTCTATACTTCATATTCTTTGCGTTTGTGTAAAAATAGCCTGGTGTTTTCTTTTCTTTCTTTTTTGTGGTAATTTTTTAAATATAATATAAATAAAACACGTAGTTCTAAGTGAAATAAACAGATACTTCTCATTATTTTTCTCTATTACCGTTATCCGAGATCAAAATATTCCTTTGAATTTCTGTTCTATTGATGATCACGAAGAAGCTCAAAAGTGCAGTTGATGGCTACGCCAAAACCTAAATAAGGAAGATTACAATAATAGAACTATCCATCATTATTAAAGTTAAGAAAAGGAACTGCAGGATAAAAAAAATTCTTTTGAAGTTTGAATTTCAAATTATGAAAGGGATTCTCGCCTAAGTGCTATTGAAAAAGAACGGAGAGAGGAGAAAAGTCTGACTGGAATAGAAATAAATTGAAAACAAGTCTTTTAAAGGAGTTGAAAGAGGAGGTTGCAAAAGTTTCTTATGCTCTTTCCTTATAGAAGACCAGCTTTAATTAGTTTAAAGAAGATTCGTTGATCGTATTTCTTTCCGTAATAATAATTAGTTAATTGGCAATTAAAAGTGCTGAGGTGTTAGGCCCACTTTAACGGTATCTGCTAACACCTCGCTACGCCATTGTTTTAGCCTTCATTAGCGATATCTAATCAAGATTCGATTATCGCTGGTTAATATAATTGTTTCGAATTTCAATTTTGTTCCCTTCTATATCCTATTTGCAACAAAAGGCCGTTTCCTAATGCGTCGGTTGAAATCTGATTAAGTTAAATTTACATTATACAATACAATATGTTTTTATAAAAAAAAAATCTATAATAAAAAATAATTTTTCGTATATTTATCGAATGACTTTTAAACTGAAGTTAATAACAGAACAAATTTTATAGCTCATAAAACTTCAAGAAAGAAATTTTCCCAGATTTTCCAATAATTTTATAAAATTATTAAAATATTTTGAAGAAGATCTGTTCTTACAGCATACCTTTCCTAATTAATCGAAGATGGAATATTTTTAATTAACAACAATAGGTGTTCAAAATGTGTCTATTGACAAATATTTGTACTATATTTATTTAATATGAAAATAGTAAATCTATATTGCCCAGTTACAGTCCTATTGACAGAAAAAAGTGATATATTTGTTGCAACCATGACAACCTTAGAACAGAAAGAGTTGGTTCTCCTGTTTCAAAATATAACTCAAATATTTATTGACAAATATTATTGAGCATTCAATAATACTCAAACTTACTATATAGATTTTGATTATGAGAACCTATGTTGAACTTAACGTCTTGGGTACAGTACATGGTAACAGACGAAATGATTTATCTGCCTCAGATGGAGTATTATGCCGTTATATAAGTTATATATTTATCACACACCGGGAATATTTTTGCATGTGATTGAGAGATCAAATTTTGGTTTTAAAATTATAAGAAGATATCTGAACCTCAAAAAATGTTTCGATTATTTAACTAAATTGAATTCTCGAGGTTTAATAATGCACACTGGTACTGTGACCGGTACAGCAGACTGTTCGGGCCTGCTACAGAGCTGTTATAAATCACAGATCCTCTCAATCAAATCACAATTAATCACAGTGGCTATCCCAATCTATCAAAGAAGCTGCTATCCCTTCGATCACACCCCCGCCAGCGAACCCTTTTTCACCCACTTTTGATGTATTAGCCTGGCTAAAGATTTTATCTCTACATGCATCTCAATGCTTCGTCGGCATTCGTCTTTCTCGGGGTGTTGTACAAGGGACAGTGTTGAGACAATAACGAGGAAAAAATAGTCGGAGACAAAGTGCAATCCCATATCATTTTTTTTTCAATTTGTTTATTTGATGATATGGCATGAAATTTATTACTTTTCGTACCGCCAATAACTACAAATAAAAAAAAAGAACAATAAGAAAAAAGTTACGGAACTGACCAAGGTTTAGTTTATTTACGTACAGTTGACTAATGGTAGAGGACTCTCCATGATGTAACTTTATAGCTTATTGACTACTCTCTTTCTATAATCTAACCACATCATCTTCACTTCACTCAAGAACCTCACTCTTTGTTTCTCTCTCTAATTTATCCTATACCTTAGAGCTGGTATATATACATTTAAAAGAAGAGTGGAGGTCAAGGAAGTCTGACATCAAGTAATGTATGGAATTTTCTGGGTTACAAATCCATTTTATTAACAAATTATTTGAGGTCATTGTCAGCATCTAATTATAAATATATACATTATTATATACATCATCACTATCGAAACTCCACTGATAGAAACTAAGAAATTATAATATACTGATTGATTTGATGACGACATATATGCCAGAAGAGGGGTCAGGCAGGGAGAATGGCTTAGTCCACTTCTATTTGTGTTTTCGATAGATGAGATTCAAAAAATTTAAAGGTGCTAAACGGTTTGGACTACAATAGATACATTGAATAAGCGGACTGCTATTATAAAATTACTTTTATATGTCCAAATCGCAGACTCAAAAGAAAAGTTGCAACATGTTCTAGTGGAATGGGAAGCAGCACTGCTTTAGAAAGAAATGTCCATCAATGACTCGTAAAGGAAGGTCACTAACAATCTGTCGATGAAAATGTTGAGCTGATATGTAACAGGAAGGTCCTAGAGGTAGTACCTGAGTCCAATCACTTGGGAACTATTAAGGATAGGTCTGGAAGGATTGATCAAGAAATAACAAAGTGGATGGACAAAAATGGTTGGATTTTTTCACAGCGATCCAGGGCTACTACAAGATCAATAATAGCTTAATAGAACACCTTGAGGTAAGGAGAGATGCTAAGATCCACACATATTAGGCTATCCTTACATGTAACGAGAAGAGCTTATATTCGACAGGCATATCGGCAGGAAATCACAGAAATGAAGTACTTACACAGAGCAGCGGGAAAGACAGGATAAGAATGAGTCATCAGAGTGGATTTAGATGAGCAGAAATAAAGCAGCTGAAAAGTGAACTAGAAAATTGGAAGAGCTGGTTCGAATTTTGCTAATAATGGTTTGAGGAGGAAGAGAAAAGAGAAGATGTTTCATACTTTTGTTTTTGTACAAGAATAGTACACGGTAACGTTATTTTCGAGGTAATTAATAATCATGAGTAACGATGAAAAGCACTTTTTTACTGCATTAAGGATTTGCAAATTTTGTCGCTTTGTATACAAGGAATAGATTACAAAGACTATTACAAAAGTTAATCTCGAGAAATCACTTCCAATGATAGAAAATTAAAAACTTTATCCTTGTAAAGATGTAATGAGAATACAAGATACCTCGGTAACTTTGTCATTTTTATTAAGTTAGGAGAAAACTTTCGGAAAGAAAAGTTTGCAGTTAATCACTGCTTAGCAAGTGATCAAAAATTAACCTAACAACTACGAACTATACGGATTTCACTGCAATTTACAGAATAAACTATAAATGTACTGTAGCCGCCTCTCCATCACTCTCTCTCTCTCTCTCTCTCTCTCTCTCTCTTTCTCTCTCCCTCTCTCTCTCTCTCTGTACATGTGTGTGTCTGTGTGTGTATATATATTATAGAATATTTTTATTTTTGGACCAGATTCCATAATAATAAGAGGTATGTATAATATTTTATAAATATATATCTAGATAAGACTACATTATTATAATACACGTACATAAAAGAGTTTGTCCTGACTGAAAAGACCATTACAGAGCCAAAACGAGATAAGCTGCAGACTTGAAATTCGGACAGTAGGTACATTTTATAAGGCCACCGCGCACTAAGAAAGTATTTTTTCAAATTCGTCCCCTAAGAGAGTAAAATGGGTGACAAACGTTTGTAAGAAAAAAAACAACTTAATTTTTAGAGCGAGCATCATGATATTTGGGATGTAGTTTCGACATTAAAAATAAAGAAATACGAGTTTTTTTTATTTTTTGAAAATCGACCCGTAAACGAGTAAAATATAAAAGTCGTCCCTTGACTCTAAACTTAGTTTTATTCTATTACTTTCTTGAAATAATTGAATAAACTCTATGTTCACAAAATGGCTACTCAACGAATTTTGAATAACAAATGTTAGGAATGTTTAATCTATCACCTAGATACGTTAAATTACGATGAGATAAATTTTGTTATTCTGTAAACGCTGAAAAGGCTAAAAATTATATAATTTTAAATATACACTCTAAAGGTCGCCCTCTTAACTCCAAAATTAGTTTTCTTCTATAACTTACTAAGATATATTCCAAAATCTTGGAAAAGAAGATAAGAATGCGAGTCCAAGGAATGCTCCGAGAGGAACAATACTGCTTTCGGGAAAATTGGAGTACCTCATTTTTGCAATGTCTCTCGTCCTCGTCCTCTTCCTTAGGAACATAGTTTCTTATTCTCTTAGGCCATCGATTTTCTGACATTCTCATTGCATGGCCCTACCAGCTCAGCTTTTTGGTCTCAATAGTGTACAAGATATTGTGGGGTTCCTGTACTTTTTCTCTGATCACGTGATTGGGGTGTGCTGGATTTTAGATGTACCACAACTACGTCTCCAGAAGTCCATCTCCATCGCTAGGAGTTTTTTTTCCAAGTTGGTAGTAATGGCCCATGTTTCTGAGCCATATAATGCCACACTTTTGACTAAGGAGTGGTAAAGTCTTTTCTTCGTAGAAATTTGAGCTTCCTTACTCCATAATATAGAATTTAATGTTCTTATTGTCTTTCTTCCTTTAGTGACCTTTTCCATTATGTCAAGATCGCAGCTAGTTCTAGTGGAGAGCCACCTGCCAAAATATTTAAAATTTTCACTTTGGGTAAGACTCCAATTTTCTAGTGTGGGGGAAGCCTAATCCCTATTTAAAGCTAATATTCTGTATTTTTATTGCTAATTTTTTGGCCTCCCAATTTGTATGCTTCTAACAGTTGTCATATCATATAGGAAGCATCCTCTTCATCATTGGCTATTACCACTTGGTCATCGGCAAACTCAAGATTATAACGGCATTCATTTCCTACCATGATTCCCATCTACTGACATTTCCTTTTCCATTCACAGAGTACACTTTCAATATATAAACTGAAAATTGTAGGGGTTAAGGGGCAACCCTGTTTAAGACCTTTGTTCAGTTCAAATTCTTTTAATAAACCATTTTACCCTTTATGGAGTTAACTAATAATAGGGAATGAAAGATTGTATGGAAATGTGTATGTTTTATGTGCTTAGGTGGGGAAATATGCCTAAGGGTGCACCTACATTGGATCCGATCCGATACGACGCGATCCTATTTTATCATATACGATGGTGGGCTGAAAAATCAATTTAGGGGAGGACCTGCACAGGATCAGATCCGACGCGATTCTATTCTCTTCAATCCGATAATAGTCACTGCCTTCTGAATATAATAGTATTAATTTTTTTCTTTTATTTCTTAGATTTTATATACATTATTGTAAATTATAAATATATTAAAATAATTTATATACAATGTTAATTTTATATCTTTAAAGAACCAAATGTTATAAAAAAAAGGTAATATTACTTACTATATTAGAATATTTTTGTCTTGCTGTTTCACTATGAATAAATAATTCAGTTGTTTTTCAATTTAAAAAAATCGAATTTATTTTTTTATATATTCACGTTTTATATAATGTTTTAATTTATTTATGGAATAGTAGTGATGATTTTAAATGTATTTGGTTTGTAATTAAATTAACGATTGCAATTATATAAAATATAATTCTAGCCGAAGCGATTGCATCCGACGGGTTATACTTACGTATTTGAAACCATCCCATTATATCAGATCTCAACCTCTGTTTACTTTACATCAACTACAGTATTTTTTGTCGGTATTTGCTTGATTATGGTTCTTTAATTGATCTTCTACTGGCTGCTACCTTTTTTCAAAGGATTTAATGTGAACATATTGAACAAGGCGAGTGTAATTATTTTTATAATACTGTTATTTTGTTTATTGTTACTATTCAAAGACAATCCCAATTCATGAATAGTTTTAAACTTTTCTTCATTCACAATTGTCATCAAATATGATGATTAAATATGTCACAGGGTGACAGGAATCATTAATTATTCTTTCTCATACTTTAGTTATGAGAATAATATTTAAAATAAATGAATATGGTTTAAGTGATAAGTTTAAGTGATTGTTATTATAAACTTTGATAGAATTAACAATAATTTTTTGTAAGATTGCCCCCTCTCATATAATTTAGCATGAACTAAGCCAAGCCAGTGTATTAACTATTAAAATGAGGTGAACATTAGCTTTACTAATACAACGCCCATATTATGCAATTACATTTGAAATAATCCATTATGGAACTAGAAATAGTATTAATTTAAATCTTTATTATTATATGCAGAACTATTCCACAATAGTGTTTAGAATAAATTTGCCTCAGATTAAATAAATAATTTTAAACTGGACAGAAATAATAAATATCAATATTTAGCTTCTTTTGAAAAATGTTACAAATGTAAAAAGTTCTACTTTTTGATAAATACCCAATAGATTTATGATGGAATGCTTAAAATTAATTTTTATTTATTATTATGTCCATGTGTATCTCAATTCAATGCGTAAACGAGTAAAATATGCGAAATCATAATATGTTAAGTTAGAGATGTAAAGATAAATAAGCAAGCTTAACTTTTTAATATTTAATATTTTAGTATAATAATAATTGTATTCAAAGTTTTGCAAAATCAAAACCCAGAGATTACAGTTTTGGATTGTACATGGTTGATTTTAATAGAAAACTTATCGATAGTTCTGTAATTATGCCATTTTATATATAATAGTACGGTCTATTAAAATCTATCAACAAAGGGAAAAGCATTGGTAGTCTGGCTGAATTCACCATTGCTTTAAGTAATTTTTTATAATATGGAGTTCATTTATGGAATTGAAAATTCACTCTCGGTTTAAACTCAACATAATTTCTATTTCAAACCAATGCGGACGAAGTCGTGGGAAAAACTTAGTAATAAAATATTTACATAATAACGTGAAAATACATATAAACTAAAACCTACTTGAAACTTTAGAAGAATTATTGAAGAATATTTACAGTAATTCATCAATCTAATCTGATAAATATGAGCTATTAATTATTACTGATTAAGGAGCTTCTTTTTGTGAAATTTAATTTATTAATTTATAATTTAATTTAATTTATGTGGATAAGGAAGACGCACGATAGACTATATATATATATATATATATATATATATATATATATATATATATATATATATATATATAATGATTCTTAGGGACGACAGAAATCAATTGAAACAAGGTTGTGTTGCTCTGTAAAACAAAGTTTATTTTCTTTTAATTGATAATTAGTTTACAGGTTTATAAATAAAATCTAAATTCATACCTGTAAAACAAAGAAACGACATTCAATGTTATGTATACCAAATCGTTTTCGTTAAACTCGTGATCCTTTCGGTGCTTGTCGAATAGTTGTTTGTAGTACGTGTGTGATTTTATTGTATTGCGAAGCGCTTTCTCTTTATCCTTAATCCAATCTCTGTTTATTATGTCTCGTTTCAATTCATTTTAAAGTCTGTACCATCAAGCAAGTAAGGGGGGGGTGAAACCGGTAACGGAATGTTCTGTGCTGTTGTATTTATCTATGCACACTCGAGCTATTGTTGTCCATGCCGTTTTTTGTGTTCGTTCGTTTAATTTACATCTTATTTTGTTCACGATGGTTTGGTTTAGGCATTCATTTAGACCATTCGAAAATGGTGAGTTTACTGCTGTGAAAATTATAGGAATTTTTTTGCTTTTTAAATTTTTTTTAAATTCTTGGGAGTTTATACCTGGATATTGGTCACTAAGGATTGTACCGATTTCACTTGTTTCTATCACTTCATTTACTAGTTTTATGAAGTCCGTTGCATTTTGTGTTTTTGAAGTATGTATGAAAGCATACCTTGTGTAGTGGTCGACCAACAGATGTAAGTATTTCTTCGTCGATCTTGAGCCTCCAAAACCCCCTATCGTATCTATCGACATTATTTCGAAGGGCTTTGTTGCTGGACCTAAGTGGGACATGAGGCCGAATTTTGTTGTTCCTCTAGATTTGTTTTTAATACATACCTCACAATTGCCTCAGATATTTTTGATATTTTTTGTTAGGTTTTTTACTGTATACCATGGGCCTATTTTCTTTTGCATTTGTTTTATGCCAATGTGACACATATCTTTATGTACATTATGTATGAATTTTATACTAAATTCCTCAGATAGTAAAATTTTTTCTTTATTTTTTTATTTTTTTATAGTAGACGTTGTTTTTTTTTGTTAAACCTGTTTTATTTTGTAGTTCTTGATTTTCTGATTGGTCTTGAATGATATCTGATAATTTTATTAGATTAACAATTTTTAATTGTTCTTTTTTTTAATTGTTTTTTTTTTAATTGATGCCAGTACTGGGTTCCTGCTCAAACAGTCTGCCTCTAAATTGTATTTACCTGGAGCATATTTTATATTAAAATCATATTGCGACAAATAATAAGTTAGGTCTCCTAGCTCTTCATCTGGTCTGGCTTTTATATTCATGTTTTCCAATGGTTTATGGTCTGAGTATACCGTGAATGACTTCCCAATCAACCAATATTACCAGTATCTTATGGCTTCTTTAATAGCCAGACATTCCAGATATATCGCTTTTTTTTTCTTTTGTGCTTCGTTTAGTTTTTTTGAGAAGTATGCTACTGGTTTTTGTGTTCCGTTTTCTTGTATTTGTTTTAATACTGCATCTAATCCTTCTATTGATGCATCGGTGTATATTACTATTGGTAGATTTTTGCCGTAGATTTCTAGTATAGGTTGTGAGCATAGTAGTTGTTTGATTTTTTCGAACGATTCTTGACATTTTATTGACCATGAAAATTGTACATTTTTCCTGAGTAAATTGTGTAAAGGATCTAAAATTATTGCACAGTTTGGAATATATTCGTGATAGAAATTTATCTTCCCGAGGAATTGTCGTACGATTTTTTGAGTCTTAGGTATTGGAAATTTTTTTACTGATATTAAATTATCTTTTATTGGTCTGATCGTATTATTTTCTATTATATGGCCCAGGCACTGTGCAGACTCTGCTGCAAATTTGCATTTTGTAAATTTTAGCCTGAATCCTTCTTTTTTTATTGCGTCTAATAGTAATTCTATATGTTTCACATGTTCCTCAAATGATTTCGAAAATATTAGTAAATCATCTATAAAATTTACTACAAATTGAGTTAATTTATTTTTTCTTAATATATTGCTCAAGATTCTTTGAAAGATTGCTGGAGCTGTTTTCAGCCCAAAAGGTAAGCATGTCCATTGATAATGACCTTCTTGTGTAACAAAACTTGTTTTGTGTCTGTCTTCAACACGCAAAGGGATAGACCAGAATGCAGAGTTTATGTCTAATGTAGTAAAAAATTTACAGTTTCTTGTTTTTATCATTGAGTCGTCAATTAATGGAAATGGTTGTGCTTGAGGTATTACTATTTTATTTATGTCCCTGAAGTCTATGCATAATCTGCTTCTTTTATTTTCACCTTTTTTAAACGCTAGTGTTACAGGTGCTGCGAAAGGGCTGTACGATTCTTCAATGAGTTTTTTATCTAATAGTTTTGTTACTTGTTCCTCTATTTCTTTTCTGTCTTCTAGGCTGCATTTGTAAGGCCTCTTGCTACAATATTTATCTACCAATAAATCTATACGTGCTTCATATTTTTTTACTGTACCTACGTCATACTTATCTTTTGCAAACACTGATTTGTAAGTATCTATTGTTTTGTTTATTTCATATTTTTGATTATCTGATAAGTGATCCATATTTGCTATAAAATTCTCTTCTTTTATGTGCTCGTTAAAATTTACTAAATTTTTTTTTTCATCAGCATTTTCCTCGTTTTGTTGAAAAATCTTGAGGTTTTCATCCTGGATTAATTTAAATTCTTTTATTGTGTCTAATCCAATTAGGAAATCGTATTTAAAATATTCGTTATCTATTATGTGGACATCCATATTTTTTTCCATGTTGAATATTTTTAATTTTAGAGTCGTCAAACCGTTTGTTTTTTGGACACCATTAATTATTATTAAACTTGCATTATTACCTTTACTATTATTTTATTTTTTATTTTTTATGTTTATGAATTTCGAGTTTATTAATGATCCTGATTCGTAAATTCCCCAAAGATCTATTTTGTTTTCTATAGTTAGTTTGACTTTTATTAATGGAGTCATTACTCGTTTTTTTGGTCTGACTCGTTCAATTCGGATTCTATTACTGAATTGTTTACGTGCCTAATATTTTTTGTACCTTTATCATTTTTTTCATTGAACCAGCAAGCGTGGAATCGTCTCCCCTTATTTAATTTTTCGCAGGTTGTGCATGGTGTTTTATTTTTATCTTCCGCGTTTGTACTGGTTTTTTTATTAAAAGAATTTTTACTCACCATATGTTCATATTCGTTCAACTCGTTGAATAAATCTGAAGTTTCTCTTATCATTTCTCTATCAATTCTGTTTAAAATGAATTCCGGAAGTCCTGTTGCAACAAGATCGATGAGAGTTCCCTTATATATTGTTTGTCGCATATCTAGTAAAAGTTTTTCTTTCCTTATTGCATAATCTATTAAAAGTCCTTCTTTGTATTTGAAATGTAGTGCATAGGTAACTGGGTTCCAGCCTTTTGTGGCGAATGTTTCAGAGAAGTTCTTTTTCCATTCATCCCATGTCCCATGCACTTATTTGCAATGTTACTTTTGTAGACATTAAGCTGAACCAATCTTTGCAGGAGCCTTCCATGAAGAATCGGAGTACTTCAATTTTTTGTGAGTCTTCATTTATATCAAATCGATTGCATTCTTGTTCAAAAATTTCCATCCATCGGCTTGGGTTTGGATTTTTACTTGTGAATCTGTCGATAATGAATTTCTCTGTTGTGTGTTTTAAATTGCTGGGTCGTGGATTTTCAATTAATGTTTTAAGTAGTCTGTTTAAAGTATTTACGTCTGCATGTTCAGCAGTTATATTTTCTGTTTTAATATTTTCTAGGTATACGTCATGAAATTGTAAATTTTCTTCTTCATCTACATAAGTTTCTTTGATTTCCTTTGTCAATTTTATCCAGATATTACGCTCTTGGTGCCTTTTTTCAACGAATTTTTTACCTTCTTAAAAGCGTTAGTGGCGATTAATTGTTCATGGAGGTTTGCATTTTGCAATTCTTCTGGGATTTTGAAAATTCTATCATCCTCGGTAGTTATCGAGGTTATGCCAATTACATTACTTTTTCCGTATGTTGTTGGGATTACTTTGAAACAGAATTGTAGCTTTTCCATCTTATAATTTTCTTATAACCCTTGTAATTTAAACGGGAATGTCGTTTTGTAATGATTCTTAGGGACGTCAGAAATCAATTGAAACAAGGTTGTGCTGCTCTGTAAAACAAAGTTTATTTTCTTTTAATTGATAATTAGTTTACGGGTTTACAAATAAAATCTAAATTCATACCTGTAAAACAAAGAAACGACATTCAATGTTTGTTCTCCTGTCGATTCTGTTTCTTTTATAATAACAAATAAAAAAAAAAAACACTTCGAGCTTTTCACTGCTTGGCTAACACACTCGTAACCTCCCTGCTGATAAACTCCCTTCTCTTCAACATCTGCCTTATCTACGTTGGCGCGGCGCGCTAATTCAAATTAAAGAAATACATTTTCTTTACATATATATGTATATATATATATATATATATATATATATATATATAGGAATTCCAATATGGCGGACTGTGTAGCACTACTTAATTTTGCAGTAGAACTTTTAAAACCAATAGGTGAGTTTGTGACCTTAAAGAAGGAATTGAAACAGCAGTTGTTTCAAGGATTAGCGGTTATTCAGCAGGTACAGGAAAAATTAAACGAAGAAAGAAGACAGGGACATGCTGAAATTCCAGTTAGGGCATCTACATCTGAGGTTAGTACAGTTCCAAGTTATTCTGAAATAGTTAACAGAAAAATCAATAAAACTAAAACTGTACACAAAATTGTAATTAAAAATAAATTAGAAAATAGTTCCCCCGATAACACAAAACATTTCTTTAAAGAATTAATCAACCCAAGGGAAATGAAGGTTGGAATTTCTAACATTAAAACCATACATAAAGGTTTATTAATTGATATTAATAGAATCGGACAGTAAATCCGATATAGAAAAGATCCAAAATAAACTTTCGTGCTCAAATTCCAATTTGGAATCTTACGTAGCTAAAAAGAATATGCCAAAAATCATAATTAAAAATATTCCTGAGGAGGCTATTAAAGATAACCTCGCGGCCACGTTGTTGCAACAAAACGAGTGGAACGTGTAGTTGGAAGAGGTTAGGGTGCTATTCATCACCAGACCGAGAGAAGGCTCCAAGCGGCGAAATGCGGTACTACAAGTCAGCCCGCGATTGAGGAGGTTACTTCTAGAAGGGAGAATAAAGTTGTGGTATGCTATCTGCTATGGCGAAGACTTTATCAGCGTCCGTCGATGTATGAAATGCAGCCGATATAACCATGGGAAGGACGTCTGCGGAGGAAAGCTAACCTGCCCCATTTGCTGTGGTGAGCACGAAATGAAAGAGTGCCCCAACAAGGAGAATAATGAACAGTATAGGTGTATAAATTGTATAAATTACAACAGCCATTGTAAACCACAATTAAGAGTTGAGGTTAACCACACTGCTTTCAGTCCGGTATGTAAATCTTATAAAAATGTTATTGATAACCTTAACACCGAATATTAGGTGGGATAATGTCTTTTTAATTGTTACTGATTGTTAATTCAGGAACTTATAATGATTCTGTTATAAACCTATTACAACTTAACCTAAAGCATTCATCGAGATCTACATCATCGATAATCGATTATCTCAGTTATAAACACATAGATATAGCACTATTTCAAGAACCATATGTTTATAATAAACAATCACACCAATCATATGGTAATTATACCACCTATATAGGAGGTTGCATTCCACGTACCCTTGCTCTTATCAACAATCGTATGATAGATGCTATTTTACATACCGATTGCAGCGATAGGGATTGTATAGTGTTAGAATTATCAGTATATAAATTTAATTTGGTTATCGTGAATGCTTATTTAGACATAACACGGGACATAGATGATGAAATTAATAAATTACAGTTAATAATTGATAAATTTGGTCATAAAAAAATTTTAATAGCAGTCGATAGTAATTGCAGGTCTACATTATGATTTGACAGACACACTAACAGACGAGGACGAAAATTGGAGAATTTTATAATAATAAATAATCTTAATATTGTTAACCAAAATCAGAATTTACCGACATTTGACGGACCTAGAGGACAAAGTAATATTGATTTGACTTTGACTAGTTTATCTTTAATGCAGAACATTTATAACTGGAAAATCAGGACAGAAGAGAACTTTTCGGATCACTTGACATTGACTTACACTATTAATACCTACGTACGAAGACGAATACATCACTATTCTAAATTTAGATTTAACACCGACAGAGCTAATTGGAAATATTTCGGTAATATACTTAAATTAGAAACAGAAAAAATATTTCCAGTAACAGGTGATATCGATATTGGCATGAAAGATATGTTAAACATTGACAATATCCAATTAGTTTTAGCAAAGTTCTCCTCGTGTCTGAATAAAGCATGTAAAAAATCTTTTAAAACTCGAGGTGGCAATTTTAAATCAACTAGGATTCATATGCCTAAGCCCTGGTGGAATGACGAACTCACGCAATACAGGAAAGAAACTAACCGACTACGAAAGATTTACCAAAAGACTAAGGACGACAATGACTTACGTACTGCTAGGAAGAATCAATACCTTGAAATTAGAAGGCAATATGTGAGGCTCATCAGGCGGAGCAAACTGACTTCTTGGAGAGATTACTGTACTAACATTGACCCTACGAACCCTTGGAAATGGCCTTACAAGTATGCTGCTGACAAACTACGTGACAAATACACTCTAAAGACGGTTCAGAAAGAAGATGGGACATATACAACTAACATTATTGACACATATCAATATATTCTTGAAAACTTCATTAGAACTGACTTGATAAGTACAGATTCACCGTATCACACAGAAATTAGACAGTCGATTATATCTCACGGAGTAACACAAGATGATCTACCTCTTACAGATTCCGAAATAGCTGATACGATTTATAACTTAAAAACAAGGAAAACTCCAGGATTAGACGGCATAACCACCGAAATATTTCAATATACTTTTAAAATATTTCCCAACTTTCTCACTAAGTTGTACAAAGAGTGTTTCTCTAATGGAATCTTTCCAACAGAGTGGAAGAAATCTGAACTTATATTGTTTCCTAAGCCAGGACGAAAAGATAATAGTATATCAGCCATACGACCGATATCACTACTTCCGACGGGAGGCAAAGTTCTCGAGAAATTAATAAATCGAAGATTGTCACATTATCTGTATACAAATGATCACATACATAAAAATCAGTTTGGTTTCACCCCCCAAACTTCTACGGTAGATGCACTAAAAAATGCAACTGATTTTACTCAATATGGCTTGAGTAGAAAACTACATGTTGTTCTAATATCTATTGATATTAAGGGAGCGTTTGACAATGCCTGGTTGCCATCAATTCTACATACCTTACAGACAATGGACTGTCCACGGAACATTTACAAATCGATTTCAGACTATTTCAAAGACAGAGAAGCTTGTATTGTAACATCTCATTGTCAATTACGAAAAACACAGACTCTAGGAACTCCGCAGGGGTCCGCACTATCTCTGTTATTGTGGAATTTAATCGTAAATGGATTATTAATGAGAGAATATCTGGAGAGCGTGGTTGTGCAGGCATTTGCGGATGACATAATTTTACTTACACAAGCTGACAATGCTGGCAAAAAATTGACAGCAGGGCACACGAAAACAAACTAACTTTCAATACTATAAAATCTACATACATGATTTTCACCAGATCAAGGAATTCACCAACTTTACAGGTAAAAATTCAAGGACAGCTTCTACAACAAACAAATAAACTAAAATATTTAGGAGTAACATTTGACCCAAAATTAAGATGGAACGTACATATTGAATTACTGGAGACTAAACTACTGAGACTTACCAACAACTTAACGATAGCAGCTAGGAATACATGGGGACTAAAAACTGAAGCATTAAGGATACTGTACAAAGGAGCCATATTACCAATACTAACGTACGCTATTAACATCTGGCACACAGGACTGCAGAGAAAATATAATCTACGGAAACTTCGACTTGTACAGAGATTGATGGCAATCAAAATGGTAAAAGGTTTCAAGACATTATCTTATGAGGCAGCCTGTGTACTTACAAAACTAATTCCCATCGACTTGATCGCTCAACAGTACACTACATTATATACCTTACTTCGGACTAACCAAGACTGTGACGGGATACTTGCCGATGACGTTGAACGACCTATTAACTATAAAAATTGGAAGCATCCTGCACATTTCCTAGAAATCAAACAACTTACAAAAGAAGATTATGCTGAAGCAGAAATTTATACAGACGTTAGCAAAGATTGCGGAAATGTGGGATGTGCAGCGGTATTGTTTGAAGACGGTGTACTGACTGATGTAAAGAAATACAGACTTGGACCTAATTGTACAAACAATCAAGCTGAACAATACGCTATACTGAAAACACTAGAATATATACAGACATTTAATTTCCGCAGGACATCTATTTGCATACTAACTGACAGCCAAAGTACGTTATACAAACTCATTAATCGCAAAATTCATGAACCGCTGATTGAAGAAACCAGACTTACTTTACTCCACTTACAAAAAGCAGGATACAACATCAACTTCAGGTGGGTGAGAGGGCACTCTGGCAACGTCAGTAACGAATTAGCTGACAAGGCTGCTAAGTCAGCTGCCAAAGACGGCTCACTTTCAATACTCTACAGTAAATTGACTAAGACTTACTTGAAACACAGACAAACAGTTACAAATATGGATCAGTGGCAAAACACATGGGATACGACAACTAAAGGACAACATCTTAAACAATACATAAATGACTTGCATGAATATTTTAGGAATAACAAAGTAACAACTGATTCTACACAAATGCTGACAGGACATGGATCCACAAAATCCTACTTGTATAAATTTAAACTTACAGACAATAAGACATGCCCTTGTGACTTTGCTATCGAACAAACTTACTTACACTTAATATATGAATGCAGACTAACCGAAGAACCAAGGACTACACTTATCAAACATGTGACGCAGAAGGACAGCTGGCCAATCAGTGTTTAGGACTTGTACTGGAAGTATTTTCAGCAATTCAAAATGTTTGCTAGAGCAGTGTGGTTAATCATCACTACACGAAATCAATATTATAGGTGAACAAGAATGTAATTGTAATTTTGTGTTTTTTTCCTAATTCTTTTTTATTTTATTTGTTCAAATGGCTTAATATTTACTATGAACAATATTTTTATGTTTAAGTTTTGTTTTTTTAATGATGTATTTTCAATTTAGCCTTTAGCTTTGTATATAAATAATTAAAAAAAAAAAAAAAAAAATGTAAACAACATGTAAGTACAATTGTATGTAATGTACTATAAATGTACGGAACATGCAGAACAATAAACGTCCTTCGCGTAGGGGTACTGCGTGAAGGGAAAAAAAAAATATATATATATATATATATATATATATATATATATATATATATATATATATATATATATATATGTATAGTTGGATACAATTATAAACCCATATTAGTTTATGGCATTAAGAGTTACCTCCACTGGAATCGATACTTTTATGGCAGTCTCACATTATTGATATCTATTTGTACAAAAATACATAAGGATTATGTAATGACGCTTTAGTTTTTAAAAATGATAATTTAAACTGATTTCACAGAATTAATTATGTTCTGTGATACAATTAAATTCAATATCTTTTCGTTTTTATGATTTTGTAGTTGAAATTTAATTTACTAAATCATTTTAATATTCGATTTATTAGATGTAAATGTATAATGAACACAAACAAATATATATCAGCAGAATTCTATATATTCCGAGCAATATTGTTAGTATATTTTTACATAAATGCAAGTTCTTAAATTAGATGTAGAACCCATACATTTTTTAAGGATTCTCATTATACTGCAAATTTACTATTTACTTGATGAAAGAATATTATTATTTATGACATTACAATTAAAAAAAAATAATATAATCATAAATTGAATAAAACTTTAAGTTTTAGATCGTTATTAGTCTCGTACGCACTTGAAAGAACTCCATTGTGAAAGGGAATGGGCTTATTTAGACTAATGGATTTACAAGATCAAGGATACTTACCACTTAAAAAGTTTGAATGGTAAAAGTTTCAAGTTGGGAATGCCTTGTACAGGTTTATATTTTGTACTGCATATCTGTAAATCGGTCGAAACTTCGTTAGACATTATATTTATTACATTTTGCTGATATATATTAACCAGTGGAAGTAGTCGCGCTTATAAAAGTAGACGCGGAAATATAGAAGGTAAAAAGAAATAAATCTAAAAAAAAAAAATGATGATAGTATATATCTACAGAAAATATGTTGTATTATTAATCGCCAATTAAACTAATTGCTCTAGCTCTGAATGTAATCAGAAAAATGTTATAGATATAATACATAACACAGTTTTGACCGATCTACAGATATGCAGTACAAAATAAAAACCTGTACAAGGTGTCTACTGTACAAGAAAAAAAAAACAGTACCACTAGAAACCATGAAGGGCATGGTTGAGTACACGGTAGAGACTGTAGTGTTTCTAAGATAACGGTTGTTCAGGGAGGATATTTATCAGCGATCTCGCTCAACTGCCAGGGTTCTCCTCAATCAAGGGTACATACTTTATAGAAGCTTGATGAGCCCAAGAGGGGGTTTGTTTGTCTCACAGGGTCTGTTACTAGATTAAATAAGTTATCTGCCACAGCCAGCTTTGAACCAGGAACCTTCAGCATAGTAGCTAGGCACTCTACACAACGAGCTACCCCACTATAATTAAAAATATCTAAAATAAAAATTACAATTCATTATTAATCCCTGTTAAACGGTATTATTGGCAAGCCTTTTGTACTAACTGATAATCATTGAGTGTAAATGTCTCGCTAATTATGGAATCAACAGAAAAGCACTAAGCTGCTAATGTAGTATATCTGTGCTATTCAGCCATCTGCTATCTCGGATAATAACGGGATGCTATTTGCTATACGGGCTTAACTAAGAGAATGATTCTATTATTGGTGTATTATTAAATTAGTTGTTTATTGTATCATTAATGTATTATTCCTTTTAGAACCGTTAAAGTAATACAATCTATATGTTTTTGTCGACCTTATATTACACATTTTCATATTAACATTAGATTGTGTATATTTTAATTTATCCGGCTGTCTGCGAACCAACCATATTTTTAAAAAAATCACAATAATTATGATTTAATTAAACAATTGTTGTTAAATTAACTGTTTATTAAATTTTCATAATCGTAATTGAAATTGTAGAACTGAAATATACATGTATTCTGTACTTAAAATAGTATTTGTATTATTTATATTCTAATGTAAACATTTCTTCATAAACGGAGTTATGAAACAAATGATAGAATTTTTTTTCGATGTGGTGTGATGAAATAAATAAATTTCAAGATAAAAATCCTGTTAATTATACTTTGAGTTGTTGTAATTTTACAATTAGGTTATTCTTATCGTAATTTGATTATACAAATAAGAATAATCTGTTATTATCATATATATTATCTAAGTTTAGTTAAAACAGTAATTTATTACCTCTTTAAATCCCAAGTAGGTACTATGCACAAAGGAATCTTGAAGTATTTTAAGAAGTAAAGAAAATCTACAGTGATGTCTATATTTTTTTATTGGACTACTTGCTAGGGGAATTCGTCGTTCAAAATATTAGAATAAAATAACGGGGTAATTAATTTTTGTTATGAAAAGCAAAAAAAAAATAATAGTGATAGATTTTATTTTTTTAATTATTCTTATATTACTCACCACCTTGAGTACGATCACTTAAATTCTAAAACAATCCTCCTGAAAAAAATCCTGTAATACTTTAACCATTGAAGGTTCTTGAGCCAGAGATTGTGTTGTTTCCATGCCATCGGTTGTGTAGGGAGGTGATTTCTCCGAGATCTGGCTCAACCGACAGGGTTTTTCCCTTTAATTTTCTCATAAATTCTTATCTCATATCTTTATATTTTCTTTTTATGTTATGTAATAAAAAGAAGGCCCATTCCTATGATTATTATAGTTAATTGTAAATCATTCATTATTGTCGGTATTAAACTAGGATATATAATATTTCAGATTAATATTCTATATTTCTATAAATATTAATATTCCTCACTGATAAAGTAATATTAATGTCTATTTATTCTAAAATTAATACTATTACTGGTACAGAAATATTAATTAATTGAACCAATATTCGTAGAATTTAAACTATGCATCATTCAATATTATTAATATTAGGCCAGAATATGATATTTTAGTTTAAATATTCTGTATTAATATTAATTTTCTTGAATCTTTATGGAAAGTGGAGAAGGGTGTAGTTGAGAATAATGAACTTTTAGAATTTAATTAGAAATTATGAAAGTAGATACTTTAGAGTTCCAAGTCTCCAAACCGGATTTATTTATTTCTGAGACTATTGGTAATAATACTTAATTGTGAAGGTTATTTATTTATTTCTGAGACTATTGGTAAGAATACTAAATTGTATAGGTTATTTATTTCTTTAACGTCACTTTATTCTGCTATGGTTAATCGGACGATGCTACAGTAGGGGCTCCTACATTTTGCCTATCCAAGCAGATTCAGGATTGAGATCCTAATGAGTACCTGGGCTCGGGACCCCATTTTATGTCAATGTCGAAGGACGGCATAGCCATTAATGATTTCCACTAACTTAAAAAAATCCTAAACCGGGCAACGAATCCGCACCATGCATATACTAGGTTGTTTTGCTTATCACTACTTCACATGAGGCACATTGTCTATTATGTTAATAAGTAAGTTGCTAACTTAAGGGATTTGTTCTTTAATGTTTAATGAGTCATAAAGATATACGTCGATGCGTACTGATATTTGTTGAGAGCGTTAAACTAATTGTTTCGAAATACTACTTCGTCCTTGATGCTTCATAATCCTCAGCAATATTTGATCCACTCAACGCCAACTGGTTATGATGTCCACGGATAAGATCCACCAAAATACAGGTGCAGAAAAAGCCGAGCTTAGCGGAGCAGACATTTATTCAGTGAGGATGGAGTAAGTGCTACCATATCGAGGGTATGGCTCGCCCCCCTCTCCCCCCCCCGCCCTCCCCGGGCCCCGGGCTAACACTCACTCTCCTTAATGACCAGAATTCTTATCTCTCTCTTCCAACCGCTTTTTACTGATACCAGTCTCTACATAGCCCGTAATCGTACTACCCTCTAACAGCCTGCTTTCTACCTGACCTCCATTTTTAACACACTCCCTGTCGTTCAGAAACGATGTCATTTTCAAAATATGGCGCCTGAACACCGTATGTTTTTTTATTGATTATTTATTTCTAATTTTTACCTTAGTTAAATACAGACAGTCATCGGTTAGAATACTACAAAAATGAAAGCACTATGTACAACAAATATAGTGTACAAAAATGTAAACGTACAGTAAAAAAAATATAGAACTCAACTTAGATAATTATAATACTGAAAATAAAATTATAATTATAGCTATAAGTTAATATCACATAATCGGAGCGGAGTGGCTCAGTGGTAGAGCGCTGAGTTGCCATACCGAAAATCTCGATTCAAATCCCGCTGCTGGCATGACTTTTATTTCTACCCAAAATGAGGGGGAAAATCTTGCGGTTGAGTGTAATCTAGGACAATCACCTCCTTGCACAACCTCGTTCATAAAAACATTACAGTCTTAATGAACCCCAGATTTGTTCACGGGTTGTAGTGGTACATTTTTTTTTAATACCACATTAAAATATGGAAAATTGGAGTAACAAAACTAGTATGTATGAAAATGAAATTTATATAATTCAAAGGCATTATTATGTGCATAAACAACCTTATATATAAGTCACTAAGCCAGAGCTATTCTAATACTTAGAACTATACAAAGAAAATAACAGAGATTTGCAGTATCAAAAGAACGTGCATGAGGAATTATCATAGGTGCCACAGGAGAGGTACCCGTAGGGTATTGTTCTTCTTCATGCCTTTCAAGTCATTCTTTATTTTACTGTCAGCCTGTCTGCTAATTGTCAATTATTTGTATTTGACGCGTGAGTTGCATTTGACGCCTTGGAGGTGGTGGGATGTTTCTTGGGTGCATTATTCATGTTTTTTTTTGCTGTTATTCTCTTTCTACCCAGAGGATGCCTGAATAGGCGAAATATTGGGACAGATAATTTCAATTTCTGATTGGAGACTTGAGGGCTTTTCGTTGGAATTTTTCCACAGTCTTAACATTTATGTAAGTTTCTTTTTACTTTTCAATATTAATGAATTAATTAATTAATTAATTTAATAAATAGAGAAAACAAAACAATATCAATGTTCTGCTTAGAATTCAATACAATACAAATATCCTGATCGTGTCAGCTTAAATGTTTGTTTATAAGTTCTACGCGAACATTAAGTTCTAATTGACCGGCAAAAAATATTTGCTTTAAATAGTCAAGTAAATTATTTAAACACAGAGACAATTGTCTTCAGTATTAACTCTAATGGTTGTTAGTTGGTGTAAAAAAATATTTGGTTGCCGAGGAATCTTAAATTTGGCTTAGAAGTATTATTCTCTCTATGGGTAGATATGATGTCAAATACGACTGAACTGAATTTATACAGAATAAATTTTTGCATAAAACATTGTACTGAGAGCTTAATGTTCTATTTACATCTTGTTCGTAAACATTTATTTGTATTTATTTATCATTCCTTTTTTATGTTTCGACAGTAAATGGGGGTTTCGCTCAGCCCCACTTCCAGCTGTACCCTAAGTCGGATATCATACCCTTCAATTGATTGGCCCAGTTAGATTTGATTACATTGGTAGAGGATTCTTGAACCTATAACATTTCTTGTTGTTTTATTAAAACAAATTTTAGGTAATACCATTATTACAAATTAGTTAGATTTTCAACCACCAGTTGATTGTAAGTTACAAGACTTGCAATTTTAGCATTATTCAGCCTGTTTCTAGTTTATTTTGTAACCTGGGGTTTGAGAAGGCCAGTAAAAGAGTGATATGTAAAATCAGATCTGAATTTTCCTCTAAGCACCTTAATGACCATATTTCACAATATGAAAAAACTTAACGAATTAAACTATTGAAAAGCGTAGTTTTAAGGTCCAGGTGACTGTGATCTGGAGGTGACTATAATCTGTTTAACCGAATTCATAGCATAAGCTGCTCTAGCCGTCATAAGTATCTTGACTTGCCAAATGAAAAACACTAGATATCGTATCAAGAAAGTACCAAAGCCACCAAAATTAATTACGTTGAATAATTGTTGTCACTAAATAATAATTAAAAAATAATAGCTCTTTCAATAAACTGTACGGCTGACGGTTGTTTAAACGTATCCCTTAGGGGACCAATACCCTCTTCTTTCATGTGCAGAATACTTAAAAATAAATTACATTTTAAAAAGGAGGCCAATGTTAGCTCAACCAACTAATTTTCAGGCTAGCATCAAGGCTGAGAATAAAATATACTGATTGTTTTTCTGTTTTATTTTTAATTTCTGCCCTGATGATGGCCTAAAAATTTGGCCGAAACATAGG
>CM073762.1:53688873-53716915 GCA_037127475.1 Arma custos | reverse complement strand
CATGTAATCGCTCCGATTAAGTCACAAGTTTTAACTTTTCATTCGTTTAGTATGAAAAAAAAGTGTAATTATTTGAAATAAGTATATTTCTATAATCATTTAATCAAGAGATAAACATTTCAACAAACGTTTTGATGTGTATTTATGTTCGTTGATAATTTTATTTCTAGATGAAATGATTACCGATATATATATATAGATATATAAGTTAAGATAAGACCTACACCAATATAGACACTAATCCTAAACAGTGAATGTCAACAATATAAATAGTATAAATAGAGGAATGTAACTAGAATAAATCAGTGTTTAATTAAACTTCACGTGTGTGTTATTCTCCCCAATATCTCTTTTTTTTTTAATGTTTTTGTGCCGAAGCTCATAAGTGGTGCCGAAACCCGGGAATTCGTTAACAGTTCATAGTGAAGATTTTTTTTTTTACAGAAAAACAGTTCATAAAGTTTTTTCTTTTTTTTTTTCTCTCTTCTTTATTACATTCGAAGTATTTTTTTTAATGTCAACAAGTACCAGCATGAACGAAAACGGTCAAAGTATTCTCAGGCCGGCAACATTAAATTTAGACCCACCACAGCCGGAACAGGAAAACCCCGAGTTCCCGCCGTATCCATCGACAACTCTAGCCATGGCGCGGGCGGACTTAGCCGCACAGGAAGCAAACCGAATAGCGCAAGAGACAAACGAGTTGGAAAAGATGAAACTAAAGAAGGCTAATGCGCAAGACATTAGGAGAGAGATCTCTGATCTAGAGAAGTTCAATGGAGATGTAGGTGAGCTAAATCACTTCATCTAAGAAGGAGACGGAATTATGGGGAGCATACAATCACAGGAGGCGGCTGATCTTTTGGAAGGGACCGACGCGAGGAGGCTGCGAGTGGCACTAGCACGTCGAGTTAGGAGTAGTGTCCTAAACTTGATCCAAGCCGACGAAGATACTCCATGGCTGGTGATTAAGGAGAGATTAAAAAAAGCCAAGGAGGAGGGCGGTGGGCCCCAGAGGAGGACATGCTACAAATGTTTAGAGAGGTGAAGAGAACGGGTCAGACGAACGGCCAATATGCAGCAGGACTTCTCGCAAAACTAAATAAGATAAATGAAAAATTGCGGGAAGTGATGGAGACCAGCTCGGTGGAAGCCTGGATATTGTTCATGACAACAGTCCTCAAAGTTCAACTGGCCAGATATACCGGAAAGAAGGATGGTCTACCCAGAGATAAGACATTCGTAGAATGTGCTCAGGAAATGGTGGATGCGAGTGCTCGTGACGAGGAGGAGAAAGAGGTGTTCGAACCAGGGTGGAACAAAGTGTCCTACCGCAGGAATGAAGCAGGTAGGAATCGAGCAAGAATAGACCCAGAGAGAAGAAGAGAGGGAGATTTCGTTAGGAGGAAGCCGATGATTAGAGAGAAGCGGCAATTCAGAGATAGGAAGAACATGAGGAGAGAGGATAGGAGATGCTACGAATGTGGCAAGACGGGGCACTTGGTGGCTCAATGCCCGCGCACTCGCTGTTTTGAGTGCCACAACGAGGGACATATGGCTAGGCAATGCCCATACATAAGGAGGAGCGACCAGGACCGGGGCGAACCTATGGAGGTCAACGCACAGAGAATATGGCGGAGGAGTAGAATACCGTCCGAATCTTCCAGAGCATCCGAGACTTCAGGATCCGAGGTAGAGGGTAGCGAACCTGGTGGCAGAGGAACTCCCGGAGGAAGAAGTAAGCAACGGAGAGCAGGGCGACGAATCGATGAGGTAAGGAGAGAATGAGGATGGTGTGAATGGCGGGGCAACCATTTTTGTGTAAATAATATTGTGAAAAAGTGCGGTCGGTTGCCTATTATTGAGTTTTGCAAGGGGTGGAGGTGTCTTGTGGACACAGGTAGTTCATGTAGTATAGTGGGTAGAGATAGCTTACAAACTATATTTCAAGCAAATAGGGAACCAGAAATTAGGGGGTGCTTCTGTAAGTTGATCATTTTGGGTGGTCCCTGTACGGTAGTGGGGGAAATTGACCTGGCGTTGGATAGATGGGGCAAACAGGGCGAAGTAGCAACTTTACATGTGGTGGGGACCAGGCCGCGTGACTATGAGGGGATTTTGGGGTGCGATGTCCTCGGAAAATTAGGGGGGAGACTTCGTAATGTAAAGGACCAGTGGGTCATCAGAATAGGGAGGAAGGTCTATAAAACGATGGAGAACGAGGCAAGGGGTGTGGGGTGCGTCGGTGCAATCACCCAGGGCAAGGATTGGAGGACGGGTATAAGGGAGGAATATGCAGATATTTTTTTTCGCGAGGGGAATCCACTGACCGTGACGGGGGAGACCTTTCACGAAATTCATCTGAAATCGTAGAAGAGTACGTATGTAAAGGAAAGAAGGTACCCGCAGGTTTTGAAGGATCATATCCGGGTGGAACTAGCGGAGCTAAAGCGGCAGGGCATAATTGTCGATAGTACATCACCGTTTAATAGCCCCTTATGGGCCATTAAGAAAAAGGCCGTTGAGGGCGAGACACAGGAGCGATATAGGGTCGTGATTGACTATAGACAACTGAATGACAACACGCTGGACGAAAAGTACCCCATTCCGAGGTTGGATGATATCCTAGATAGGTTAGATGGGACGGCGATTTTTAGCACGTTGGACCTGAAATCCGGATACCATCAAATACGCATGCACCCCAGGGATCAGTGCAAGACGGCGTTCACATTTGAAAGGGGGCACTATGAATTTACGCGCATGCCCTTCGGATTAAAGAACGCGCCCATCACATTTCAGAAACTAATGGATGAGTTCCTGCGTGGCCTGGATGAGAATATGTGCCAAGTGTACATGGACGACCTTCTTGTTTTCAGTAGAACCGAGGCATAGCATATTGAGGACCTACGACGGGTATTTCAGCGGATAAGGCAGTTTGGGCTGAAGCTTTCCAGAGAAAAGTCCGTGTTAGGGCGGAAACAGATTAATTTCCTGGGTCACACCATATCGGCGGAAGGAGTGCGTCCGGATAGTACGAAAGTGGAGGCGATCGCTAAAATGGCTGTCCCAACGGACGCGAAAGGAATCAGAAGGCTGTTAGGAACCCTCAATTACTATCGCCGTTTTGTCCCAGAAATGGCCGAAAACCTTGTTTCCTTGAACGAGTTGCTCAAGAAGGGGCGGACGATCCGGGTTACTCCGGAAATGGAAGTGAAGGTTAGGAAATGCATGGAGCAATTGCAGACTCAACCGGTTCTCGCATTTCCAGACTTCAGCAAACCGTTCTCAATTACGACAGACGCTAGTGAGTATGCGTTGGGGAGCGTACTATCTCAGGAGAGCGAGAAGAGGGATAGACCGATCGCATATGCGAGTAGGAGGCTGACGGAAGCGGAATCGCGGTATAGTGCGCTAGAGCGCGAATTGCTGGGTATCGTTTGGGCGGTCCAGCACTTCCGGCCTTACGTGTTTGGGAAAAGGTTTAAGGTCCACACAGACCACCGTCCCCTTCTGTGGGTTGGAAATTTAAAAGCGTCTTCGGCGAGAGTCACGCGGTAGAAAGAGATCCTCAGCCAGTATAACATGGAGGTGGTCTATAAGCCGGGTAAAGAGAACGTGGTGGCGGACTGGTTATCTCGCGCTCTCCAAATCAACACCATAGAACCAGAGGCGGGAACTGCAAAGGTTTATCCGGGAATGGACGCCAGATGGGGAAGGAGAACTTGGGACGGATAATCGGGATAGTGAAGTTTCCACCGACCAGGCTGGATCGGGGGAGGAGAGGTCACCGGAGCTAGAAGAACAGGACGGGCCAGTCAACGACAAAACCCGACAAATAATATGGAAAACCAGGACCACGGGGCTTTTGAAAATGGAGTTCTCTAGGTATGCGAAGCACAGTATCGTTACTGTCTGGTCCCAGCCGGGAGTCAAAGAGGAACAAATATGCAGGGTCTTGGAAGATGCGTCTAAAGTTGGGAAGACCCACTATCTGTATGTAGGGAACGCGACGGTGTGGGATAAAATCAGGAATTTGTGGCGCCTTGAGAAGATAGGTCTGGATAGGTCGTTTGTTCGGTGTCGCCTTATGGTAGAAACGATCCGCGATGTCGACCACCAAAAAGAGGTCACGTTAGCTTACCACCAGGGGAAGACTAACCATCGGGGGGTTAACGAAACCGTAGCAGCGCTGAAACGGAGGTACTACTGGGTGGGGATGAGGAAAACGGTCGAAAAGATTGTGAGGGACTGTGCCATTTGCCATGTCGCAAAGTATGATCGCCATCCCCCGGTAGGGCTGCAAGTGGAGACGTCTACACCTATAGCGCCGCTAACGGATCTCCAAATTGACATCTTTACGTGGAGGGGCTTCAAGTGGGTTACTATAGTGGACATTTTCATCAAAATAGCCATGGCCCATCCGGTGAAAGAGAAGTCAGCGGCCGCAGTCGGCGACGCCCTCCGAACGTGGTTCCAATGTTACGGGATGCCAGATGCGATTTCCTCGGACTGCGGCAGAGAGTTCGATAACGCCCTACTGCGGAAGGACATGAAGGATTGCGGTGTCGTTTGGCATTGGAATACACCCGGGCATCCCAAAAGTCGGGGAGGGATCGAGCGGCTCCACAGTATTCTGGGCGAAGATCTTCGTGTGTTCCATGCGGATAAAGGGTTGGAGGCTGATGTGGCGATGCCTCGGGCTGTGGCGGCGTACAACCACTCAATCCACATGGGTACGGGATTCTCCCCTTTCGAGGTCCTCTTTGGTCTACGGGCTCGCCGTAGGGACGGGAACGGTACGATAATAGATGACAACATGGCGGAACGCCTAGTCGCGCACAGAATAGAACTTGACCGAATATGGGGCAAAGCGCGTGCAAGAATGGTCTCAGAAAAGAGTAAGAGAGTAGCCCGGGATAATTTTGGAGTGAAAGATATCGTGGGAAATCTGAGGATAGGCAATATCGTTTACAGAAGGATCGTGTCAAATCGTGCTAATGAGGTACTCAGGTACGAGGGGCCATTCAAAGTGATCGCGATCCGGGAGCACAATCTGGTCACCGTTCAGAGTCTGGCGGAGCCTAGAAAACGGCGAACGGTGCATATTGAGCAGCTGAAAATTCCAGCTGGAGCAAGTAACTTGTAAATATGTATGATTACTGTTGCCTGACATTTTTTTTCTTTTCTCTTTTCTCTTAGTATCATTATTACTTTGTATTCGTAAGTGTGTGTTATAGTTGGTCAGAAGAAGCTGGTGACGTTAAGTTAAAGTGCTAAGTGAGCTCTTGTACATAGCGTAAGATTTCTTTTCTGTTGTTGTTTTGTAAGTGCTAGATTTCTTGATTGGAAGCTATTGTATTTAATTTTCTTTTTACTTTTGCACACTTATATTTTGTTTCTGTTTTTCGAGTTTACGAGAATGTTCGTAAACTGGCTGGGGGGAGTTAAGATAAGACCTACACCAGTATAGGCACTAATCCTAAACAGTGAATGTCAACAATGTAAGTAGTATAAATAGAGGAATGTAACTAGAATAAATCAGTGTTTAATTAGACTTCACGTGTGTGTCATTCTCCCCAATATCTCTTTTTTTTTTAATGTTTTTGTGCCGAAGCTCATAAGTTATATATATATATATATATATATATATATATATATATATATATATATATATATATATATATATATATTAATTTACCATAATTACGCACTTTTATTCATACTAAAACTCATGACGATTTTTATTACCGAGAATATTAAAAAAGTAACGAATGAGAAAATTAAAACTTGTGACCTAACTCGTAGCAAAAACCTGCGGAGCTGATACAATACTGACACTGATATGTGGAGTGATAAAATAAAAAGGTTTATTAATAAAATATTTGATCCTCGATTTTTTATTGATAAGCTAAAAAACCTTCTCTTTTCATGTAATATACTTGTTTAATTATTTAATAACAACGTGGGTCAATGTAGTCAAAATCAGATAAATTAGGAATTGTGTACTTATTATAGTCTACTAGGGTTCACTCTGAAATAAATGCTGCATTCACAAGATATTGACCTTAACAGAAAATAGGAAGCCTTTGAAATCAGAAGCTTGAAAATACACTCTGTAACTCCCTGTTACATGTGCTACATTATGAAGACAAGTAAAAACCTAAAAAAGAAAAAACCTGTACCACTACAACCAACCAAACAACCTGTGAACGGGTATGGGGTTCGGTACATGGTAGTAGCTAAATCATGCTCTACCACCAGATTTCGCCCCCTTATTTTAGGTACCCACTTTATAGAGGCTGGGTTAGCCCCAGGAGAGTCCCGGATCGTATATGATCCATCTCCGGCTGCTAACAGACTAAATAAAAATCTGGCCAGCAGCGGTATTTGAACCAGCATGGTAACTCAGTGCTCTACCACTGAGCCACTCCGCTCCCCAAGAAGGCAAATATACCACTTATACTATTTATATCGTTAACTAATCTTAATTATCATAACAATAAATTAAAATGACAAAATTTAATGAAAAGTTCCAGTTGTATCTTTTATATTCAAAGCAGTTAAAATGAGCTATAAGGCCTGTTATAACAGTTTAACGGAGTGGAACGATAACGAGTTTGTTGTGTACTTTTTATCACTTCTTTTATTGGTTTTAAGCATGTCACATAATCTATTAAATAAAAAAAATATCATTTCTGTTTATAGTGCTACCTCATGAAAATTTACATATTAAATATTAAAATTATAGGAGAATAATTTTTAAAAATTTAAAGGCTATCTTGCAGCATACGCCACTAAAAAATTACATATAGCTTATACAACTTTGGGAGCGGGGTAAAGCCCTGACGAATTATTCTGAAGATCCCGGGTTCAAATCGCCTGTGACAAATACATTATTTTATCTGCCAAAAGCCAAGAATGGAGTCTGGGAGAACTGGAGGCCCTCTTGGGCCCTATCCTGTATAAGGTAGGTAGTCTTCATTGGGGGATAAACATGGCGGTTTAACGGGTTCTAGGACAAAACACCTGCCTGCACATCCGTTGTCCTATGTAGAATTAGTACTGGTAGTGGTACAGTTAATTTTTATTCTATTTTTTTTAGCATAATTAAAAGTCTTCATTATCACTCAAAATATTAGCAAATACCAAAAGATTAATTATAGTGATATATGGGAACTGTATTTTAAATTATGCTTCGTGTTTAAATTCATTCCGATAAAAAACTATATTCTATTACAAGATTGGCATTATGTTTTTAACCATTAGAAGGTTTATTTTATTGTTATTTTAGATCACAACCCAACAACCAAATATATTATTAGAGCAAAACTTATTTTGCGTGCATTATTGTTAAAGGATTTTGTTTAAGTACTGGCATGTTTTTATTATAAGTGTTAGACGTCTATTTCATAAATGTGTTACTCAACATCTACGATAATAATGATCGATCATAATTATAAAAATATATTCGAAATCAACTGTAAAATGAAAAGAAGGACATGCTCAACAAATACTAATATTAGAAACACTAGAACATAGCAAACAATCTAGTTATTTTAGAAAATTAATTAAATGTATGGTTAATAACTAAGATGAAATATGATTGTGATACTTTGAAAGAGCTTTATTTTATTTTCAATTAATTTAAACCAATTATAAATGTAATTATTGCAGCGGGAGATGGATCATATGGAATCTAGGACCCTCCTAAGGGTCACCAAGTCTCTATACAATATTATGAAAATAGGTTACACAAAATAAGGGAAAATCTAGTGGTTGAGCGTGACCTAAGACGTCACCTCCTTGCAGAACCGTTGTGCATGAAACTGTAAAGTCTCTACCATGTACTGAACCCCAGACCCGTTCACAGGTTGTAGTGGTACAGGTTTTTTTTTTATAAATGTATGTTGTTGCCCAAGTATTGTTTCATATATTTTTATAATTATTTATTGATTAGAAGATGTCTACTATAATTTTGAAAAAAAACAAATAAAACCAAATAGTGAAATGAAACGAAACATTATTTTAAATTAAATACTTTATAAACCAATATCAATATCTTAAGAGTTTAAATCGTAAACTAACGAATTAATGAAAGTAGAACATCGATTAAAATTTTCTTTTAACTTTAATTATATTATTAAACGTAATTCACTTCCAATATAATTTTATTTCATTAGCTTGCTTTGAAATAACTGACGTTAGAATACCAAAGAAATTCCGATAGAAATACCATTTGATAAAATACGTGTTATCAAGCGGAAGGCTGTAAAATTAATGCGTTTAAAATCCCCTTAAATGGAATGGGATTACAAGGTATTCCAAATACCTCTGTTACAATTATTTATAAATAATTTTAGGTAATCTAATGTTTTATATAGATTTTTAAAGATATAAGTTCTTAAATAGTATAGTAAATAGCGTTTTATTTATTTTCAATTAAGCGCATTATATTCACCCAGAACAAGAAGACGCTAGACTATTAATATTCTACGTGAAATCCAAAAAAACGAATAAGAAAATTAGAAAAAATACCTGCCCATGAGCTAGATTTTTCAATGTGAGATTTATACAAACATTAGACTTCGAATTCTGATTATTTTTATCCTGGTTTTGAATTTCACAAAACCTTACTCACCGTTTTAATTCTTCAGTACAAAGTCAATCCAGCTCCATCAAACATTACAGTACTCTAGGAAGCTTAATGCGGCAAAGGGTTGGCCCCGAAACTTTAAGTAAATATTTATCTGTTCATTCGAGCACCCTCGCAACTGATAGATTCATCAAGAAACCTTTATCCAGCCTATACTGGCTTTAGTATTTTAAATTGACTGCACAGGTAAGCTTAAGTGATATATGTATATAAATAGGGCCTTTGAAACTGACCTTACTTAGATGGGAAGAATGCCATTGAAACGGCATCAATGAAACTGGAGCCTAAGAAACTTCCTGCAGAACCATGGTAACCATTCTACATACTAACCTAAGATTAGTGGGGGGGGGGCGTCTATGACCGGCCTTATAAAAATTACGCCCTGCAATTCAAGAGTAATTTTCCATGTTTTTATGTTGAATAAATTTTTCATTACGTTTATTAAATTTTACGAATAACAACTTTTTACATAATCTCGAACATTATATCTATAGCCGCGGGGAATAAGTGGTTACATAATTCGAATCTTATCCAAGAAGGTTTAATTGTACTAAGAAAAGAGGAATCATATCATTCTCGCAGCATTAGACAACATTCATCAATTTAAGTACTAACTGTATTTAAAACCAAAGTTTAAAATGCATTGGCTTAAGTACTTATGTACTAAGGGAATGACATGATTCCAAACTTATCAGGTTTGGACGAAATTCCACTTATTCAGCTGGGCTAAAGAGGATGAAGTTCAACATGAAGGAGTTCAGAATGAAAAGCGGGTAAATCCAAAAAAATTATAGTTGACTTTTTTATATTTTCGCTAGTTAAATCTTGTCTTGGTCTTGTTGGTCTTCTCAAGTTTTGGTTTACATGACATTTTTCAGCCACATTTCTGATGGTTTTAGTTTACTTCTGAACCTCCAGTTTCTGGAGCCTAAAGCTTGACGAAACTACTGAAAAAAGGTTGTGTTACTTGAATTAGGTCATCCGACTTAAGAAAGATGTAATATTTTGTAACATCGTCTAATTATCCACAGCAGCATAAAGTGAATAAACAATTCAATTGAAATATAAGGCAGGGAAGGTCATTTATTACAGTTTCGAACTGTCACGAGCAATGTATTGTATATACATATAAAAATGCGAACATTTTTTAGGTCGGAAAATTGTTACGGGAAACTTGCTGCGTATGTGAAACGTGCCAGACAGGATCACATTTTTTATTTCGATGGAGTGGTTATATCTACGTTTTCAAGGGATAAGGGAGATAGGATAGGGAAAATCTAGCCGACCGGAGCGAAGGTAGGGAGAGAGAAAAATGAAAATAAGGCTGACAGAGGATCCAGTTGAGTTGCCACAGCACAGCTGTTTGACCGAACCGTAACTGACGTAAGCACTATTTCATCCACTCCCTGGCTATCATATCTCTCTCTCTTATCCATTTTCTCTGAAAATAATGTATTCTATCAGTGTAAGTGCCTGTTTGCAAAAAGTGAGTTGGTAGTATTCTGATAGAAGCTCGATTAAAGACTCAAATTTTATTATGACTCAGTATAGAAAAATTGTTAACTATTTGACTTGTAATTGTGGATACAGACCATATTTTAAGGTATCGCTTCGATTGAGTACTCACCTGAAACAAAACAGAATATTTATATGAATAATTGGAAACAATGACAAGACTATAAAAACATTCTTTTATCATCTAAAAGAATAAAAATTTTTCCTACTCTTGCCTCTTTACCCAGTTAGCTGGTGTTCCTCAAGGTAGTATCCTGGGTCCCATCCTATACACAATATATACAGCTGACATCCCAACCCATCCAAGCACTGTCCTCACTACGTACGCTGATGACACATGTGTGTTGTCAGTAAATAACGATCCATTTGTTGCATCCCAATATCTTCAATCCCATATCTCAAACCTTCAAGAATGGTGTCAAAATTGGAGAATTAAAATAAATCCTAACAAATCCCACCAATTTACCTTCACTCTTCGTCGTAAACCTACGAATTCCTGCCCTACTGTATCCTTTAATAACATTCCACTGATCCCTGTCGAACAGATACGTTACCTAGGACTCCATCTGGACAAACGTCTCACTTGGAATCCTCATACAAGACTGAAAAGACAAGAAACTGCTCGACGATTTCGCCTACTTCAACATTTACTGGACAAACGTTCAAAGCTACCAATTAATTACAAAAGACTCATTTACATGACAGTTATCAGACCTATTTGGACATACGGAGTTGAGCTTTGGGGCTCTACTAAACCATCCAATTCATCTCGCATCCAATCCTTACAATCCAAAATCCTTCGTAAAATCCTCAATGCTCCTTATTATGTCACAAACAAACTCATCCATCATGATCTTAATATCCCATATGTTGCTGATTTGGCCCAAACTAGATACCTATCCTTCCATGAAAAGCTCCATACGCACTTGAATCCGCTAGTCTCTCGACTTGCTTCCTATAATATTCCTGATAACCCTCCGAGGCGTCTGAAAAGAAGATGGCCTCGAGACCTTCTACTATAAAACTTCATTGGAGTGCTATCAATGGATAGTTTCTCCACAAGTGATTTTTTTGTTCATGTCCTTTATTCATACAGCCAATTTACTTGATGTAATGTTATTACAGTTGTAAATATCAATAAAAAAAAAAAAATAATAAAAAAAATTAAGTAGATCTAATCTCGGGGCTAAGTTCAAGCTACCGAGCGGGTCCGCGGGTAGTGGATAGCGGGACGGCCTGCCAGCTCGGCAGGTCAGCTGTGAATACATTGAATAAGCAGCCCCGAACCACGAACGGCAGCGCTATCAGGGTGGGAGAGAGTGGTTGGTGGCGCGACCACTCTACAAGTACCCCAGGAGCCCAATGACAACGCTGTGACGAGGCGAGTATGCACCGCCTCTAAATAAGTGCAGCCTCCCCTGCAGAGCGGGGGATGCCCGGGCAGACAGGGCCCGTGAGTCAGGGATGGCAGCCGGTCTAAGGGAAGGTGACTCCGACAGAAAATCCCTGGTCCTCCAGGTTGGGGGTTTCTATCAGGCCAGCACCCTGTTAGTGGAAAAAAATCAACCAGCTAAAATAAGTCAGAGAAAGGAAAAGCCGGACGGAAATATTGGTAAACGGACTTGGAAAAGGAAAATGACATTACAAATCGGAACATGGAATGTGCAGAGCCTCACAAATAAAAAAGGAGAGGTGTTCGCGGAAATAGAGAAGTCCAAGCTCGACATCGTTGTTTTGACAGAAACAAAGGTGAAAGGGAGAGGTCAGGAAAGGACTGGGGATTTGGTTCACATTTGGAGTGGAGTGGATAAGGGTGAGCGGGCCAGGGCTGGTGTCTCCATTGTGATCCGGTGGAAACACAGGAGATGCGTAACCTTTTTGCGTGAAATGATCTCGGAAAGGATGATAAGATTGGATGTCAAAATTTTTGGCTACAATGTTTCAATTCTGGGAGTCTATAGCCCAGATAACAATACATTAGCCACCGAGAAGGACGGTTTCGAGGATGGTCTCAGAGGCAATCTGGAGAAGATCAGGCACAAAGACCAAGTGATTATGATTGGTGATATGAATGCCCGAGTTGGAAAAGAAGCCAAAGGAAATCCGGTAGTGGGTACATGCGGGGAGGAAGCTATAAATGATAATGGCTTCAGGCTTCGTGATATCTGCGAGGAATTTGACCTTAAAATACAAAATACCTTCTTCCAACACAGAAAGGAGCATCAGTTCACTTGGAGTAAACCGGGATTCAGACCTTCCATCTTGGATTACTGCATCACCAAGCAGCATAGCCTCCTACAACAGTAGCAGATGTAAGAGTCCTGCGCGGTATGGAATGTGGTAGTGACCACTTTTTGGTAAGAGCCAAATGCATAGCACTGTGGAAAAGAAGCAAGCAGATGGCATCGAAGCAACCCAAATCCACACACTTGGATGTACGCAAGTATAAGCTTCTCCTGCTCAATGATGAAAGCATAAAAAATCTCTACAAACGCCGCCTGGAAGCGAAAATTGGCGACAATTTGGTGAGTAATGCTGTAGAATTATATGAGCACATTAAGAAATGTATCCATGAAGCAGCTAGTGAAGCCTTAGGGGAGATAGAAACTAACCCTCCAAAAGAATGGTGGAACATGGAAATAGAAGAAATGGTAGGCAAGAAAAAACGGGTCTTCAATAAATGGTTATGTAGCGGAAGCCAAGAAGATTGGAGAGAATACCGAAGCCTTAACACACAGGTAAAGCGCACTGTCGCAGAAAGCAAGAACCAAGCATGGGAAGCCTGTTGCAGGAGGATTGATAATACCCTGGGCTACAATAAGATGCGCGAATCATGGAGAGTACTGAAGGCGCTCAGGACACAAGGGAAGGGAAACGTGATTCCTCTGATAGGTGAGAAGACCTGGGTGGACCATTACGAGAAATTGCTGACCGAATCAAGGCCAGAATGGTCCGGTTCATATCCAACTGAGAACCATGCACAAGGAAATATTATTGTAAAAGAAGATGAAGTTCTTGCTGCACTCAGAAATGCAAAATGTGGGAAAGCTGCAGGACCTGGAGGTATTTCAGTAGAGCTGTTAAAGGCAGGGGGGCCTGCATTGTTAAAAGCCCTTACACAGCTTATAAATCTGATAATACAAGGGCAAGAGCTACCAAAGGACCTTAAGACAGGATTTCTTACACCTATCCATAAAAAAGGAGACAGAAATGTATGCCGAAATTATAGAGGTATTTGTGTCCAGAGTTCGGTATCAAGAATAGTGGGCAGAATTCTGAAGCAAAGATTAGAAGAGGAGTTTGTCACCCCAGAGGAACAGTTTGGTTTCACTGCAGCCAGGTCTTGCACAGACAGCATATTTGTTCTAAGGCAGCTCATAGAAAAGCGAATAGAGAAAGGAAGAGCTGTGCATATAGCTTTCATAGACCTAGAACAGGCTTATGACAGTGTGCCAAGACAAAAGATGTGGGAATCCCTTAAGAGTGCGGGCATTAGCGATGCCTTAATAAATACCGTGAGACGTCTGTACAGGGAAGACGAGTACAGATTGAAGCTCGGCTTTCGCTTATCTGAGCCTTTTTCTGCCTCAAAGGGCCTTAAGCAGGGATGCAGTATGTCCCCGACCCTGTTTAAAATTTATGTACAGCAGGCTGTAAAGGAGTGGAGCGCACGTTGGAGAGGAAAGGGCATAGACATAAATGGACATATGCTTTTCTCTCTTTTCTTTGCCGATGACCAGGCAGTGGTCACATATAACAGAGATGGTCTGGAAGAGTCGCTGATGGCCCTGGAAAAAGAATACAGTCTATGGGGTCTACGAATAAATTTTGATAAGACCGAATACCTGGCAGTGAACTGCAGAGAAGCCACAGACCTTAATATTAGTGGGAAAATATGCAAGCGGGTGGACTCTTTCAAGTACTTAGGGTCAACAATAGATGGTAACGGCAAGTCGGAACCCGAAGTTAGGAGGAAAGTTGGCCTGGCAAGAAGAGTGACTAGAATGTTGCACCCAGTTCTTTGGAACACAGTCATCTCAATGGACAACAAAAGGCGTATTTTCAGAAGCATTGTTGAGCCCTCCCTCAGCTACGCCTCAGAGACCTGGACACTGAACCCGGGGCTCTACTCCAGATTACAAGCTGCAGAGATGGACTTTTGGAGGAGATGCCTGAGGATCACCCGCCTGGATAGAATCAGAAATGAAGATGTTAGAGACAGGCTGGGCGTGACCGAAGGAGTTCCGGAGAGGATTGGAAGGAACAGGCTGCGATGGTACGGACACTGCCAGCGGATGCCAGAACGTAGATGGCCGAAGAGACTTTTGCTGTGGGAACAGCCAGGCAGACGAAGAAGAGGAAGACCCCGAACCCGGTGGAAGGACTGCGTGGAGGAGGAGATGGCCGGCAGGGGACTTGAGGAGGATGACTGGTGGAACAGAGAAAAGTGGAGGGACGCTCTGACTTAACCAGGCAACCCATTGAGGGAAAAAACCTGTAAAAGTAAAAGTAAAAAGTAAGTAATTTTTTTCTCTAATCACTCCTTCTAGTATAAGAATCAAGAAAAAACTAATAAACGAATCAATCTTTGATGTTGGTGCAAGACTTTGGTATCTGCCTTTATGATTAATTTTTAATGATTATCGAATTTCTCAACAACGCAGAATAAATAAATTTGGTTCGGGTCTAATCAATATTTTTTACAGAATTTCTTTCAATTATAATGAACACTAAACCAAACATTTGAACTACAACTAATAACACGTTATTACTGAGAAAGAATATGTATACCTTAGTTAACAATGTAATTTCCTTTTTTATGTTAAATTTTTTTCTATCAAACACAGCCATAAATTATGAATGATTATTTCAACTATAGAATGGAATAGAAAAATAATTTTACTATGGGGCATGGTAGCTTAAGAATAACAAATACGTACAGCAATAGTAGACATACGTCTGGAGAAAAGACTAAGTAATACAAATCCGATGTACATGTACATGTACTTGAAAAGTAAATAAAAATCCAAAAATAAGCTTTTTTGAAGTGAAATAAACACAAAATAAAAAAAAATTAAAATATAAATAAACCAAAATCAAGTATACATAAAATAAATAACTTCTAAAAGAAGAAATTTAACATTAGAACTCATTTCTGAAGTCTTATATAAGTGGGATTTTAAAACATTTTATATATTAATATAAAATATTATTGGTTCATTTGATGAGGCCATTTTGAAAAATAAATATTAAAATCCTGTCATATTATTTCTATGATGAAGTGATGTTTTAATTTTTTTTTTTCATTAAAGATCATTAAACATTGAAAGAACAACTTTAATATAATTTCTCTTGATCTCATTTCAATGAAATAGTGAAGCCAATTGTATAATGTTAATTTTATTATTTCATCATAATTTTAGTTAATTACATCCCCAAGTACTTAATTTCTTTTTAGAACTATTTATTTGAGCCAGGCTTAGCATGTAACACATTCCTATCCACCATATTTAGAATCTAGGTTATTTAGACTCAATCAACCGTAAACCTCGTATATTTTATTAAAACTAAACTGTATTTTGTTTATTATGTACCTGGAATTCAATTTTTTTCATGGCCTCACTGTTTTCCTTTCAATTAATTTAATATCTTAACTAGGGAGTCTTGTCGTCTAAAGGCGACCTCTGTAGTTGAATCTGATCCGTTGTTAGATCATTAATAAATTAGTAGTTATGCATTTCGACAATTAGATTAGGAGAAGTATCATTCAGGATACAGAGAACTTCCTCCTGAATAGTTGCTCGGATTCCTTCCCATTGGAATTCCAGTGGAGCTCAAACCTCCGTTTATTGTTAGTTCTTGGTCACCTGAGTGCTTTGGAAATGACGAGTAGATCGTTTTATCTCTCCATATTGTATATATATATATATATATATATATATATATATATATATATATATATATATATACATATATATATATATATATATATATATATATATATATATATATATATATGTGTGTGTATATGGAATTATATATAATCCCGGTTCCAATCCCGCTGCAGGCAAGACATTTATTTAGTCTGTTTGGGGCTCACCCAGCCTCTATAAAATATTATAAAAATAGAGTACCCAAAATAAGGGGGAAACATCTGGCGGTTGAGCGTGACCTAGAACAAGACACATCCTTGCAGAACCGTTGTCCATGAAACAATAAAGTCTCCACCAATATAAAAGAAAAAAAAAAATACTCATTACTTCCTTAATGTTCACGAGAGCAAAATTAATATCGAAATAAGTGACGTAGACCATAATATAATTTTTAATTTTGATAAGATAGCGGAGTAAAATAAGGCCATAAAATGGCTGTGAAGTGCTAAATCAGTGAAAAAACGAGGAATTTAGGTGTTTTCTAGCAAGCGACTTTAACTCATTCTTCCTTGGAAGTATTAAGTACAACTCGATTTTTTTCTGTAAGGGCTAACTTCTTCAGCCATTTTGAGATGTTTCACTCTTTTTCATCCTATTTTGGCCACACCATCTAAGAAGGCATCGAAAAATCTATCAGAAACCACTAATTTTAACTTAAGTTAACTTGTTTTTTCTGTGATCCTCATATATAACGAACAACATCCACGCTAAGCGCCAGGTTTATCCCCTCCCACTGTTGAAGTCTCTCAACCTTAAAAACCTTGATTTCGTCCTTATGGGACTTATGAGTTTGTTGAATGGTCAAATATCCAATATGATGCTATATGTGACACTATCTGTAACATTAGGACCCTAGATAAATAAGCTAATGGGCAAAGAACAGGTAGTGTCCCTTAAAGTTTATTACCTATTAAGATACAGAGTTGCAGTTGTTACTAAGGAGTGGGCATCTCAAGAGACAGGAAACTGGATGAAGCAGTGGTCGAGAAATAACGTTCCCCTTTCATTGTAGGTAGTTTTATATGCTATCTTGAAACCATGATCAGCACAAATAAATATAATGTTCAAAAAACATCAGTCTTTTCTTCTGATTTAGACCGTGTCAGTGAATTTTCTGCCAACGTTTCGCCAGACATGCTGCTGACTTCCTCAAGGCTTGATTGAGACTGAAGGTGATCAGCTGACCCGCGGCTTTTGCTGTTCACCTTGATTGGTGATTCAGCTGATCACCTTCAGTCTCAATCAAGCCTTGAGGAAGTCAGCAGCATGTCTGGCGAAACGTTGGCAGAAAATTCACCGACACGGTCTAAACCAGAAGAAACAACTGATGTTTTTTGTATAAATAGTGGCCGTGGAAACTTAAAAGAGTATTTAAATATAATGTTATTCAATAATTATTATTCTTTAATAAACAAACCCTAGTCAGTCAACCATGCCATCCTCTGGTACTATATGGTACATTAAGTATAGTAAGTGGCATTCCATTTTATTATTTAAATATAATTCAGATCAAAGGATCTGACTTTTCCTTGAGATCATTGTTTGGGGAGTGAAGCCAATATAGCAAAGATACTGGTTTGTTTGTTTTCATTAGATCGCAAATTTGTTTATTTCAGAGCAACATTTTATTTTTATGTAACTAGGGTGGCTTAAAGTATTGTAGATATAGAAATAGAAGTGATTCAACCATTTTTTTTTTAATTTGCTGATACATATTTTTCTGACTCTGTCCTCAACCGTTATATGAGACGAATTGGACCAAATGCGGATATCTTCGAAATGTCACACTAAAATTTTCGTTTTTAGTTTATTTATGCACCTGAAAATTCAAGTTCAGTATCGGACTAAAACCACGAGGAACAGGTGTTCATGTGTTGTGTTCGACAATATTGCTTAAATCAAGGATGGTGATTGAGGATCTTTTAATATGGAGGCCAATGCTAAATTCCTTTCAGCTAATATTATAAATTTTATAGAACCAAGGGATTTACTTTTGTCTTCTGTGATGTATTTCCAGTTATCGTTCTAAGGGATGTTTTGATAATAATCCTTCTTCTTCTTCTTCATGTTCATCTTCTTTTACTTACTCTTATGCCATTTTTAGCGTCGAGGGGCCTGGAGGCTATCTTTTGTTTACTTTCTGTATATATATTATATATATATATATATATATATATATATATATATATATATATAAAATATATTTTCTGCCGTGCGGGTTATTAGCCCAGCGATGGAGGCCCCTTATCCTTTCGACTGGTCTTCTGAACATTTATGGCTCCTTAGGAGAAAGGGTGGTCGGGCTATACCCCCCCAGTATAGGGTTTCTCCCAACCTGGAGGACCAGTGGCTTATTGCAGTCAGATGAATGGGCGATAGAGACGCTGATTCCCTACGCCATTTGATAAGAATTCAATTATAATAATGATCATGAAAAACTGTGATGTGGTTGTTAGGAAAACTGCCTATTACACCCTTGATCGCAGGCTCACTCAATTGGGCCTAGGATTCGTTTAAAACGGAGTAAAATATCTGTCCTTCGGTATGGGCATATAATGTAGCTTCCAAGCCTGTGCGGTGTTAGATATTCCTTAAAGATAGCTATTTATCTATATCTGGATAGGAAATAATTAAAACTCAGACTATCCCTTAAGCTAAGTAACGTTGAATGAATTACCATTCACGTTTGATTACCTCAATCGTCGGTATCCCCAGGTGTAAATTGGTCGACCTTGCTACAAATTTAATTTGAGAGTCAGAAAACATTCTCGTTCACTTAAACGAAATTCCAGTGAAACAATTTCTAAGGTAGGAATGTTGAAAATTCTATCGACTACATATTGCTTTTTAAAGCTATGGCTATCTCACACATAGTCTAAATTGCTACATAAAAAAATTCTAGTGTAAATTAATGAAAGTTGCTATTAAACGATTGTTTACTGTATGCCTATTGTGTTTTAGTTCTCGAGTTTCAGTCCTTCTTGAACTTCTTAGGCCACGTTTCGAGACTAGGTTAGTCTCTTACTCATGCCTTAACCGTGAAAAAATGAGCTATTAGCAAAAACATTAAATAGTACACTGAAATAAATATAAATTGACACTATTATTGTTTTTAATAATTAAAAAAATAATCTTTTAATATTTTATTTTTTAGTAACATATAAATAATCTTACTTGAAATGTTTCTGTAATTAACGCCGAAATCCATTTATTACACTTTATGAGACTTACTATGAGGTATGAATAAAAAGGCAAATCACAATTATCACCAGCAATCACATATTTTTTTAAAGTAATTAATTATTTTGTTTTATGCGGTGGGTCTTAATAACTATCATTAAAAGTCATTTAATTTAACTTCACACTTAAAATTCAAAATGGGTTTAGAAGTGGTTTGCTGGAGGAGGCTAATATTTCATCAGTATTAAATTACGGCATTAAACGTAGTGAAATACCGGAAATATGTAATGTGAGCGGTAAAATTGGCCATTACTTTGTAGTGTGATTATTGAATCTCTGCAGTACTAAATATCATTCCTGGAATAGTATTACTTAAACTTCCAACAGTCTGAATTCACTTAATATTTTCAGTACACAATCAAATGGCATGAAATACATTGAATACGTATCGTGATAGTCAGGGCTAAATCATTTTCAGTTTAACAGTTGGCTTAGAAACAGTACGGTCCCTACCCTGTATTGAACCTTAATGAGTTGTAGAGGTAGAGGTTAATTTATTTAGGAATCAATTGGCTTAATATTGTAAAATTTGGTTAGAGAAAATCCTAAATTTGTACTCTAAATAAAAAAATAACTATTTTTCGTAACAACCTTACATTTCTAAAACATCTCTATTTAGATAAAATTATTTTTTAATTTTCCACTAAAGACTTTGCTGTATTAAATTTCGGCGTCGATCAACATGGTGTTATATTGGTTTCAGTTCCACAAGTTGTCTATTTGACTTGAGAACCAACAGGTTTTAATTATTCCATGGTTTCATTTTTAATATTCTCCAAAAATAAAAATAATCTTCTTATTTTGTTTTATGTTTGACTGCAACCCCTGATAAATTTAATCCATCATCTATAATTATATGAGAGGAAAATAGTTGACTGGATGATAAAATGGAGAACGAAGATAGTTGGAGGGTGCAGTAAAAAAAAAAAAAACACTAAATAAGTACTAGACTTATATTTAGTACGTGCCGACGTTTCGACCTACAGTGTAGGTCATCTTCAGGACTATGAGAGAGAAACAAACAGAACAAAAAATATATAAAAACTTTACAGTAACAATAATATAGTGACATGTAATGTAGAAAATTAAAATAGTGACAGATATGAAAACGAATGAATGATGACTGCACCCCCCAACTATCTCCGTTCTCCATCTATAATTATAGATGTTATTAGTTCATTCCTTGATGAAATGATCCCCGATATATATAAATTTCTCATAAATCCGTTATTTTTTTCCTTACTGAAACTCACGATTATTTTTATTTTCGTTTATATTAAATTAAATTAAAAGAAAACGGACAAAAAGGTAAAAATTGTGACAATTTAACTCGAAGCGACAACCTGCGGAACTGGCACATTTTTATTTATCATTTAAGTGATACATAAAAATGTGTAGAATGCATAGAATAAGCAAACATTTATTTATTTCCCATCGATCAAAGTATAAAAGTTCATTACCTACAGTGGTGATATTTTTAAACAATAGTGTACAATTTTTTTCTTCACTATAAAAAAAACTTTATTACTATTTCTTCGCCACCTTTATCGTTGCAATTTTCAAGATAAGACTAAAGGTAGTAACAATCCCAATGGGAAGCGCTTAACTGTTCTGGTGGTTAGGCATTGGTTAAGTCTTCAAGGCAGCCGTGGGAAAATCCTCAGTTCCCGATACCAGAAATGACTTCTTACTACTAATAGAATTTTCTATTGAGAAAACCAAGCTAGTCTTATAATAAGATATTACAACAGCACCAGGACCATTTCTATTCTAAGGATTTCCTTATTTTTATATTTCTCCTTTTAAATATGGAAATATAAAAAAACAAATAAACCGTTGTCAAATTTATTTTACATTGCATTTCGTCACAATAATTATAAAACTTATACCTCAACTTTGTGTAGCTTTTATTTTTAACATTATTTTAGATAGTTTCATATAGGCAGTTGAAAAAGCTCAAAAAATGCACGAAACATTATTAAGGCATGAATGGAAAAATTCCGAACAAAAAGCATTGTGTCTCTAAAATCAAGAAAAACACACCAAAGCATATTTTCAATTTATTTTTGTTTTTAAAAATCAGATGATTTTGTTGAAATTTCTTTATGATTCAGTAGTTGCATTTGGGCGTTGGCGGTTGTGGGAATTCGTCTCCGGTTGGTTTCATATTAGACATTGAGATGGAAAAATTCAATTAATTATTAATTAATATTCTCCTTGTGTCCATATGATACTTGGAATAGTGAAATATTGGCAGATATTTCTGTTTTATTTTATTATCTGTCGTCATTTAACATCACTTTGTGCTATTAGGGCTAATAGGATGATGCTACAGTATATGTTTTTTATTATACCTATCCAGGTATAATTAGGATAGGGATCTTTAAATACGTGGCATCGCACAGGCTCAGGGGAGAGGCACCATTTTACGTCTCTAGCGAAGTACGGCATAACCATAGATGTTTCACTCCATTTAAAAAATCCCAATCCTTCCGGGCTGCGAACCCCACTACCTTAGACATATAAGGTTGTAATGCTAACCATTACTTAAGCTTCTTTCCTATATAGGATGGACACATTTTAAATCAACTCAAATACTTATGAGTTTATTCCCGGTATTAAAGGAAGGCTGGAAGGAGATTTTTTTTTTATATGAATATGTTACCTGGGGGGGTGAGGGAGGGGGGAAACTGGGTGAAGAAATAAACCCCACACATTTATCTATCACAATACAACGCTAATATATTTAAATAAAAGTTACATATATCATTATGAAAATAAAACTCTAAGTTCACATGAGAGTCACCCTCAATAATAATACTTAATAAGAACATATGAACGAGACTCATACACCTGATTCTCCATCAAAATCATAGTCCCAAAATCCACGAAAATAATACTAAAACCAGTTCCATTAAACATAACACTCCTCCAACCCGTTATCTATAACAACAATCCTATACACTAATAATCTTTACCGTGTACTTATTACCTAATAACCGCTAATAAACAACCTAATTCTATTATAAAACATTTTCCAGAATTTCATATTACATGACAGTTACAACTCAATCATCCACCATCGTTAATCCTTATCTCATATTCGCTAATTTGACAATTTCCAAATAAAACTATAGTAGATCTATCAATTATAACAATAATCCTACGCACTAATTATATTTATAACGTACTCATTACCTCATAACCGCTAATAAACACCATAATTTTATTACAAAACATTTTCCAGAATGCCCTATTACACGACAGTTACAAATCTATTATCCACCATCATTGATCCTTATCTCATAACTGCTAATAACATAATAACTCTCTTTAAAAACCAGTTCCCTCTTTTCCAACCACAACTCTATGTGCACTAATACTTAAGAAAGATTCCTATCTGTCTTATGGCCAAACGTGACGATTCTCAACGAAATAATTTACTGGCTCTATCTTCAACTGACCACCCACTGGCCTCACCCCAAGTCTAGTCAGACTACAGTAAATAGAGGACATAATACCTTTCTCTGGCGTCTTGCTCCGGAACCAAGGCTTCTCGCCCGTCCCCGTCTTCTCGGCTCGGACCCTCCTGTGAATTTCCGCACCCGCCGTCCGCGGAGGTACTCTTCTGTTCAGTGGCCTCTCGCTCGTTCTCGTCTTCTCGGCTCGGCCCCCTCCTGCGAATTTCCGCACCCGCCGCCGGCGGAGGTACTCTTCGATTCTGGGCCCCGAGAGGAAAAACCCTCGGGTACTTAAGCTTCCCCGAGCTGTCGTCAGCACTCTTCTTTCTTCGTCTGACAGGTGCTGCCCCTGGTGGTCATTATTTTCCCAAGAATCTAAATAATTATATTCAAAGTGTCCAAGAGCCGTATATTTTTCGTTGAGGATTGCTGACGCACTTCCGGCTGAGCTGGCATGCTTGGCTCAGCGCCTCCACAAACGGACGTTAACCTCTATTAAAAATTAACTTTTACTTAAATATTATAAAAACTAAATGTTAAGGACCTACACGGCCTTTAACCCAGAAACCCTATACAAAGAACATGGATGTAATTAGTCACAAAGGGAAATACTTAGCAAATCTTATTTGGCAGATGATAACATTTACCTACATATTAATGTACAAAATCCTTACAACCAAAAGTCCTTTTTTTTAAAAAACCTATTAATGAGAAGAAGCAAATAAATGCTAATCATTTTCTATAATACGTAAAACTAACAATAAACTTTTGACTGAAAATGATAACATACTTCTTTTTAATCACAAAAATGAGAGTTCAAAATTTGTTTACACAGATTACTTTCCTTATATACATATAAATTCGCTAACATTTTTAGTATTGAACAAAAGCTGTAATTAATGTACATTAACTAACTACCTTTACAAAAAAAATATTCTCAGCCCGTTACAAATATATAAAAGCTATTTAAAATGCTTACATTATATACTTATTTGAGTAATGAATGCATTAATCATTCATTATAATTATATTTTTATTAGTTTTGATTATACATATCACTCCCTCTTCGTGGAAAGAGAAGATAAAAGTAAGATATAAAGCGATGAATCTGGAAGAGCGAGGTATTAGTTAGCTCCACTAACCGAATAAAGTTATAAGTCAGGGGGAGTCCTACTCTTGTCCATGTGGACCTACAATCTCCGCAATAAATTTCTTATACCCACTCCTTCCTTCTAACTCCATATTTACTTTCTTCCTAACTTCCATTTTTCACCTCTCCATTTTGGTTACCTACTTCAACCCTCTTAAATGTTGTTGAGGATAGTAGGTTTAATTAATTTTAAAATTACTATAGAAAAATATCTTTATCAATTTTATTCATTAATAAATACCTCCTAGAGGTTCATCATATTTTTTTGAAATAGAGCTAAGCGAAATAATGTCGGTCGAAACTATTGCGTACAAACACTTCTATTTTGGTATCTGACCCATAAACAAAACCTTAAATTTCTAAAATACATAAAAAAAATCAGATGTGTCATGGATACCGTCGTGAGTATGTAGATGTAATGTAGTGAATACGTTTACATAACGGATACTATTTTTAATATAAAATATTATTATTTATTATTCAGGAAAAATCAAGTTGACAAATAATTACCGTGCTAAAATATAATTTTATTAATTGTAGGTCTGTTTGACTCGTTTATATGGTGTTTTATTGTTACCATTCGATCGCTACCCAATCATATACGATCTCTGAGTTTGGATTTGGCTATTCAACGCGTATATACCGACATTATATACTTTTAATAATATTTTTATATGTTAATTATAATATAAAAACCTTACAATATTCGCTGTGACTATTTTACACTAGTATTTTATATAAAATCGATAGATTTCGATGATAGCTGTCGAATGAAATTTAAACGAACGTCGTTGCTTCTCAGAGTCAAAAGTTATACTGTATGGAAATCTCGATACGCAGCAAAATGGCCTCGAAAACTGTTCCACTTCCCTCTCCATCACAATTGATGATCTCTGTTCTTATTTATCGTAATGAATACTTGATCCTTTAGTTATCCAGTGTTCTAATTGAATTTTGGAGAGATATGTACTCGTAGCTGCAGTAACAAACAGTATCTCTCCGATTTTATTATCATTCCTTTTTTTTATTATCTCCCACTATGGAAGCAATTTTAAAGACATATTTCACGTCAAAACAAACACTAAATATAAGTCTATGAAAACCAGTGGGTGGAATTAGAAGTTGCGAATCCAGGTATAATTAGTATAGGGATCTTATGTACAAGCACCACTAACCGCACTGGCTCGGGACCTCTAATTTCCAACGGCCATTCCGCAATTTTTAACCTCCATTTAGGACATAGTAGGTTATTATTCTAACCAAAACGCCACAGGTGACCCTCAATTTAAAAGATATTTTATTAAACTACGACTGACCAACCTTTGAGAAGACAACATTAAAATAAGATGAATGAGAGATCACAATTAAGGGACTAATTCGAGAACAATAATAGATTAAGACAAAAAATTGTTCCCATGTTAGGAATGAATGAAGTATTAAAATACAAATAAGTATTAAATTAAAAAAAAATCATTACAAGTGTACCTTTAGAGTAGAAATGCATCAATCAATAAGAGCAACATGTAAAGCCCTATTCAGCCACAGTAAATAAAGTATTCCTACCCATGATGTCTCTTTTCATCATTTCATTTTTTTTTCTACTCTTAGAAGCAAGTGCTCTTCTAAAGATATTTTCCCTTTCACAAAACCAATTAGGTTCATTTAGATCAATCGAATTTCTCCATCAGTCGATTTCCTGATTCAACTTTACCCTTTCATAATAATACTAGGTTTCTTTTGATAAATAATTGAATATTTATTCATATTCATGTTCATGTAAAAAATGCTGGTCAGATGATATCAATGGGGTTGATATCAGAGCTTTAATGCAGATTTGCTACATATTTCAAGCTTAAATATACTATAATTTAATCAAACATTAGCTAATTGAACAATTTAATCTACTAATTATTATATCAATTGATAACATTATAGGATAATAATGGCTCACGATGAACACTTAATGAAATGTATTCTTCAGAGAAACAAGAGAGCTGTGCTCAGTTAAAAGGCTACTTACTGATTAATGGTTATTGATCATGATAAAATATTGCTATAGAAGAACGCCACTGGCAAAAACACAAGAATTAAAAGCCCCATAATCAAGCTTATTTTTGCCTTTTTCTTCGAAAATGTTGACGTCATTAAATTAATCATTAATAATAGAATAATCCAAATTCAAAATTTGAGAATCTTTAAAAATTATTTAAATAAATAAAAGCCTTTATTTTACAATAAGCTTCTATATAAAAGTTTTTAGACAGCTAGAAAGTTAATAATAAAAATTGACATAAAGATTTCCTGGTAAACAGTTAGTTATAATTTTTTATGTACAGTTACTCTGGCCTAATCACTGCTGAATTATGTCAAAGTTTCACGCTAATAGGAGAATATTATAACTACTCTGTGTTCAATTTCAATTAGTGAACATGTTGCTGGATGATTTCCCCAACCTATTTGCATATGTCTCTTTTAGATATCAAGCATTACTTTGTTCGCAATATTTTTGGCACTACTTGAATGTTTATTATATATTTTGTTTTCTCAAAGGAGATTTGTAGGCCGATTTTCATGTCATGGTCAAAATTCAGCCTGTTTTACAGCTGTCTCTTCTGAATTTGATAAAATCGCTGTGTAACCCGCGAAAGACGGTCCACTATTATATGGTTTCAATGTGATTATGTGTAGTCAAATCTTATCTTATCATTAATTTGGTGCTACAACAGTGTTATTCTCCATTCTATGACCACTTTTTCTAAGGTACAGTTAAAGAGCAATGACGGAAGCTCATCTCCTTGCCTAAAACACATCTTTTCTTAAAAACTTCTAGATATATTTATATCTAGATATACTTTTAAATTTCATTTTGGAATATGTATTTGCTAGCATTTGGCCATTTAAATTTCTTGTCTCTTTGTCCTAACCCAACTCATTGAGAGTTTTAAATCGTACCTTTCTCCTCAAATGAGCCATACATATGCTTGAAATAAATAAAAGTAATAATGCAACCTTTGGACTTTTTTTCCGAAAGCCTCATTGGTATTCTTGGATATACAGATCAAGTTGTGATTCTTTTCTGGCCAATATCGCTTTAGGGAAAATTTTGTTGTTGAGGAGATATAGTGTGATGGCTCTATAGTTACTTAAATTAGTTTTGTCTCCTTTTTTTTGTGGAGTGGGCTAATGATTTTTCTTGCAATCTTAATGAATTTTCTCTAATACCCATACGTCCTTATTTTTCTGTAGCCAATGATGAATAACGGAAAAAAATGTAATAATAACGCAATTCTCTATATGTCTGAAATTGTATGTGTGTGTAAGTTTAAAATAATGTCATTTACTTATTAATGCGAACGTTTGTACCTTTACTTATAGTACATGTCTAAAACGTTTAAAAATAAGTACTGATCTATATTACATAGGTGATATAAATTTGACCAGGGAACTGTTAGATACTTCATGTATGTAATGACCAATTGGACCACTAATCACTTCGGGAACATAGCCAAAATCTCGTGTTTAACATCCAAGCGTTTCTATGGAACAGGCATATTCTTTTTTTATATATTTTAAGTTGGATTTAAAGAAAATTATGTCATATAGTTGATTTTCAAAGAAAATTTTAGAAAATTATTTACTTTCTAAATTGGGTTTTAATTCAACAAACGTTTCTTTCAAAATACAGTGTTAACCTTTTCGTATATGCGAAATATTTTTCCTCATGGCTCAATAAAGATTAATAAAGAAAAAAAAATCCTTTACAGCCCATGAAGTGCCTGGACAGTGGTACTACAGATATGTGATTTGACCGAGAATTTTTCCCTTATTAAGAAAACCCAGTTTATAGAGGCTGGGTGTTCCCAAGTCTTCGGATAGCTCAGGGAACATCCATCGGATTAAATCATTTATCTTCCACAGCCGGATTTGAACCTGAAGAATTTAGCATAGCAACTGGGCGCTCTACACACTCACCTAACCAACTCTCTCAAATACTAGTACCTATCCTGGTCTCTCTTGTTCCTGATAGAAGCGTTGGTCCGAACCATCCTCCTGAAAGATTCAATTAAGGTGAACATTTCTTTACTCCGCT